>OX439483.1:289756860-290223527 GCA_949320155.1 Melangyna quadrimaculata | reverse complement strand
AATCCGTCGGCAGCGCAAGCTCATGCTCGAGCTCAAACCCCTCCGCGTGGCAATCCAGCGGCGGACACCTCAAATATGGAGGAATTCCTACGACGTCTGCATGACCTGAGTTTGAGTGACCCCATCAATAACACCCAGCCGGTACCTCCTCCATCAGGCCATCATAATGGTAAGTACATGAACTACCACAAATGGGGGTTGAAATTTAACAACCGAGATGAGACCGTTGATGACTTCCTGTTTATACTAGATCACGTACGGGAAAGCAACAGGGCAACGTGGGAAGAGGTCGTCACTAACTTTCACCATTTCATCACCGGTCGTGTGACGGAATGGTACTGGACCTACCGGAAGACTAACCGGAATGTGACTTGGCCAGTGTTGAAAAACGCCTTGGTTGAGCAGTTCCGAAGTCTGGAATCGGACGCAGAGCTGTCGAGAAAGCTTTACGACAGATACCAGGGCCAAACCGAAACATTCGATGACTTCTACGCTGCCGTGTTGAAGTTGAATCACAGGCTGAGGATTCCCAAACCCGATGCTGAACTGATAGATGTGCTGAAGAACAACGTTCGACGGCAGATGGGAATGCTGCTGATAACATATCACCCCAATAGTCTGGCAGAGATGGTCCATGTCTGTCGTAAAGTCGAAAAGTATATTCACGACCGCGAAGCTGCAGCACAAAAATCGCGAGTTGGACCTACACCACCACCTCGTAGGAGTGCTGTCTCCGAGCTCGTGGCTGAGGAAAGGGAAGGGGATGAAGCTCTTTTTCCCGAGATAGAGGCATTCCACCCAAAAAAGGAAAGGGACACTCGCAGTTACACCTGTTGGAACTGTAAAGGTAAGGGTCATTCGTTCTTCGAATGCCCTGATCCACAGAGAGCCCTTTTCTGTTTTAAGTGTGGCTGGGAGAATACCACCTCTCCACAATGTCCTCGATGCTCGGAAAACGAGCCGAAGAGCAGTTGGAAGCCCCGGGGGAATTGCTCTCTGGAGAAGAACACGGACTTTCTGTAAACCCTCCTGCTATACCCGTCCCTTTCCCCAGCAACTCTGCGTCCGGTTCAATTTCAACCAACCCTCCACCGATCACACCAGTTCCGGCACCCAGGGTCCTCAGACGACCAGTACAACCTTTAGAAACTAAGGATGAAGCTCCACGGCCAGCTATAAGACCGATCATACCCCTTCATGAGCGGCTACAGAATTATTTAGACGTCAGGAAACGAATCTTTGGCACCCAGAACACCGTGGTTTCGGACAAGGTGTCTAAACTGAGGAAGAGATTTCTAGAAAAGAAGGAGTCGTACAAAGCCATTGAAGCCACTACATTATGCAGCTCGGACGATCCACGCCACAAAAATTTGTATATAACAAACTACTACAAGCTATACCTTTTGCATTTTGTTCTTATACAAATGTGCAGATTTTTGCGGTTTGTATATAGCCAACAATTACAAATCATGCCACGTGGATTTGTACATAGCAAATTACTACAAGCAAATTACTAGTGCAGGTTTTTGCGGTTTGTATGTAGCCAACAAAAACAAATCATGCCAATTGGATTTGTATATAGCTAGTTACTAGAAGATTTAGCTTTTGCATTTTTCTCTTATGCAAATGTGCAGTTTTTTGCGGCTTGTATATAGCTAACTAATACAAATCATGCCACGTGGATTTGTATATAGCAAACTACTGAAGGCTATACCTTTTACATTTTCAAAATCAAACCACAAGGTTTTGTATATAGCAAACTACTCCAAGCTATACCTTTTGCATTTTGTTCTTATGCAAATGTTTAGGTCTTTGCGGTTTGAATATAGCCAACTAATACAAATCATGCCGCGTGGATTTATATATAGCAAATTACTACAAGCTATACCTTTTGCATTTTGTTCTTAAGGTTAGACCGCATACAACTGCAGCGGAACTACACTTCACGACGCGGCAAAACATTATTTGTATGAAATTGTATGAGCTATATCGCACTAAGCGGCAACTGAACTTCATACAATTTCATACAAATTATTTTGAATCGCAGTTCCGCTGCAATGCAGTTCCACCTAGTGTGATCTAACCTTTATGAAAATGTGCAGGTGTTTGCGGTTTGTATATAGCCAACTATTACAAATCATGCCACGTGGATTTGTATATAGCAAATTACTACACGCTATAGCTTTTGTATTTTGTTCTTATGCAAATGTGAAGGTTTTTGCGGTCGTGGATTTGTATATAGCAAACTACTACAAGCTATAGCTTTTGCATTTTGTTCCTATAAAAATCAAACCACAAGGATTTGTATATAGTAAACTACTACAAGCTATACCTTTTGAATTTTGTTCTTATGCAAATGAGCAGGTTCTTGCGGTTTGTATATAGCCAACTTATACAAATCATGCCACGTGGGCTTCTATATGGCAAACTATAACAAGCTATAGCTTTTGCATTTTGTTCTTATGCAAATGTGCAGGTCTTTGCGGTTTGTATATAGCCAACTAATACAAATCATGCGACGTGGATTTCTATATAGCAAACTACTAAAGGCTATACCTTTTGCATTTTGTTCTTATGCAAATGTGCAGGTTTTTGCGGTTTGTATATAGCCAACTATTACAAATCATGCCACGTGGATTTGTATATAGCAAATTACTACAAGCTATAGCTTTTGCATTTTGTTCTTATGCAAATGTGCAGGTTTTTGCGGTTTGTATATAGCCAACTTATACAAATCATATCGCGTGGATTTGTATAAAGCAAACTACTACAAGCTATAGCTTTTGCATTTTGGTCATATAAAAATCAAACCACAAGGATTTGTATATAGCAAACTACTACAAGCTACACCTTTTACATTTTGTTCTTATGCGAATGTGCAGGTTTTTGCGGTTTGTGTATAGCCAACTATTACAAATCATGCCACGTGGATTTGTATATAGCAAACTACTACAAGCTATAGCTTTTGCATTTTGTTCTTATAAAAATCAAACCACAAAAATTTGTATATAGCAAACTACTACAAGCTATACCTTTTGCATTTTGTTCTTATGCAAATGTGCAGATTTTTGCGGTTTGTATATAGCCAACAATTACAAATCATGCCACGTGGATTTGTACATAGCAAATTACTACAAGCTATAGCTTTTGCATTTTGTTCTTATGCAAATGTGCAGGTTTTTGCGGTTTGTATGTAGCCAACAAAAACAAATCATGCCGATTGGATTTGTATATAGCTAGTTACTAGAAGCTTTAGCTTTTGCATTTTTCTCTTATGCAAATGTGCAGTTCTTTGCGGCTTGTATATAGCTAACTAATACAAATCATGCCACGTGGATTTGTATATAGCAAACTACTGAAGGCTATACCTTTTGCATTTTCAAAATCAAACCACAAGGTTTTGTATATAGCAAACTACTCCAAGCTATACCTTTTGCATTTTGTTCTTATGCAAATGTTTAGGTCTTTGCGGTTTGAATATAGCCAACTAATACAAATCATGCCGCGTGGATTTGTATATAGCAAATTACTACAAGCTATACCTTTTGCATTTTGTTCTTAAAGATAGACCGCACACAACTGCAGCGGAACTACACTTTACGACGCGGCAAAACATTATTTGTATGAAATTGTATGAGCTTTATCGCACTAAGCGGCAACTGAACTTCATACAATTTCATACAAATTATTTTGAATCGCAGTTCCGCTGCAGTGCAGTTCCACCTAGTGTGATCTAACCTTTATGAAAATGTGCAGGTTTTTGCGGTTTGTATATAGCCAACTATTACAAATCATGCCACGTGGATTTGTATATAGCAAATTACTACACGCTATAGCTTTTGTATTTTGTTCTTATGCAAATGTGAAGGTTTTTGCGGTTTGTATACAGCCAACTAAGGTGAAGGTTTTTGCGGTTTGTATACAGCCAACTAATACAAATCATGCCACGTGGATTTGTATATAGCAAATTACTTTGGAAGTTTCTTGCGACATATAGTGCAGATGTGTTTCGCTCTGACAACAACAATTGAGCTCTTCAGTAAGTACAGCTTATTTTATAAATACGTCGAAGGCAACGACTAAAAACATGTGTCTAAGAAAGGCAACAACAATTCTTACTGAAGAGCTCAATTGTTGTTGTCAGAGCGAAACACATCTGCACTATAGGTCGTAAAAACTAGGGATGGCGGTTTTGTCAAAATAACCGGTTTTCGGTTTTTTCGGTTTTTTGCCCCTTCATGTGTTGTGTGGAACCGTGCTAGCTGTAAATGTGAGTGTCTAAAGCAGCGTCCACACTATACTGATTTGTGTATATCAACAGTGCTGATCAACAATGTTAAGTAAATGCGGACGTGTAGATCAACAGAGTTGAAGAACTTTTGTTGAGCCGAACGCAACCCGATTCAAATGGATAGAAATCAACAATGTTTTGTTGACTGAAAAATAATTTTTAAGTCTGGACGCGTTGATGGTTTGTTTTCGTTTGCGATCTTATTTTTATTGTTATTTAAAATGAAATGGACGTGTGAAATTGAGTACGCAAATGAGTGTTTCCATGGACACATGACAGTATACACTTGAACACGTATACACTAGCATGTTGATCGACAATATAAATTAACAAAGTTGATTGGCATGATGTGGACGCTGCTTAAGAAAAACAACTCACGATTTCACATTCCTATATTCCTACTCCTACACTATGCTATCGCTTGGAAATGGAGAAGAATATACCCAGTACACAAACAGGCAGGTTATGTGAGACAAGAAGGAATTAGTCATGTGAGCTCTGAATGTGAATAGAATTGTCTAATGCTCCATTTATACGATTGGCAAATTGGCAGTATTTCTGTCATTAAACTGACAAAAGCATGAATTTGCTCATTCTTTTGTCAGTATACTGAGATAACATTGCCAATCTGTCAGTCGTGATAATAAAGTAATAGTAAAACAAAAGAAAAAAACCGTTCACCCGGTTGTTGGGTTTTAGAAAAAACACCGGTTTAAACCGAGATAAAAAAATCACCGAAAAAAACCGGTTAACCAAAATAAAAAAACCGGTTTCGGTTTTAACCGGCTGGTTTTTCCCATCCCTAGCAAAAACCTTCCAAATTAATATTTCATATTAAATAGTGCACTTAACAAAAAACAAAAACAATTTTTCTATTGTTATTCTTTATCTTCTTCTTATAGCAAATTACTACAAGCTATAGCTTTTGCATTTTGTTCTAATGCAAATGTGCAGGTCTTCGCGGTTTGTATATAGCCAACTAATACAAATCATGCCACGTGGATTTGTATATAGCAAATTACTACAAGCTATATTTTTTGCATTTTGTTCTTATGCAAATGTGGAGGTCTTTGTGGTTTGTATGTAGCCAACTAATACAAATCATGCCACGTGGATTTGTATATAGCAAACTACTACAAGCTATAGCTTTTGCATTTTGTTCTTGTGCAAATGTGCAGGTTTTTGCGGTTTGTATATAGCCAACTAATACAAATCAATCCACGTGGGTTTGTATATATGTATGTAGCAAGTTACTACAAGCTATTTTGTTTGCATTTTTGTTTATAGCCGTCTTATATAAATTTATGGAACTACAACAGCATTTGTACGTTTTGAATTTGCTGAACAAAATATACATATGGGGTTTTCCATTGGTATACAATTTCAATACTTTTTTGATACATATCTGTCAAAACATCGATTCTGACAAAAAAACCTTCCATTGGCCAAAAAAATATTGATATTTTTATGATTCTGAATCAATTTTACAGATCCGTATTTTTCGGTGGATCCACCCCTCCTTTTACTAACACCACTACAATTGCCAGCTGTTATTTTGACAAGTGCATGTTTTCATTTATTCATTTCAGTAGAGAAGGAAATTTTTGTGAAAATATAAGGACTTAAAAGTAATAATTAGAATGGAAGCAGTTTTAAATGAGTCGATAGCATAGAACATATCCCTCATCGTTAATTACAACCTTGTAATCATCTATTTATAATTTAAAAATTGAAATCCCATCAAATGAAAAAGCAAACTTAAATGTATAAAAACTGTTGACTGATTTTTGTGCATTCGTTAGCCGATACCATTTACAGGTTCACAGACACAAAAATACACCAATACCATATCAAAAGAAAAATCAATTCAAATATCATTCCATTCGTCACGAACAAAATCAAGTTCCTCATCAAATTCTTAATTCACCAATGGAAAACCCCAATATTATGTATATGTATATATATATGTTCATATTATGTTCCTATCATACTTTTGTGCGTTGTTAATTAATTGGTATTTCATGGAAATTCAGCGAGGAATAGTGAATAAATATTGATGTTAATATTCATTTTGTTTTAACTTAATTTTTAACAAAACAAAAAAAAAAACTGGTTACCAGCAGGATATGAACTACGGAGCACGAAATTTCGATCAAAAATCACAATCACGATATGAAAAACAAACCCTGTATGTGTTATCAATTTTTTTTTTTTCGATTTTGCATTCAAAGTTTCCCATAAGAGAAAACGAAAAAGGGCGTAAATTAAATAGCAGTACTTTTCCTAAATACTTTTTTATAAACAGGTATTCATAATACAATTGCAATAGAATAATTAGACATGTGATTTTATAAATCAAGCGTAAAATATATCGAAACTGATAGATAAAATGCCTTACTTTGTGGGTGAAAAATAATGCTTGGTTGGAAAAAAAATCGGATTCGGAATAATTTGTTAGTTTTCAAAATGAAGTTATGTAGGTATTTGAATAGATGAAAGTTTTTTTCCACTGCAGTTCTTGCAATGAAACAGATGAGCGTAATCTTGCTTTCGGAATTAAGGCCCAACTATAATAGGCATAAGCAAACATAAGCTAATGTCAAAAAGCTAACGAAAATTTGCTTATGTTTGCAAAATTACCCTGTATAGCCATAATGGACTTATGCGCGCATAAGCAAAAATTAAAAAAAAAACCTCTCCGCTTTCGCCCCACATTCGATTTTCAGCTTTGTGTTTTGTTCCGCATACAAATGAAAATGTGGAAACGAAACAACAAAAACTACACATACTCGTGCACAACTCGTGAATTGACTCACAAAACAGCTGTGGCTTTGTATTTTTTGCCGCATTTGTAAAATTTACTTAAGCGCTGAGCGACTGGGATCTCTTTTGCTTATGCACGCTTAAAAGCTTAACTACATAGGCCTACTTTTGTACAAAAGTACAAATGTGAAAAATAAATATCTATTCTGAAGACATCTGCTTGCAAAAAAACAATGGAGAATTGTGCATGGTGGTTTAATTTATATGTCAGAACAATTTCCGTATGTTTTATTGCAAACATGTTTCTTTAGCGAGCATTTCAATTTCTCACTTTTGTACTTTTGTACAAAAGTAGGTCTATGTAGTTGAGGCTTAAGTGAACGAAACTGAGAAAAATTGAACAAAACGCAGCTAGACTCCATTATGTTCACTCGCATTGAGATTCTTTGTATTCGCACGTTTACTTATGCGCGCATATGCTTGCTTATGCCTATTATAGTTGGGCCTTTACTCATTCTATTCCAGATTTTAAGGCTGGTATTCAACGAGCGATCATAACTTAAGAGCCTCATAAACCTATTCACCAAGCAATATTAATGGACATATACAAGCGCTCGCAAAAGTTATGAGTGGTTTCGAGCACTCCTAAGTTACGAGCGCTCTCTTCGAACGGTTGTCCGAAAACTTTCGCAATAATACCTCCCTTCTCCCCAAGATAAAAAGTAAAAAGTATGCTCATTTGATACACCCAATTCGCCATCATGGTATTTCTGGGTATTTCTGTGACGTCACATCTCACAATTATCTTTTGTTAGTATTTTTTGTTTAAAGAAGTCAAAACTAAAGCATTCAAAAGAGTTATTTTTAGATGATAATAGAATAACATAACACCCCTATTACAGAATTCGGTGAATGAGCTAGAGCGACAATTCGGCTCATTTTCAATTTTATTGCTACTAGTGAATCCGCCGATAGAAAACTGAACGAATGTCGGTAACATTAACTGCACCACCGACATTTTGTTCAACTAATTTGGTATTACTGAAAAATGTTTACAAATAATATGGATGTGACGTTTAAAATGTCAACAAAATGACAGCTGTGATAATATAGTTCGGAAAATGGTAAGGAAGTGAAAGAATCGGTAATATAGTTCATTCGACGAATTCATTAATTGGAATAAACGCGATCGCGAATTCACCGCGCATCTTGTCAACTCGCCGGGAGTCAAATTCTGCGAATTCTGTAATCAGCATAAATATTGTACTGTTAAATTCTTAGAAAAACTACTACCAATTATTTTTGTTCCGAGATTATACCTATTTACAGACAAAAGTAAAAAATGTTTTTAGTTTATTGATATTCTCTTGGCGTCTGCCTAGCCAGCTGTCTTTCGTTTCCAATTGGGAATTTTTGGTTGGTTTTTCGAACATTTGCTCTCATAATCAAACATTGGCTCTCTTTTTCGAACATGGAAAAATACTTATGAGTGGTTGGTAAATAGCATAAATAGTTTCCAAGTTAAGAAGCTCATAAAGTTAAGAACAGTTTATGAGCGATCGGTGAATACCAGCCTTAATATTAAGAACAGAAACAATAAAAAAGGAGTAAAGCCTGATCCACATCTGTGTCGTGTGTTGTGTTGTGGAGTCATGTGTCGTTATCGCTACAATGTATTTCATAAGCGTAGAACCAGACCTGTATAATTTAAGCTTAAGTACAAGTACAATTCCTTGGTACTTAAAATTTTTAAATACAAGTACAATTCCTCGGTACTTGTACTTGAAAATTTTAAGTACGAGTACCGAGGAATTGTACTTGTACTTAAATTCCACAAAGGAATTTAAGAAATTTGTAATAATTACTTTAGTAATTAAATACTGTACTTAAATACTTTTTCAAATACTTTTAATTCCTTAAGTACTTTTAATTCATTTTAATTCCTTTTGTTTTTCTTATATTTTTTTTTACCAAAGGGATTTAAAAGGAATTATAAGTAAATCGAAAGTTTTGAGTGAATAAAAACAAATTCACAAGTTGAAAATAAAAATCCTCAAGTTATGTTCAACTTTGACTGAAGAAAACAGCCCTATTCTATGCATGATAACTTACATTTACTGATATATTTATTTTCGTTATGCATTTTTGTTATATTTTTTATTACCACTCTATTACCGCACCATTTTAGATCCACCCAATTGTAAACTAAATGATTTTAGGTGGCGTTTGCACTTAATGAATTGGTTATGACGCTTTTATACTTTTTGAACATATCCATCCAAAACTCATGAGCCGTGGTGGAAATCAGTAAGACCCCTTTCACACAAGGAAACTGAGTTGCCGGCGATTTTTATTTTGTTTGCGAGAAGGGCGTAAAAGGAAGACACAAAATCTCCCCTCACACCCTTCTCGAATAACAAACAAGCCAGTTTCTGGCAACTCAGTTTCCTTGTGTGAAAGCGTACTAAGTTGCACTAGAATGCGTGATTTAAAGCACACTAGTGCAACTTACTGATTTCCACCACGGCTCACCCACCTTTTAGCTTGTAGCATAGATAAACAAGATAAAGATACACATCTATCGTACGTTTTACCGCCCCAAAACCCATTTGTTTACATTGTTGTTTTTGTAATTTAATTCTGTGTCCATGAATAAATGTGAAATCCAACAACAAAGTTACGGTGGTGGAAATGAGTAAGTTGCACTAGTATGCGTGTTTTAAAGCACACTAGTAAAACTTACTGATTTCCACCACGGCTAAACCCACCTTTTAGCTTGTAGGCAAACCGGATTGACAGCCAAAGATTTGTATCTTTATTTGTTTATCTATGCTACTATTATCTGGACTGCTAGGAGCCAACTTCACTATGGTTCCATTTATAAAAAAAATTGATACACTAGCGAAAATTGGCGCAAAGCGGAAAACATGGTGAAAATTTTGAGTTTAAGGCTGCATTTAGACTTTGGGTGTTATGCAGCGTTAACATTAGTAGTTTTTGGTTGTACATATAACAACAAAAGTGTAATTGATAAAACAGTAGAATGAACTAAGAACAAAATGATTTTCTTTTAAACGATTATATTAATATTTTCAATTTTTACTTGCGATATAGGTAAAGGTAAAGTGGCAAGTTATGGATTCGTAAACAAAATCGAGAGAGGCTACTTTTTGGTAATTTAGTCCCCTTTCACACAGGGAAACCAGTTGCTGGAGATTTTTTTGACGTTTTCTTTTAATTGAAAGTTACATTTCACACAAATAAACAAAATTGCCGGAGATTTTTGTTTCTTTCCATAAAAAGTCTTTTGGCTGAACGCACATTATGGACAGTGTGAGAAGGCATGTAACACAAATCTCCTCAAACGTTGACCGGGAGATTTTTTCATTCCCTTTACTTCTTGCATTTTCTCGCCTACAAAGTCGCAGTTGCCGGTAACTTAGTTTCCTTGTGTGAAATCGGTCTTACAACCATTTTTTTTGTTATTTTTTGCGAACACAGTTTTGTTTATATTCTTCATTTTTTGTTTGTAATGTGAAGCTCTACAAAGTGTTAACTTACAAAATATATAAGCGCCGGTTTGTTCACAGTGGGTTAAGTTTAGTATAAGACTTTCAAATGCTCAAATTAACTAACACTAATCAAACAAACTTGACTTGTTAGCGATATCCATGCTTAGCCCAACTTAGATTTTTGCTTGTAGTAGATCCGCTTTTCATAATTTCGGAAGCTATTGCTTGTATATAATTTGCACAACGCTTGGTTATGCAAATCAAACATTTTTGTTGGTATTTTTACCCAAAACAATTTTCTTAAGGCTTTTTAGAATAGGTTATATAGCAGTCAATGAGCTTTAACTTTCATAAGGCCTTTTTAAGACCTGCCAACATTGGTAAGATAACGGGCGAAAATAAAGAGTTTGCATATAGCATTCTCCTAAAAGCCTAATACAAATCATGCCACGTGAAGTGGTATATAGCGAACTACTACAAGCTATAGCTTTTGCAATATGTTCTTATACAAACCATAGCACGTGGATTTATATAAAGCAAACTACTACAAGCTATAGCTTTTGCATATTGTTCTTATGCAAATGTGCAGGTTTCTGCGGTTTGTATATAGCCAACAAATACAAATCATGCCAAGTGGATTTGTATATAGAAAATTACTACAAGCTATAGCTTTTGCATTTTCTTCTTATGCAAATGTGCAGGTCTTTACGGTTTCTATATAGCCAACTAATATAAATCATGCCACGTGGATTTGTATATAGCAAACTACTACAAGCTATAGCTTTCGCATTTTGTTCTTATGCAAATGTGCAGGGTTTTGCTGTTTGAATATATCAAATTACTACAAGCTATAGTTTTTGCATTTTGTTCTTATGCAAATGTGCAGGTTTTTGTTGTTTTATATATAGCCAACAAATACAAATCATGCTACTTGGTTTTGTAAATAGCAAATTACTACAAGCTATAGCTTTTGCATTTTGTTCTTATGCAAATGTGCAGGTCTTTGCGGTTTGTATATAGCCAACTAATACAAATCATGCCACGTGGAATTGTATATAGCAAACTACTTAAGGCTATACCTTTTGCATTTTGTTCTTATGCAAATGTGCAGGTTTTTGCGGTTTGTATATAGCCAACTATTACAAATCATGCCACGTGGATTTGTATATAGCAAATTACTACAAGCTATAGCTTTTGCATTTTGTTCTTATGCAAATGTGCAGGTTTTCGCGGTTTGCATATAGCCAACTAATACAAATCATGCCGCGTGGATTTGTATATAGCAAACTTCTACAAGCTATAGCTTTTGCATTTTGGTCTTATAAAAATCAAACCACAAGGATTTGTATATAGCAAACTACTACAAGCTATACCCTTTGCATTTTGTTCTTATGCAAATGTGCAGGTTTTTGCGGTTTGTGTATAGCCAACTATTACAAATCATGCCACGTGGATTTGTATATAGCAAACTACTACAAGCTATAGCTTTTGCATTTTGTTCTTATAAAAATCAAACCACAAAAATTTGTATATAGCAAACTACTACAAGCTATACCTTTTGCATTTTGTTCTTATGCAAATGTGCAGATTTTTGCGGTTTGTATATAGCCAACAATTACAAATCATGCCACGTGGATTTGTACATAGCAAATTACTACAAGCTATAGCTTTTGCATTTTGTTCTTATGCAAATGTGCAGGTTCTTGCGGTTTGTTTGTAGCCAACAAAAACAAATCATGCCAATTGGATTTGTATATAGCTAGTTACTAGAAGCTTTAGCTTTTGCATTTTTCTCTTATGCAAATGTGCAGTTCTTTGCGGCTTGTATATAGCTAACTAATACAAATCATGCCACGTGGATTTGTATATAGCAAACTACTGAAGGCTATACCTTTTGCATTTTCAAAATCAAACCAAAAGGTTTTCTATATAGCAAACTACTCCAAGCTATACCTTTTGCATTTTGTTCTTATGCAAATGTTTAGGTCTTTGCGGTTTGAATATAGCCAACTAATACAAATCATGCCGCGTGGATTTGTATATAGCAAATTACTACAAGCTATACCTTTTGCATTTTGTTCTTAAGGTTAGACCGCATACAAATGCAGCGGAACTACACTTCATAACGCGGCAAAACATTATTTGTATGAAATTGTATGAGCTATATCGCACTAAGCGACAACTGAACTTCATACAATTTCATACAAATTATTTTGAATTGCAGTTCCGCTGCAGTGCAGTTCCACCTAGTGTTATCTAACCTTTATGAAAATGTGCAGGTTCTTGCGGTTTGTATATAGCCAACTATTACAAATCATGCCACGTGGATTTGTATATAGCAAATTACTACACGCTATAGCTTTTGTATTTTGTTCTTATGCAAATGTGAAGGTTTTTGCGGTTTGTATACAGCCAACTGATACAAATCATGCCACGTGGATTTGTATATAGCAAACTACTACAAGCTATAGCTTTTGTATTTTGTTCCTATAAAAATCAAACCACAAGGATTTGTATATAGCAAACTACTACAAGCTATACCTTTTGAATTTTGTTCTTATGCAAATGAGCAGGTTCTTGCGGTTTGTATATAGCCAACTTATACAAATCATGCCACGTGGGCTTGTATATGGCAAACTATAACAAGCTCTAGCTTTTGCATTTTGTTCTTATGCAAATATGCAGGTTTTTGTAGTTTGTATATAGCCAACAAATACAAATCATGCCACGTGGTTTTGTAAATAGCAAATTACTACAACCTATAGCTTTTGCATTTTATTCTTATGCAAATGTGCAAATACAAATCATGCCACGTGGATTTGTATATAGCAAACTACTACAAGCTATAGCTTTTGCAGTTTGTTCTTATAAAAATCAAACCACAAGGATTTGTATATAGCAAACTACTACAAGCTACAGGTTTTGCATTTTGTTCTTATGTAAATGTGCTGGTTTTTGCGCTTTGTATATAGCCAACAAATACAAATCATGCCAAGTGGATTTGTATACAGCAAACTACTACAAGCTATAGATTTTGCATTTTGTTTTTATGCAAATTTGCAGGTCTTTGAGGGTTATATATAGCCAACTAATACAAATCATGTCACGTGGATTTGTATATAGCAAATTACTACAAGCTATAGCTTTTGCATTTTGTTCTTATGTATATGTGCGGGTTTTTGCGGTTTGTATATGGCCAATTAATACAAATCATGCTATGTGGATTTGTATATAGCAAACTACTACAACCTATACATTTTGCATTTTGTTCTTATGCAAATGTGCAGTTTTTGAAGGTTTGTATATAGCCAACTAGTATAAATCATGCCACGTGGGTTTTTATGTAAAGAAAACTACTACAAGCTATAGCTTTTTTTCTTATAAAAATCAAACCACGTGGATTTGTATATAGCAAGCTACTACAAGCTATAGCTATAGCTTTTGTTCTTATAAAAATTAAACCACGTGGATTTGTATATAGCAAACTACTTCAAGCTATAGCTTTTGCATTTTGATCTTATTGAAATGTGGAGGTCTTTGCGGTTTGTAAATAGCAAATTACTACAAGCTATAGCTTTTGCATTTTGTTCTTATAAAAATCAAACCACTTGGATTTGTAAATAGCTAACTACTACAAGCTAGGTATAGCTTTTGCATTTTGTTCTAATGCAAATAAGCATGTTTTTGGGGTTTGTATAAAGCCAACTAATACAAATCATGCCACGTGGATTTGTATATAGCAAATTACTTTGGAAGGTTCTTGCGACATATAGTGCAGATGTGTTTCGCTCTGACAACAACAGTTGAGCTCTTCAGTAAGTTCAGCTTATTTTATAAATACGTCGAAGGCAACGACTTAAAACATGTGTCTAAGAAAGGCAACAACAATTCTTACTGAAGAGCTCAATTGTTGTTGTCAGAGCGAAACACATCTGCACTATAGGTCGTAAAAACTAGGGATGGCGGTTTTGTCAAAACAACCGGTTTTCGGTTTTTTCGGTTTTTTGCCCCTTCATGTATTGTGTGGAACCGTGCTAGCTGTGAATGTGAGTGTCTAAAGTAGCGTCCAGACTATACTGATTTGTGTATATCAACAGTGCTGATCAACAATGTTGAGTAAATGCGGACGTGTAGATCAACAGAGTTGAAGAACTTTTGTTGAGCCGAACGCAACCCGATTCAAATGGATAGAAATCAACAATGTTTTGTTGACTGAAAAATAATTTTTAAGTCTGGACGCGTTAATGGTTTGTTTTCGTTTGCGATCTTATTTGTATTGTTATTTAAAATGAAATGGACGTGTGAAATTGAGTACGCAAATGAGTGTTTCCATGGACACATGACAGTATACACTTGAACACGTATACACTAGCATGTTGATCGACAATATAAATTAACAAAGTTGATTGGCATGATGTGGACGCTGCTTAAGAAAAACAACTCACGATTTCACCTTCCTTTATTCCTACTCCTACACTATGCTATCGCTTGGAAATGGAAAGAATATACCCAGTACACAAACAGGCAGGTTATGTGAGACAACAAGGAATTAGTCATGTGAGCTCTGAATGTGAATAGAATTGTATAATGCTCCATTTATACGATTGGCAAATTGGCAGTATTTCTGTCATTAAACTGACAAAAGCATGAATTTGCTCATTCTTTTGTCAGTATACTGAGATAACATTGCCAATCTGTCAGTCGTGATAATGAAGTAATAGTAAAAAAAAAGAAAAAAAACCGTTCACCCGGTTGTTGGGTTTTAGAAAAAACACCGGTTTAAACCGAGATAAAAAAATCACCGAAAAAAACCGGTTAACCGAAATAAAAAAACCGGTTTCGGTTTTAACCGGCCGGTTTTTCCCATCCCTAGCAAAAACCTTCCAAATTAATATTTCATATTAAATAGTGCACTTAACAAAAAACAAAAACAATTTTTCTATTGTTATTCTTTATCTTCTTCTTATAGCAAATTACTACAAGCTATAGCTTTTGCATTTTGTTCTAATGCAAATGTGCAGGTCTTCGCGGTTTGTATATAGCCAACTAATACAAATCATGCCACGTGGATTTATATATAGCAAATGACTACAAGCTATATTTTTTGCATTTTGTTCTTATGCAAATGTGGAGGTCTTTGTGGTTTGTATGTAGCCAACTAATACAAATCATGCCACGTGGATTTGTATATAGCAAACTACTACAAGCTATAGCTTTTGCATTTTGTTCTTATGCAAATGTGCAGGTTTTTGCGGTTTGTATATAGCCAACTAATACAAATCAACCCACGTGGGTTTGTATATATGTATGTAGCAAGTTACTACAAGCTATTTTGTTTGCATTTTTGTTTATAGCCGTCTTATATAAATTTATGGAACTACAACAGCATTTGTACGTTTTGAATTTGCTGAACAAAATATACATATGGGGTTTTCCATTGGTATACAATTTCAATACTTTTTTGATACATATCTGTCGAAACACCAATTCTGACAAAAAAAACCTTCCATTGGCCAAAAAATATTGATATTTTTATGATTCTGAATCAATTTTACAGATCCGTATTTTTCGGTGGATCTACCCCTCCTTTTACTAACACCAGTACAATTGCCAGCTGTTATTTTGACAAGTGCATGTTTTCATTTATTCATTTCAGTAGAGAAGGAAATTTTTGTGAAAATATAAGGACTTAAAAGTAATAATTAGAATGGAAGCAGTTTTAAATGAGTCGATAGCATAGAACATATCCCTCATCGTTAATTACAACCTTGTAATCATCTATTTATAATTTAAAAATTGAAATCCCATCAAATGAAAAAGCAAACTTAAATGTATAAAAACTGTTGACTGATTTTTGTGCATTCGTTAGCCGATACCATTTACAGGTTCACAGACACAAAAATACACCAATACCATATCAAAAGAAAAATCAATTCAAATATCATTCCATTCGTCACGAACAAAATCAAGTTCCTCATCAAATTCTTAATTCACCAATGGAAAACCCCAATATTATGTATATGTATATATATATGTTCATATTATGTTCCTATCATACTTTTGTGCGTTGTTAATTAATTGGTATTTCATGGAAATTCAGCGAGGAATAGTGAATAAGTATTGATGTTAATATTCATTTTGTTTTAACTTAATTTTTAACAAAACAATAAAAAAAAACTGGTTACCAGCAGGATATGAACTACGGAGCACGAAATTTCGATCAAAAATCACAATCACGATATGAAAAACAAACCCTGTATGTGTTATCAATTTTTTTTTTTCGATTTTGCATTCAAAGTTTCCCATAAGAGAAAACGAAAAAGGGCGTAAATTAAATAGCAGTACTTTTCCTAAATACTTTTTAATGAACAGGTATTCATAATACAATTGCAATAGAATAATTAGACATGTGATTTTATAAATCAAGCGTAAAATATATCGAAACTGATAGATAAAATGCCTTACTTTGTGGGTGAAAAATAATGCTTGGTTGGAA
Organism: Melangyna quadrimaculata; assembly: GCA_949320155.1. Taxonomy (NCBI): domain Eukaryota; kingdom Metazoa; phylum Arthropoda; class Insecta; order Diptera; family Syrphidae; genus Melangyna; species Melangyna quadrimaculata. Next base: position 290,206,465 of record OX439483.1, on the reverse strand, counting down.
AAAAAATCGGATTCGGAATAATTTGTTAGTTTTCAAAATGAAGTTATGTAGGTATTTGAATAGATGAAAGTTTTTTCCACTGCAGTTCTTGCAATGAAACAGATGAGCGTAATCTTGCTTTCGGAATTAAGGCCCAACTATAATAGGCATAAGCAAACATAAGCTTATGTCAAAAAGCTAACGAAAATTTGCTTATGTTTGCAAAATTACCCTGTATAGCCATAACGGACTTATGCGCGCATAAGCAAAAATTAAAAAAATACCTCTCCGCTTTCGCCCCACATTCGATTTTCAGCTTTGTGTTTTGTTCCGCATACAAATGAAAATGTGGCAACGAAACAACAAAAACTACACATACTCGTGCACAACTCGTGAATTGACTCACAAAACAGCTGTGGCTTTGTATTTTTTGCTGCATTTGTAAAATTTACTTAAGCGCTGAGCGACTGGGATCGCTCTTACTTTTGTACAAAAGTACAAATGTGAAAAATAAATATCTATTCTGAAGACATCTGCTTGCAAAAAAACAATGGAGAATTGTGCATGGTGGTTTAATTTATATGTCAGAACAATTTCCGTATGTTTTATTGCAAACATGTTTCTTTAGCGAGCATTTTAATTTCTCACTTTTGTACTTTTGTACAAAAGTAGGTCTAAGTAGTTGAGGCTTAAGTGAACGAAACTGAGAAAAATTGAACAAAACGCAGCTAGACTCCATTATGTTCACTCGCATTGAGATTCTTTGTATTCGCACGTTTACTTATGCGCGCATATGCTAGCTTATGCCTATTATAGTTGGGCCTTTACTCATTCTATTCCAGATTTTAAGGCTGGTATTCAACGAGCGATCATAACTTAAGAGCCTCATAAACCTATTCACCAAGCAATATTAATGGACATTTACAAGCGCTCGCAAAAGTTATGAGTGGTTTCGAGCACTCCTAAGTTACGAGCGCTCTCTTCGAACGGTTGTCCGATAACTTTCGCAATAATACCTCCCTTCTCCCCAAGATAAAAAGTAAAAAGTATGCTCATTTGATACACCCAATTCGCCATCATGGTATTTCTGGGTATTTCTGTGACGTCACATCTCACAATTATCTTTTGTTAGTATTTTTTGTTTAAAGAAGTCAAAACTAAAGCATTCCAAAGAGTTATTTTTAGATGATAATAGAATAACATAACACCCCTATTACAGAATTCGGCGAATGAGCTAGAGCGACAATTCGGCTCATTTTCAATTTTATTGCTACTAGTGAATCCGCCGATAGAAAACTGAACGAATGTCGGTAACATTAACTGCACCACCGACATTTTGTTCAACTAATTTGGTATTACTGAAAAATGTTTACAAATAATATGGATGTGACGTTTAAAATGTCAATAAAATGACAGCTGCGATAATATAGTTCGGAAAATGGTAAGGAAGTGAAAGAATCGGTAATATAGTTCATTCGACGAATTCATTAATTGGAATAAACGCGATCGCGAATTCACCGCGAATCTTGTCAACTCGCCGGGAGTCAAATTCTGCGAATTCTGTAATCAGCATAAATATTGTACTGTAAAATTCTTAGAAAAACTACTACCTATTATTTTTGTTCCGAGATTATACCTATTTACAGACAAAAGTAAAAAATGTTTTTAGTTTATTGATATTCTCTTGGCGTCTGCCTAGCCAGCTGTCTTTCGTTTCCAATTGGGAATTTTTGGTTGGTTTTTCGAACATTTGCTCTCATAATCAAACATTGGCTCTCTTTTTCGAACATGGAAAAATACTTATGAGTGGTTGGTAAATAGCATAAATAGTTTCCAAGTTAAGAAGCTCATAAAGTTAAGAACAGTTTATGAGCGATCGGTGAATACCAGCCTTAATGTAAAGAACAGAAACAATAAAAAAGGAGTAAAGCCTGATCCACATCTGTGTCGTGTGTTGTGTTGTGGAGTCGTGTGTCGTTATCGCTACAATGTATTTCATAAGCGTAGAACCAGACCTGTATAATTTAAGCTTAAGTACAAGTACAATTCCTTGGTACTTAAAATTTTTAAATACAAGTACAATTCCTCGGTACTTGTACTTGAAAATTTTAAGTACGAGTACCGAGGAATTGTACTTGTACTTAAATTCCACAAAGGAATTTAAGAAATTTGTAATAATTACTTTAGTAATTAAATACTGTACTTAAATACTTTTTCAAATACTTTTAATTCCTTAAGTACTTTTAATTCATTTTAATTCCTTTTGTTTTTCTTATATTTTTTTTTACCAAAGGGATTTAAAAGGAATTATAAGTAAATCGAAAGTTTTGAGTGAATAAAAACAAATTCACAAGTTGAAAATAAAAATCCTCAAGTTATGTTCAACTTTGACTGAAGAAAACAGCCCTATTCTATGCATGATAACTTACATTTACTGATATATTTATTTTCGTTATGCATTTTTGTTATATTTTTTATTACCACTCCATTACCGCACCATTTTAGATCCACCCAATTGTAAACTAAATGATTTTAGGTGGCGTTTGCACTTAATGAATTGGTTATGACGCTTTTATACTTTTTGAACATATCCATCCAAAACTCATGAGCCGTGGTGGAAATCAGTAAGACCCCTTTCACACAAGGAAACTGAGTTGCCGGCGATTTTTATTTTGTTTGCGAGAAGGGCGTAAAAGGAAGACACAAAATCTCCCCTCACACCCTTCTCGAATAACAAACAAGCCAGTTTCTGGCAACTCAGTTTCCTGGTGTGAAAGCGTACTAAGTTGCACTAGAATGCGTGATTTAAAGCACACTAGTGCAACTTACTGATTTCCTTAGTGATAGTAGCTACATGGGCTTCAGGTCAATTGAAACAAATTAATTATTTCACAACGTTTCGTCCATGAATATGGACATCATCAGGTGCGAGCAATGATGGTTTAATTATTACATTTATATTGCACTTAAACACGAACAGAGATGTTCCCAGTAGCAAGTTTAACTCATTGCTCGCACCTGATGATGTCCATATTCATGGACGAAACGTTGTGAAATAATTAATTTGTTTCAATTGACCTGAAGCCCATTTAGCTACTATCACTAAGAAGATTTAAAGGTCACAAATTCCACAAGTACTTACTGATTTCCACCACGGCTAACCCACCTTTTAGCTTGTAGCATAGATAAACATTATAAAGATACACATCTTTCGTACGTTTTACCCCCCAAAACCCATTTGTTTACATTGTTGTTTTTGAAATTTAATTCTGTGTCCATGAATAAATGTGAAATCCAACAACAAAGTTACGGTGGTGGAAATGAGTAAGTTGCACTAGTATGCGTGTTTTAAAGCACACTAGTAAAACTTACTGATTTCCACCACGGCTAAACCCACCTTTTAGCTTGTAGGCAAACCGGATTGACAGCCAAAGATTTGTATCTTTATTTGTTTATCTATGCTACTATTATCTGGACTGCTAGGAGCCAACTTCACTATGGTTCCATTTATAAAAAAAAAATTGATACATTAGCGAAAATTGGCGCAAAGCGGAAAACATGGTGAAAATTTTGAGTTTAAGGCTGCATTTAGACTTTGGGTGTTATGCAGCGTTAACATTAGTCGTTTTTGGTTGTACATATAACAACAAAAGTGTAATTGATAAAACAATAGAATGAACTAAGAACAAAATGATTTTCTTTTAAACGATTATATTAATATTTTCAATTTTTACTTGCGATATAGGTAAAGTGGCAAGTTATGGATTCGTAAAAAAAATCGAGAGAGGCTACTTTTTGGTAATTTAGTCCCCTTTCACACAGGGAAACCAGTTGCTGGAAATTTTTTTGACGTTTTCTTTTAATTGAAAGTTACATTTCACACAAATAAACAAAATTGCCGGAGATTTTTGTTTCTTTCCATAAAAAGTCTTTTGGCTGAACGCACATTAGGGAAAGTGTGAGAAGGCATGTGACACAAATCTCCTCAAACGTTGACCGGGAGATTTTTTCATTCCCTTTACTTCTTGCATTTTCTCGCCTACAAAGTCGCAATTGCCGGTAACTTAGTTTAGTGTGAAATCGGTCTTACAACCATTTTTTTTGTTATTTTTTGCGAACACAGTTTTGTTTATATTCTTCATTTTTTGTTTGTAATGTGAAGCTCTACAAAATGTTAACTTACAAAATATATAAGCGCCAGTTTGTTCACAGTGGGTTAAGTTTAGTATAAGACTTTCAAATGCTCAAATTAACTAACACTAATCAAACAAACTTGACTTGTTAGCGATATCCATGCTTAGCCCAACTTAGAATTTTGCTTGTAGTAGGTCCGCTTTTCATAATTTCGGAAGCTATTGCTTGTATATAATTTGCACAACGCTTGGTTATGCAAATCAAACATTTTTGTTGGTATTTTTACCCAAAACAATTTTCTTAAGGCTTTTTAGAATAAGTTATATAGCAGTCAATGAGCTTTAACTTTCATAAGGCCTTTTTAAGACCTGCCAACATTAGTAAGATAACGGGCGAAAATAAAGAGTTTGCATATAGCATTCTCCTACAAGCCTAATACAAATCATGCCACGTGAATTTGTATATAGCGAACTACTACAAGCTATAGCTTTTGCAATATGTTCTTATACAAACCATAGCACGTGGATTTGTATAAAGCAAACTACTACAAGCTATAGCTTTTGCATATTGTTCTTATGCAAATGTGCAGGTTTCTGCGGTTTGTATATAGCCAACAAATACAAATCATGCCAAGTGGATTTGTATATAGAAAATTACTACACGCTATAGCTTTTGCATTTTCTTCTTATGCAAATGTGCAGGTCTTTACGGTTTCTATATAGCCAACTAATATAAATCATGCCACGTGGATTTGTATATAGCAAACTACTACAAGCTATAGCTTTCGCATTTTGTTCTTATGCAAATGTGCAGGTTTTTGCTGTTTGTATATATCAAACTACTACAAGCTATAGTTTTTGCATTTTGTTCTTATGCAAATGTGCAGGTTTTTGTTGTTTTATATATAGCCAACAAATACAAATCATGCTACTTGGTTTTGTAAATAGCAAATTACTACAAGCTATAGCTTTTGCATTTTGTTCTTATGCAAATGTGCAGGTCTTTGCGGTTTGTATATAGCCAACTAATACAAATCATGCCACGTTGATTTGTATATAGCAAACTACTAAAGGCTATACCTTTTGCATTTTGTTCTTATGCAAATGTGCAGGTTTTTGCGGTTTGTATATAGCCAACTATTACAAATCATGCCACGTGGATTTGTATATAGCAAATTACTACAAGCTATAGCTTTTGCATTTTGTTCTTATGCAAATGTGCAGGTTTTTGCGGTTTGTATATAGCCAACTAATACAAATCATGCCGCGTGGATTTGTATATAGCAAACTACTACAAGCTATAGCTTTTGCATCTTGGTCTTATAAAAATCAAACCACAAGGATTTGTATATAGCAAACTACTACAAGCTATACCTTTTGCATTTTGTTCTTATGCAAATGTGCAGGTTTTTGCGGTTTGTGTATAGCCAACTATTACAAATCATGCCACGTGGATTTGTATATAGCAAACTACTACAAGCTATAGCTTTTGCATTTTGTTCTTATAAAAATCAAACCACAAAAATTTGTATATAGCAAACTACTACAAGCTATACCTTTTGCATTTTGTTCTTATGCAAATGTGCAGATTTTTGCGGTTTGTATATAGCCAACAATTACAAATCATGCCACGTGGATTTGTACATAGCAAATTACTACAAGCTATAGCTTTTGCATTTTGTTCTTATGCAAATGTGCAGGTTTTTGCGGTTTGTATGTAGCCAACAAAAACAAATCATGCCAATTGGATTTGTATATAGCTAGTTACTAGAAGCTTTAGCTTTTGCATTTTTCTCTTATGCAAATGTGCAGTTTTTGCGGCTTGTATATAGCTAACTAATACAAATCATGCCACGTGGATTTGTATATAGCAAACTACTGAAGGCTATACCTTTTGCATTTTCAAAATCAAACCACAAGGTTTTGTATATAGCAAACTACTCCATGCTATACCTTTTGCATTTTGTTCTTATGCAAATGTTTAGGTCTTTGCGGTTTGAATATAGCCAACTAATACAAATCATGCCGCGTGGATTTGTATATAGCAAATTACTACAAGCTATACCTTTTGCATTTTATTCTTTAGGTTAGACCGCATACAACTGCAGCGGAACTACACTTCACGACGCGGCAAAACATTATTTGTATGAAATTGTATGAGCTATATCGCACTAAGCGGCAACTGAACTTCATACAATTTCATACAAATTATTTTGAATTGCAGTTCCGCTGCAGTGCAGTTCCACCTAGTGTGATCTAACCTTTATGAAAATGTGCAGGTTTTTGCGGTTTGTATATAGCCAACTATTACAAATCATGCCACGTGGATTTGTATATAGCAAATTACTACACGCTATAGCTTTTGTATTTTGTTCTTATGCAAATGTGAAGGTTCTTGCGGTTTGTATACAGCCAACTAAGGTGAAGGTTTTTGCGGTTTGTATACAGCCAACTAATACAAATCATGCCACGTGGATTTGTATATAGCAAACTATAACAAGCTATAGCTTTTGCATTTTGTTCCTATAAAAATCAAACCACAAGGATTTGTATATAGCAAACTACTACAAGCTATACCTTTTGAATTTGTTCTTATGCAAATGAGCAGGTTCTTGCGGTTTGTATATAGCCAACTTATACAAATCATGCCACGTGGGCTTGTATATGGCAAACCATAACAAGCTTTAGCTTTTGCATTTTGTTCTTATGCAAATATGCAGGTTTTTGTAGTTTGTATATAGCCAACAAATACAAATCATGCCACGTGGTTTTGTAAATAGCAAATTATTCCAACCTATAGCTTTTGCATTTTGTTCTTATGCAAATGTGCAAATACAAATCATGCCACGTGGATTTGTATATACCAAACTACTACGAGCTATAGCTTTTGCATTTTGTTCTTATAAAAATCAAACCACAAGGATTTGTATATAGCAAACTACTACAAGCTATAGGTTTTGCATTTTGTTCTTATGTAAATGTGCTGGTTTTTGCGGTTTGTATATAGCCAACAAATACAAATCATGCCAAGTGGATTTGTATACAGCAAATTACTAGAAGCTATAGATTTTGCATTTTGTTTTTATGCAAATTTGCAGGTCTTTGAGGTTTATATATAGCCAACTAATACAAATCATGCTATGTGGATTTGTATATAGCAAACTACTACAAGCTATACATTTTGCATTTTGTTCTTATGCAAATGTGCAGTTTTTGAAGGTTTGTATATAGCCAATTAGTATAAATCATGCCACGTGGGTTTTTATGTAAAGAAAACTACTACAAACTACAGCTTTTTTTCTTATAAAAATCAAACCACGTGGATTTGTATATAGCAAACTACTACAAGCTATAGCTATAGCTTTTGTTCTTATAAAAATTAAACCACGTGGATTTGTATAAAGCAAACTACTTCAAACTATAGCTTTTGCATTTTGATCTTATTGAAATGTGGAGGTCTTTGCGGTTTGTATATAGCCATCTGATACAAATCATGGCACGTGGATTTGTATATAGCAAATTACTACAAGCTATAGCTTTTGCATTTTGTTCTTATAAAAATCAAACCACTTGGATTTGTAAATAGCTAACTACTACAAGCTAGGTATAGCTTTTGCATTTTGTTCTAATGCAAATAAGCATGTTTTTGGGGTTTGTATAAAGCCAACTAATACAAATCATGCCACGTGGATTTGTATATAGCAAATTACTTTGGAAGGTTCTTGCGACATATAGTGCAGATGTGTTTCGCTCTGACAACAACAATTGAGCTCTTCAGTAAGTACAGCTTATTTTATAAATACGTCGAAGGCAACAACTAAAAACATGTGTCTAAGAAAGGCAACAACAATTCTTACTGAAGAGCTCAATTGTTGTTGTCAGAGCGAAACACATCTGCACTATAGGTCGTAAAAACTAGGGATGGCGGTTTTGTCAAAATAACCGGTTTTCGGTTTTTTGCCCCTTCATGTGTTGTGTGGAACCGTGCTAGCTTTGAATGGGAGTGTCTAAAGCAGCGTCCACACTATACTGATTTGTGTATATCAACAGGGCTGATCAACAATGTTGAGTAAATGCGGACATGTAGATCAACAGAGTTGAAGAACTTTTGTTGAGCCGAACGCAACCCGATTCAAATGGATAGAAATCAACAATGTTTTGTTGACTGAAAAATAATTTTTAAGTCTGGACGCGTTGATGGTTTGTTTTCGTTTGCGATCTTATTTTTATTGTTATTTAAAATGAAATGGACGTGTGAAATTGAGTACGCAAATGAGTGTTTCCATGGACACATGACAGTATACACTTGAACACGTATACACTAGCATGTTGATCGACAATATAAATTAACAAAGTTGATTGGCATGATGTGGACGCTGCTTAAGAAAAACAACTCACGATTTCACCTTCCTATATTCCTACTCCTACACTATGCTATCGCTTGGAAATGGAGAAGAATATACCCAGTACACAAACAGGCAGGTTATGTGAGACAACAAGGAATTAGTCATGTGAGCTCTGAATGTGAATAGAATTGTCTAATGCTCCAATGTTGGCATATTGGCAGAATTTGCTCATTCTTTTGTCAGTATACTGAGATAACATTGCCAATCTGTCAGTCGTGATAATGAAGTAATAGTAAAAAAAAAAGAAAAAAACCGTTCACGCGGTTGTTGGGTTTTAGAAAAAACACCGGTTTAAACCGAGATAAAAAAATCACCGAAAAAAACCGGTTAACCGAAATAAAAAAACCGGTTTCGGTTTTAACCGGCCGGTTTTTCCCATCCCTAGCAAAAACCTTCCAAATTAATATTTCATATTAAATAGTGCACTTAACAAAAAACAAAAACAATTTTTCTATTGTTATTCTTTATCTTCTTCTTATAGCAAATTACTACAAGCAATAGCTTTTGCATTTTGTTCTAATGCAAATGTGCAGGTCTTCGCAGTTTGTATATAGCCAACTAATACAAATCATGCCACGTGGATTTGTATATAGCAAATTACTACAAGCTATATTTTTTGCATTTTGTTCTTATGCAAATGTGGAGGTCTTTGTGGTTTGTATGTAGCCAACTAATACAAATCATGCCACGTGGATTTGTATATAGCAAACTATTACAAGCTATAGCTTTTGCATTTTGTTCTTATGCAAATGTGCAGATTTTTGCGCTTTGTATATAGCCAACTAATACAAATCAACCCACGTGGGTTTGTATATATGTATGTAGCAAGTTACTACAAGCTATTTTGTTTGCATTTTTGTTTATAGCCGTATTATATAAATTTATGGAACTACAACAGCATTTGTACGTTTTGAATTTGCTGAACAAAATATACATATGGGGTTTTCCATTGGTATACAATTTCAATACTTTTTTGATACATATCTGTCAAAACACCGATTCCGACAAAAAAAACCTTCCATTGGCCAAAAAATATTGATATTTTTATGATTCTGAATCAATTTTACAGATCCGTATTTTTCGGTGGATCTACCCCTCCTTTTACTAACACCAGTACAATTGCCAGCTGTTATTTTGACAAGTGCATGTTTTCATTTATTCATTAGAGAAGGAAATTTTTGTGAAAATATAAGGACTAAAAAGTAATAATTAGAATGGAAGCAGTTTTAAATGAGTCGATAGCATAGAACATATCCCTCATCGTTAATTACAACCTTGTAATCATCTATTTATAATTTAAAAATTGAAATCCCATCAAATGAAAAAGCAAACTTAAATGTATAAAAACTGTTGACTGATTTTTGTGCATTCGTTAGCCGATACCATTTACAGGTTCACAGACACAAAAATACACCAATACCATATCAAAAGAAAAATCAGTTCAAATATCATTCCATTCGTCACGAACAAAATCAAGTTCCTCATCAAATTCTTAATTCACCAATGGAAAACCCCAATAGTATGTATATGTATATATATATGTTCATATTATGTTCCTATCATACTTTTGTGCGTTGTTAATTAATTGGTATTTCATGGAAATTCAGCGAGGAATAGTGAATAAGTATTGATGTTAATATTCATTTTGTTTTAACTTAATTTTTAACAAAACAAAAAAAAAAACTGGTTACCAGCAGGATATGAACTACGGAGCACGAAATTTCGATCAAAAATCACAATCACGATATGAAAAACAAACCCTGTATGTGTTATCAATTTTTTTTTTTCGATTTTGCATTCAAAGTTTCCCATAAGAGAAAACGAAAAAGGGCGTAAATTAAATAGCAGTACTTTTCCTAAATACTTTTTTATGAACAGGTATTCATAATACAATTGCAATAGAATAATTAGACATGTGATTTTATAAATCAAGCGTAAAATATATCGAAACTGATAGATAAAATGCCTTACTTTGTGGGTGAAAAATAATGCTTGGTTGGATAAAAAATCGGATTCGGAATAATTTGGTAGTTTTCAAAATGAAGTTATGTAGGTATTTGAATAGATGAAAGTTTTTTTCCACTGCAGTTCTTGCAATGAAACAGATGAGCGTAATCTTGCTTTCGGAATTAAGGCCCAACTATAATAGGCATAAGCAAACATAAGCTAATGTCAAAAAGCTAACTAAAATTTTCTTATGTTTGCAAAATTACCCTGTATAGCCATAATGGACTTATGCGCGCATAAGCAAAAATTAAAAAAATACCTCTCCGCTTTCGCCCCACATTCGATTTTCAGCTTTGTGTTTTGTTCCGCATACAAATGAAAATGTGGCAACGAAACAACAAAAACTACACATACTCGTGCACAACTCGTGAATTGACTCACAAAACAGCTGTGGCTTTGTATTTTTTGCTGCATTTGTAAAATTTACTTAAGCGCTGAGCGACTGGGATCGCTCTTGCTTATGCACGCTTAAAAGCTTAACTACATAGGCCTACTTTTGTACAAAAGTACAAATGTGAAAAATAAATATCTATTCTGAAGACATCTGCTTGCAAAAAAACAATGGAGAATTGTGCATGGTGGTTTAATTTATATGTCAGAACAATTTCCGTATGTTTTATTGCAAACATGTTTCTTTAGCCAGCATTTTAATTTCTCACTTTTGTACTTTTGTACAAAAGTAGGTCTATGCAGTTGAGGCTTAAGTGAACGAAACTGAGAAAAATTGAACAAAACGCAGCTAGACTCCATTATGTTCACTCGCATTGAGATTCTTTGTATTCGCACGTTTACTTATGCGCGCATATGCTAGCTTATGCCTATTATAGTTGGGCCTTTACTCATTCTATTCCAGATTTTAAGGCTGGTATTCAACGAGCGATCATAACTTAAGAGACTCATAAACCTATTCACCAAGCAATATTAATGGACATTTACAAGCGCTCGCAAAAGTTATGAGTGGTTTCGAGCACTCCTAAGTTACGAGCGCTCTCTTCGAACGGTTGTCCGAAAACTTTCGCAATAATACCTCCCTTCTCCCCAAGATAAAAAGTAAAAAGTATGCTCATTTGATACACCCAATTCGCCATCATGGTATTTCTGGGTATTTCTGTGACGTCACATCTCACAATTATCTTTTGTTAGTATTTTTTGTTTAAAGAAGTCAAAACTAAAGCATTCCAAAGAGTTATTTTTAGATGATAATAGAATAACATAACACCCCTATTACAGAATTCGGCGAATGAGCTAGAGCGACAATTCGGCTCATTTTCAATTTTATTGCTACTAGTGAATCCGCCGATAGAAAACTGAACGAATGTCGGTAACATTAACTGCACCACCGACATTTTGTTCAACTAATTTGGTATTACTGAAAAATGTTTACAAATAATATGGATGTGACGTTTAAAATGTCAACAAAATGACAGCTGCGATAATATAGTTCGGAAAATGGTAAGGAAGTGAAAGAATCGGTAATATAGTTCATTCGACGAATTCATTAATTGGAATAAACGCGATCGCGAATTCACCGCGAATCTTGTCAACTCGCCGGGAGTCAAATTCTGCGAATTCTGTAATCAGCATAAATATTGTACTGTAAAATTCTTAGAAAAACTACTACCTATTATTTTTGTTCCGAGATTATACCTATTTACAGACAAAAGTAAAAAATGTTTTTAGTTTATTGATATTCTCTTGGCGTCTGCCTAGCCAGCTGTCTTTCGTTTCCAATTGGGAATTTTTGGTTGGTTTTTCGAACATTTGCTCTCATAATCAAACATTGGCTCTCTTTTTCGAACATGGAAAAATACTTATGAGTGGTTGGTAAATAGCATAAATAGTTTCCAAGTTAAGAAGCTCATAAAGTTAAGAACAGTTTATGAGCGATCGGTGAATACCAGCCTTAATGTAAAGAACAGAAACAATAAAAAAGGAGTAAAGCCTGATCCACATCTGTGTCGTGTGTTGTGTTGTGGAGTCGTGTGTCGTTATCGCTACAATGTATTTCATAAGCGTAGAACCAGACCTGTATAATTTAAGCTTAAGTACAAGTACAATTCCTTGGTACTTAAAATTTTTAAATACAAGTACAATTCCTCGGTACTTGTACTTGAAAATTTTAAGTACGAGTACCGAGGAATTGTACTTGTACTTAAATTCCACAAAGGAATTTAAGAAATTTGTAATAATTACTTTAGTAATTAAATACTGTACTTAAATACTTTTTCAAATACTTTTAATTCCTTAAGTACTTTTAATTCATTTTAATTCCTTTTGTTTTTCTTATATTTTTTTTTACCAAAGGGATTTAAAAGGAATTATAAGTAAATCGAAAGTTTTGAGTGAATAAAAACAAATTCACAAGTTGAAAATAAAAATCCTCAAGTTATGTTCAACTTTGACTGAAGAAAACAGCCCTATTCTATGCATGATAACTTACATTTACTGATATATTTATTTTCGTTATGCATTTTTGTTATATTTTTTATTACCACTCCATTACCGCACCATTTTAGATCCACCCAATTGTAAACTAAATGATTTTAGGTGGCGTTTGCACTTAATGAATTGGTTATGACGCTTTTATACTTTTTGAACATATCCATCCAAAACTCATGAGCCGTGGTGGAAATCAGTAAGACCCCTTTCACACAAGGAAACTGAGTTGCCGGCGATTTTTATTTTGTTTGCGAGAAGGGCGTAAAAGGAAGACACAAAATCTCCCCTCACACCCTTCTCGAATAACAAACAAGCCAGTTTCTGGCAACTCAGTTTCCTGGTGTGAAAGCGTACTAAGTTGCACTAGAATGCGTGATTTAAAGCACACTAGTGCAACTTACTGATTTCCTTAGTGATAGTAGCTACATGGGATTCAGGTCAATTGAAACAAATTAATTATTTCACAACGTTTCGTCCATGAATATGGACATCATCAGGTGCGAGCAATGATGGTTTAATTATTACATTTATATTGCACTTAAACACGAACAGAGATGTTCCCAGTAGCAAGTTTAACTCATTGCTCGCACCTGATGATGTCCATATTCATGGACGAAACGTTGTGAAATAATTAATTTGTTTCAATTGACCTGAAGCCCATTTAGCTACTATCACTAAGAAGATTTAAAGGTCACAAATTCCACAAGTACTTACTGATTTCCACCACGGCTAACCCACCTTTTAGCTTGTAGCATAGATAAACATTATAAAGATACACATCTTTCGTACGTTTTACCCCCCAAAACCCATTTGTTTACATTGTTGTTTTTGAAATTTAATTCTGTGTCCATGAATAAATGTGAAATCCAACAACAAAGTTACGGTTGTGGAAATCAGTAAGTTGCACTAGAATGCGTGTTTTAAAGCACACTAGTAAAACTCACTGATTTCCACCACGGCTAAACCCACCTTTTAGCTTGTAGGCAAACCGGATTGACAGCCAAAGATTTGTATCTTTATTTGTTTATCTATGCTTGTAGGCAAACCGGATTGACAGCCAAGGATTTGTATCTTTATATTGTTTATCTATGGTAGTGTGTAGAGAGATCGGTATCTGTTTACTTATTCTTTATTGTATTTTTGTCTATTAATAACCATTCCTACGATAAAAAAAGTATTTTCTAAGTAACCCAAACATTATTGGGAATAATGGAAAATCGAGATGAAATTAAATCACAAACCTATAATATTACGCGAAGGAAACTGCATCTGAGGAAGAATCGAGATGAGAGACATGAAAAAAAAGAAAACATGGAAAAGGCAAGAAATATAAGCCGTGTTTTTTGAGAGAATATAGCAACTACAAAGTTTTTACACGTAAAACAGGAAAATTATTTTAAAGAATTTTGTTTCTGTTTCCGTGTAAAAATGTTGCTGAGTTGCTATACACTGACAAAAAAAAAACTGCTTTAATTTGAAGAATTGAAGGCGATTATTATTTTAAAAGAAATTACACCTATGTACTAATCCCTAGTTTATGTATCTATACGTTTAGTTTTTGTCGTAGTTGAGTTGGAAAATAAAGATTCCAAAGAAGCAAACGATTAGCTTAAAACAGCTGTGGCTTTGTGTTTTTTGCTGCATTTGTAAAATTTACTTATGCGCTGAGCGACCGGGGTCGTTCTTGCTTATGCACGCTTAAGTGAACGAAACTGAGAAAAATTGAACGAAACGCAGCTAGACTCCATTATGTTCACTCGCATAGAGATTCTTTGTATTCGCACGTTTACTTATGCGCGCATATGCTAGCTTATGCCTATTGTAGTTGGGCCTTTAGGGGCCAGTTATAGCTATCATTGAAAACCATCATTGAAAAAGTTAACTGTTGATTTTGAGACCTTTCGAAAGTTTAATCATTGAATATTTTAATGCAGATATATAGCTTACGACTTCAAAATTATTTCTCCTTCAAAAAAAATTCATTTTGACCCATATCTTCCCCATAACGTAACTTTTAATTATTTCAATGATCATTGGTAAGGTAGTTCATCATTGAAAAATTAAAAGTAACGTATTGGGGAAGATATGGGTCAAAATGAATTTTTTTTGAAGGAGAAATAATTTTGAAGTCGTAAGCTATATTTCTGCATTCAAATATTCAATGATTAAACTTTCGAAGGGTCTCAAAATCAACAGACAACTTTTTCAATGATGGTTTTCAATGATAGCTATAACTGGCCCCTTATTTGCCCCGTTGAGATATTCGAGCGAGCTTCAAGCTCGCTTGGCCCCTTCGTATACCTGCGTTGACATGAAATGACTCAACCGACTCGATTCCACTTCAGGAGCGGAGTCGAGTCGAAATTGTTGATAAAAAACCTGGGTCGAAGAGTTGGTCTTGAGGATGTGTTGAACACAGTGTTTTTGCACATGTGCGAGTAAAATTATTTATTTGTTTTGATAGCTATGTGAAGTATGTTCTAAAATTGATACAATTTGAACTGTTTTTGTGTAAAATAAACATATTCTCGCCATTCAATTAAATGTAATCTCAACACCATATCAACTCAACTTCAAATGGGGCTCTCAACTCACGTGCCGAAACACCTGGGTCGAAAATCCGACCCTAATCCAACTCGAGCTCTCGTTTCTATTTGTAAACG
Organism: Melangyna quadrimaculata; assembly: GCA_949320155.1. NCBI lineage: Eukaryota > Metazoa > Arthropoda > Insecta > Diptera > Syrphidae > Melangyna > Melangyna quadrimaculata. The sequence goes on along the minus strand of OX439483.1, from coordinate 290,190,838 downwards.
GGGTACTTATGACTCGCGCGTCGAACTTTCGACTCAAGTCAAACGTTTTTAAATTACGTCGTGGTTTTAAGAATAGCACTGCGAATTTCGAATAGAGCAACATCTCAATTCGACTCAAGTCGAGCGTTTTTAAAATCACGTCGTGGTTTTAAGAATAGCAAACTGCGGCTTTAGAATAGAGCAACATCTCAATTAAACATATTTTTGACATTTTAGCCGAATATCCATAAACGGTAATGCCAAAATTTAGATTCGCCAAATATTTCTTGCGACTCGCGATTCATAATGGGTGCCTATATTTTTAATTATTTTTTTTTTTTCAATTGGGTTTTTTGTGCATAGTCCCGATCTACATTGCCCGATGTTTCCACGAAGATTTTTCCAGAAATCGTGTGAAAAGTACACAACGATTTTTTCCATAAGATTTTTTCCCTGTCTTCATTTTTTTATTGCTATGCTCTTCATTTTTCATTGATATTCACTCACACCATCAAACGAACGACACAATTACCCCGATTACATGAGGTATTCGAGCGAGCTTCAAGCTCGCTTGGCCCCTTTGTATACCTGCGTTGAATTGAAATGTGCTTCAACCGACTCGATTCCACTTCAGGAGCGGAGTCGAGTCAAAATTGTTGATAAAAAACCTGGGTCAAAGAGTCGGTCTTGAGGATGTGTTGACCACAGTGCTTTTGCACATGTCCGAGTAAAATTATTTATTTGTTTTGATAGCTATGTGAAGTATGTACTAAAAGTCATTAGATTTTAACTGTTTTTGTGTAAAATAAATATATTGTTGTTAAATGTAATCTCAACACCATATCAACTCAACTTCAAACGGGGCTCTCAACTCACTTGACGAAACACCTGGGTCGAAAATCCGACCCTAATCCAACTCGAGCTCTCGATTCTGCTTGTAAACGGGGTAAATGACACCGAACACACACAAAAAACTGGAAAGAAGGTGAAAGCGAATATAAACAGACTGGAAAAATAGTTCGAGTTTTGTGGTACAAACGATTTGATCCCTACCCCTCACTCTTAACTCCCTTCACCAACGAACAAAAGATCGGCACTGGAAAAATCGTCATAGTCCCGACCTACATTGCCCGATTTTTCCACGAAGATTTTTCCAGAAATCGTTTGAAAGGTACACAGAATTTTTTCCTTTTCTTCTTCCTTGTTTTATTGCTTTGCTCTTCATTTGTCATTGATATTTACTTACACCATCAAACGAACGGCACACTGACACCGAACACACAAAAAACTGGAATATCAATGAAAAATGATGAGCACAGCAATAAAACAAGGAAGAAGAAAAGTAATAAAAAGTTTAATGGAGAAAATCGTTCTGTGTGTACATTTCACACGATTTCTGGAAAAATCTTCATGGAAAAGTCGGGCAATGTAGATCGGGACATAGCTTTCGCTCCGTCATTTATATTATTTTATGAATGTTCAACAACCACTTGAGTGGGTTTACCATCATTGTATTTGGCTTGAATTATTGCAATTTCATGGCTGCCACACCAATCATCAGATTCCTTATTAGTGGTGCTTAGTCTTTATGTTCAATTTTAATTTATAAATTATTAGTACCGTCAATTGGAATCGAACCTAGACCAGCTACCTTTGAAGCCTATGCACTACGCATTGCGCCACCGTGGTCACCTGATCATGCACATCCAATGTAGGATTTTTGTCTTTATAAATTGCATATTGAGACAACTAGCATTTTTACTAGCCGCATTCCGCACACAAGTTGGTTGTTGATCATTCGGGTTCTTTCTCTTTCTCCGTTCCCTTTTTTTTTTTTTAGTTCTCATTTTTTTATACAAAATGCATGCAGTTGACGAACATGAAGTTTGTTTTGACAGTTTTTATTATCAAAGTACATTCATATTCATACCAAGGTACTGTGCATCCATGAATGAAAATACAAGATTGCGCTTTTGGAGACAAAACATAACAACAGTTGTTTCAGCCAAGACGGCTTTTACACAAGGAAAATGAGTTGCCAGAAACTGGACAGTTTGTAGACGAGAAGGGTGTGAGGGGAAATTGTTTGTCTTCCTTTTACGCCCTTCTCGCCTAGAAACTAAAAATCGCCGGCAACTCAGTTTCCTTGTGTGAAAGGGGTCCAAGAAAATTTTAGTTTTAATAGGCGTGTTCAGGAAAGCGAGATTTTGAAGGCCCTCAATCTCAGTTTGGCTGTCAAAATACTGAGGAAAAAAAATGTTTGGATTCGCTTGCTTATATTTTGAAGGAGCAGAATCTCCATATCTATGTTTCGTGAACGCGCCTAATATATTCTATTGAATATTTTGAGAACTAATATGATTATACAATTGCAACATGACACAGTCGTGTCTATTGTGCTAATCAGTTCACACCTCGCTATTAATTCTCTCCAAAATGTCTAAATTTTGCTCTAAATGTGATCAAGTCATCAAACGATCCAAAGACATAAAGTATATAAAGTGTGACTATTTTTGTGGTCGCTTTTTTCATCAAACTTGTGTCGAAGTTAGTGACGATGATTTCATTGCAATTAATGAAAAAAGATTATTTTGGAAGTGTGATTCTTGCTCCAACATAAGTTTCTCCAATTTCATAAATAATTTCAATGATCTTGTTTCAAGTGTAAGAGATCTGAAAAAAGATTTCTCTTCATTTTTAAATTCGCATCAATCAAACTCACCACCTCGAAAAACAGCCAAAAATCAAGCATCATCCTGTCTAAGAGATCCAAAAAATGTGAATAATATTGTTCCCGGTAACATTAATGAACCGCTTTTAAATGACTTAATCTTAAATAACCCCTTTAATCTGCCACAAACATTGCCAAAACCCATAAACAATGAATTAGCAATAAATCTAGCTAACAATGATAAAGAAAATAATAAAAATGATCATAACCTAAATAACCCAATCTGTTTTCCAGTGCAAAATCTTAATAACCAAAAATCTACAAGATCTAAGAGAGGGGTAGATATAATCGGGACTGATTCCTCCTCCTCTCTTACTTCCATTCCAAAAACTAAATGGCTTCATATTTCACGTTTTTCTAATAAAACTACTTCCGAGGATATTGTCAAATACATATCTGAAAAAACAAATATTTCTTCTGAACTATTTAAATGTTACATGCTCATAAAAAAAGATGCAGAAGTATCCGCATTAAGCTTTGTAACGTTTAAATTAAGGGTACCAGTAGACAGCTTGACAACAATCTAGGATGCATCGGTGTGGCCGCAGCATGTTCATGTAAAAGATTTTTTTTCACTGAACAGAAAAGAAAAAACGGCAGAAATACCACCCCCGCCTCCACCTGTGCAGCAACAACCATAACAACAGCAGCTCCATCACCATCACTCTCCATCATCACATCTATAACTTCTACCTCTAAATTATCATTGCTGTGTGACAACACTCCCTCCTGTCAACTTTCTTCTTCTTCCACACCGCCACTCAACGTTAATTGCTCTCATTCTTCGACTTCAGCAATTCCAACGCCGCCTCTCATCGATAACTCTTCGTCATCACTGCTCTGCAACAACAGCTCATATTTTGTTGCCCCTACATCTTCTTGTCATCCAGCTCCTTCTTCTACACCGCTCTTCGTCAACGGCTCTCATACTTCGCAATCAACATCTTCGCAATTCATCGATAACTCTCAATCGGCTCCCTTAATAGATACACATGTTTTCCATGGCTATTATCAAAATGTTGGGGGTATGCGTACGAAAATTCAACAATTGCTCTTATCGTCATCTTCGCTTCAATTTGATTTCTTTGCGCTTACAGAAACTTGGCTATCTGCAAAGCACTATAGCGCAGAGATGTTTGATGTTAAACATTACTCTGTATATAGAAAAGACAGATGCTCTCTTTCAACTGGTTTTGACAGGGGTGGAGGTGTTCTACTTGCAGTTCGGTCTATTCACGCTTCAACTCAATTGAATCTGCCTTCATCATCCAATTCACCATATGACATTGATCAGGTTATTATTAAAGTTTCATTAATTTCTAATAAAGATATATATATTATTGTGAGCTATATCCCACCAAGAAGTCCGCCAGATTTATATAAAGAACATATTAATAATTGTAATTTTTATTTATCATATTAGTTCAGATTAATAATTGTAAAAATAGTTTAGATAGGACACTTGACTTAGTATTTGTTGATAAAGATTTGGGAATGTCAGTAAATGAATCACTTTTCCCAATTTTTTCTAATTCTATTCATCATATCGCTTTAACTTTTCATTTCAAAATACTTAATTTCTTTAAACATACAGCTAATAACTCATTTAAATTTAACTTTGCAAAAGCCAATTTTGTTGGCATAGCGAATTATTTGGATCGTTTAGTTTTGCCCAATGATTTTAATAATAGTTTTGATTTATCTTACTTCTATAGTGACTTTCTAAGTACTCTTAAGGAAGCAATCGACATTTTTGTTCCTAAAACACAAATTCAAAACAACTCTAAGCCACACTGGTACAACAAAAGACTCATACATTTGAAAAATAAAAAGAACAAAGTTTATAAACTGTTGCGGCTTTCTTCGTCTGATGTCAATTTGAAAGTTGAATACATTGCTCTTGAAAAGAGCTTCAACTTGTTAAATAAATTTCTTTATAAAAACTATATTTGTTCAATGGAATCTAAATTAAAAACCAATAGCAAGTATTTTTGGACTTTTATTAAAAATAAAAAAAAACAATAATGGATATAAGTACACAGACCTACCTAACATTTGCAATAATTTTGCCAAATTTTTCAAATCTAATTATTTAGTTTCAAAAAACATTAATGAATTCTCTTTTGAACCATCTAATAGTATGGTTAACATTGGTCAGTTGAGTTTTAACATAACAGAGGTTGAGAAAGTTTTATCGAGCATGAATGACGATAAGAATGCCGGTCCAGACGAAATTCCTCCCATTGTTTTAAGGAATTGTGCACCTTCCCTGTCTCGAATATTATGTTTTATTTTTAACAAGTCACTTGAGAAAGGTGAATTTCTTTCCGAATGGAAAACATCTTTTATAACTCCTATTCATAAAAGTGGTCCAAAACAGGACATATCCAACTATCGCCCGATTTGCAAGTTATCTGTAATACCAAAACTTTTTGAAAAAATAGTTTGCGATAAGCTTTCATTTTTATTAAAAGAGATGCTATCTCCATTTCAACACGGATTTGTATCCGGGAGATCAACTACTACAAATCTTACAATTTTCTCTAACTTTGTTTTAAATAATCTAGAAAAAGGATATCAAGTCGATGTTATATATACGGATTTTGCCAAAGCATTTGACAGAGTTCACCACAAACTTTTAATTCATAAACTTGAAAAGCTAGGTATACATTCTAACTTGCTAAATTGGTTGCGTTCATATCTCACAGGACGCATTCAATATGTCCGTATTGATTCGATTGTCTCAAATCCAATAGATGTTTCCTCGGGTGTTCCTCAAGGTAGCCATCTTGGACCACTTTTGTTTCTTATATTTATAAATGATCTACCTGATTTTCTCCTTAATTCCTTTTCCTTGATGTTTGCCGATGATCTCAAATTTCTGAGATGCATTAAGGATCCGGTTGACTGTATACTTCTACAAGAAGATCTTCAAAACTTATCAACATGGTGTAAAATCAACCAATTAAACCTCAACATCTCTAAATGTCAATGTTTTTCATTTTCCCGCCGCTCGTCTCCTTTTGTATATGATTATCATATTGAGAACAAAGTTCTCGATCGAGTCTCAACCAAAAAAGATCTGGGAGTCATTTTTGACTCTAAACTCAACTTCGCTAATCATTTAGAATTCATAGTTAATAAAGCCAACTCTATGCTTGGATTTGTTTTCCGCAACTCTAAAGGTCTAAGTGATCCCTACACCTTAAAAACGCTTTACATTGCTTATGTTAGATCAGTTCTGGAGTACTGCTGTGTAGTATGGAATCCGTTTTATAGAACTCATTCGGTTAGAATTGAAAAAATTCAAAGAAAATTTACAAGAATAGTTATTTATAAACTTAGATGGAATGTTGATGTTATGCCACCTTATAATACTCGACTTCAACTTATTGGCATTCAGACCTAAGAAAACCGCCGCAAAATGTTTTCCATAATGTTTATTAAAGATATCTTATGCTATCATATTGACTGTCCGTTTTTATTATCTCTTATAAATTTGCATGCTCCAACTCGAGTGCTTAGGAATCGTTATTTATTTCATGAGGTAATTCATAGTGTAAACTATGCTGTTAACGAGCCAATATCTCGCTGTGTCAGAGAAATTAACCAAATATCTGATTTTATTGATTTTAATTTTCATTTGAGTAGGGATACATTTAAAAATATGCTTAGCCTATTCTTTCTGGTTAATTAACTAAAATTTATGTTAAGACAAATTTTGTATTTCGCTAGTCTGTAAGAGTTACTGTAAACTCTAATTGATGATGAATAAATAAATAAATAAAATTACAGCTTTTATTGTTGCCATTATTTGAGTTACATTTAACAGAATAAATAATTACATTTATGTAAATAAAATATTAAATATTACACAAATTGATTGATTAATTAATCATTTTTAAGAACATAAAACATGTTTTCATTCGGCATAACCCTCCCCCATTGATGTCCATAGATCCCTGTTTCTTGCGTCGTTGTACAATTAATAGTTGAATTGATTTAAGTCATCTTCCCATCTCTTCCTTGGTCGTCCATTAGGTCTTCTTCCATCGGGTACCCATCTTGTCGTTAGTTTTGTCCATCTTTGGTCTAGAAGTCTCGAGATGTGAGCGGCCCAACTCCATTTTAACTGCTTTGCTCTTTTTACTACATCGATTATATCTGTTTGTTTCCTTATTTCCTCATTTGGTATTCTTTGAGACAGTCTTATGTTGAGCAATTTTCGTTCTATTTTCGTCTGACAGATTCTTTGTTTTTCAATTAATGGCGATTTCTTTTCAACTATTGGAGATCAAATCTTTTTTTTTGTTGTAAGGAACTCGCAAACAAAATAAATTTTTTTCTGTGATTGTATGTGTGTGCAATTTGACAGACCCGAACGCACAATTCTTAATTTTTTTTTTTTTTGAAAATGGAAAATTGTAATTCTATCTACATATAGTAAATTTTATTTAATTTATTTTATTTTATTTAGTGAAGAACGTGAACTTTATACTTTTACACCACCGAAATAATTTAATTGAACAAATTGACTGAAAAGCCAAACGTAAACAACCCTTCAAGCAAGCGAGCTCGTTTTCGGTCCGCAAACGTATCAAACAACGTATGGACGACTTCGCATTCGGATCCAAATACGGATCGAAAAACTGCGTTTTGTGGCTCAAATTAGTATGGAAATTAGAATCACCACGGAGCCATTATGTGAATGTATTGTGAGAGAGAGAGTTTTTCAATTCACCATACTCGGAGAACCGAAACCAAATGGAATCTAAAACGGTTCCAAAAAAAATGATTGAATTGAGGCATACCCAAAACCCAACCCAAATGTACTAAAAAAACTTCCCATCTAGTCCAGTTTCTCCATTGCCTACAAAAATAAAACAAACAGAATTTTTTCATTGCAAGAGTTTTTTTTTATTTATCATTCATAAAAGGTTTCCTAAAGACTATTTCGCACTAATACACATGACATATTTCCACAAATATAAATTTACAATTAATAAATAGAAACTTGCATTTCTGATTAAAAAAATTTTCAAAGTTTTAACAAGAAAAAATCGATACAAAAGCAACCGTCTTCGCCACGCTACCTACAAAACTGAACTAAAAAAAAAGTGGTGGAAATTAAGGCAAAATGATTGTATACTTCGCCTATTGCTCTCTCTATTTCTCGGTGCTTAAAAAAATACTCTCGATTCTCGTTCTTTATACATGCATACACAGAAAATTTGTTAATATGTGAGAGACACTCATTTTTGTTGGAGTCCCAAGTGAACCGAGAAATTTGGGTCCGTGATTTAGCTTGAAGGGAATAGCCAGAGAAATGTCAAATCTTCCTAGTGTGTGTGCAAGTCGGTGTAAATCTTTCTAAAATTATGTCGAATTCCTTACAGCCATTTGAAGTCGATTTCATTTAAAAAAATTTCTTGGTAGAATTAATTTAAAAAAAATTCGACTTTTTTTTGTGAGTGTGTAAGTGCAATTTGACAGGAATTTTGTTGCCGCACAAAAACAAAGAAGTGGTGCGCGCTAAACAAATATTAAAGTGTATTTTATTTTTCGCGTTGTTTTGATAATTTAAAACCAAATATATTGGCTGAACTTTCCTTTAAGGGCGCACGAATTTTAACACGCGAATACTTTTATTTAATAGATTTATGACTAAAAGTAATAAATATCACAATTTTAAAGTCAGGAAACTTTTATTTATATTTTTAATTAATTTGTAAAGTTTCAATTTTTCATACAAAATGTATGCAATTGACGACCACGAAGCACTGTTTTTTTTTTCTTTTGACAGTTCTTTACCATCAGGGTATATACATGTGTAGTATGTGTACTGTGCTCTGCCATCACACAAGTAAGAGTATGTTACTGTACTATGGTAAGTGTTGGGATATGTGGTTTTTTTTTTGGGAGCGACCCAAGGTATTGTTTACTACAAAAAACTTTGATAATAGATCGACTGACAACATAGGCGCCTGCCAGACGACTGAGCATACCCTAAGCGGAGCGACGGAGTCGCGTGAGCGGGACTGAGGACCCGAAAAGGGGGTTAAAATCCTTAAACCCGCGAAGCGGGCCACCCAAGGTACTGTTTACTACAAAAAACTTTGATAATAGATCGACTGACAACATAGGCGCCTGCCAGACGACTGAGCATACCCTAAGCGGAGCGACGGAGTCGCGTGAGCGGGACTGAGGACCCGAAAAGGGGGTTAAAATCCTTAAACCCGCGAAGCGGGCCACCTAAGGTACTGTTTACTACAAAAAACTTTGATAATAGATCGACTGACAACATAGGCGCCTGCCAGACGACTGAGCATACCCTAAGCGGAGCGACGGAGTCGCGTGAGCGGGACTGAGGACCCGAAAAGGGAGGTAAAATCTCTAAACCCGCGAAGCGGGCCACCCAAACCTACTTTTTATCAAAAAAAAATATCCTAATTCGCAAAAAACTTCCCAATAAAAAATCCCAAAATAAAATCCCACACGCCATTCAACACTTATCATAGCAAAGTTGTTGAATAGTAGAACTGTGAAAATAATTGTGTGATTTTTTTTTTTAGTGGCCTCAGATTTCATCAATTTTATAACAATAAATGTTTATTAAAAACTGAAATAAAAGTTTATTGATATTTAAATTACTGAATTAAATTATTTAATCTACCCAAAAAAAAGTATTCGCCTGTGAAAATGTGTGCTATCTTAAGGGAAACTTGACTAGTGTGAAAAAAAGTGCCAAAATCGAAAAATTTAAACATTTTTTAATCATATTTAGGGGGTTTTCCTCACCGTAATATTTTAAAGCTGTTCTATAGAGACCCCTAGCTCACTGTAAAAAAAAATCAAAATTCTAGCCGTGTGCCCTTAATGGAAAGTCGCCCCAATATATTTCGTCTGAAAATTGAAAAAGAACAAAAACAATTGTGCGCGTACTCAAGTAAAAAAATTACTTCCAAAATCCATCCAGACACAGCAGGGAAGATCTATTCTGAATATTTCACTAGGGGACGAAGATAAATAAATTTGCAACGTGTTTTTCTCGCGAATTGTATGTTAATTAAATGGGATTTTTGTTTCTTGAAGATATATGCACAATTATCTTTACTTTTTTTTCGTCATTCACTGAAATATTAAATAATTTGAAACACTTTAACATTTGTTTTCATTTTTAACATCGTGACAAAATTGTAATGAGAACATTTAATTTCATCCTGATGCGTGAGAATGGTCAAATCTTGATAGTGTGTGTGCGATTTGATGTGAAATCTAGCTAAAAACGCAAGATTTGTTTGACAGCATTAAAATCGATTTTGTTTAGAAAAAAATCGATTTGTTCAGAAAAATTCGAATTTTTTTGGTTGTAAGGAATTCGACATTAAAGATTTGATTTGTTTAGAAAATTTGATCTTTTCTTCTAAACAAATCAAATTTCCCCTTCACAGATTTGATTTTTTTGTTGAAAGGAAATCCACATAAGTTTGTAGTTAGTCCCAGGGTTTGAAGTCCGTATGTCAGAATTGGAAGTATAGTTGTGTCGAGTATATACTTTCGTGTGTGCTTGCTTAAATTGCTGTCTAATATTGGTTTTGCAGGAAATATCTTGCAGGAAATACGACGACTATATTTCTACAAGAGTTTTCTAACTTTAGAGGAATGTTTATGTGTTCTGAACGGAGGAGAGGGTTGGAGACTTCTTATCCGTTTTTTCTCACATGCGATTTCATTTAGAAATGATTTCATTAATCTATTTTAGATCAAAGCTAGAATTAAAACTTTTACAATTTTGTTTTAGCCAAACTAAAAGCTCTAAAAATTATTATCAAAAAAAAAAAAAAAAACTTGAAGCCTGACATTGTTGAACAGTTTTTTTTTTCGAATGTATATTGCAGTACCTTATCCACCCCTTTTTTGTTTTAGCTAAACTAAAAGCCATAAAACTATGTATAAATCTTTTGCTTAAAGTATTGTAATTTTCTTTCTTGTAAACTAGGAACTTGTTTTTTGAAAGCTTCACGTTTATTCACGTTTAATAATTTTGTTTCAGATAAACTAAATGCCTTAATTCAAATATTATTTAGCTGTTTCTTTTTTATAAATCTAAATAAGTCTCACATAATTCTTTGTTGTGATTATTATATATTGTAAATTATTCACTCTTGCACCTATAATTTTTTTTTTTCAGAAATTTTGTGATTGTACACATATACATATAATTGCATATAATTACTCTTTTTTATTTTTCTTTTATTTTTGATTATTTATAAATAACTAAATTATTTTATATTTTCTCTCAATTGTTAACAATAGAAAACTAACCGGCAGACGGCTTCTGAGCTATGCATGTAAATCTTTTATTTAATTTTTTGTATATTTTATAAATGAAAAAAACAATAAAGATATAATAATAATAATAATAATAATAATAAATAATATTGGTTTTATATTCCAATATTGTTTCCAAGTATTCACAATCCGCCTGTCTACTTCTTTCTCTTCTTAATTTTTGAATGATTTGATTTGTCCCAAATAAAAAAATATCGGAATTCTTAATTGGTTTGGTAGCGTTTTTTGTTTTTGACAAGTTTATATGGAGACCGTGTTTTTTACTTTCTATAGCAAGCTCATTCAGCATTGATTGGATATTGCCCGGAGTATCCGAGATAAGTACAATGTCATCAGCAAATCGTAAGTTGTTTAGGAAACTGTCCGCGTACTTTGATTCCGTACTTATGTTTCCAATCAAGTTTTTGGAATATTTCTTCTAATACAGCTGCAAATAGAGGTGGTGAAATTGGGTCTCCTTGGCGTACTCCACGTCTTACTGGAAATTCACGTTCTATTTTGTCAGTTTTTATTCTCGCAGTACTATTTTTGTAGATATTTTTGAGTGTTTCAGTGTACACGGGATGAATGTTATGCTTGTCCAGAGCTTTCTATATACTATCATGTTCTACTGTATCAAATGCCTTACTAAAATCTATAAATAAAAAGTATAGTGGCTTTTTATATTCATTTAATTTTTGAACTAGCTGGTCTATTGTTTGCAGGTGATCTGTGGTCGAATATCCTTCTCGAAATCCAGCTTGTTCTCTTGGTTGTTTTTCATTTAAGCCCTGTTTTGTTTTTCTATATATTATTTTTGAAAAAAGTTTATAAATAGTAGAAATAAGGCTAATAGGTCTGTAGTTATTGACATCATCCTTTGCTCCTTTTTTGTGTATAAGCAAAATAGTGCTTTTTGCCATTGTTCTGGTATAGTTTGTGTTTTTAATATTGCATTAAAAAGGTTTGTGAATATCGGAATTAGAGCTGTTTACCATATTTTAGCATTTCAGCTTCTATGCCATCGTTGCCTGCACTTTTTTCGTTCTTTAAGCTTTCAATAGATAGTTCGATATCTTGTGGTTCTAAAAGAGATGTAATGAATGCTGTATTTAATGAATATAATGATGTTTCGCTGTTATTCTGAGAATTGTGACTGTTATTGTTTGGTGTTTCTGTTAATTTGAACAGTGATTCGAAAAATATTGTGGCGGTTTCATTTATGTCTCTCCTTTTTTGCAGCTCTTTGTCGTGATTCCTTAGTGATATAATCCATTCTTTTTCTTTATTTAAAAATCTTTTTGTCTTCTTTATAGATTTTGTTTCTTTTAAAATGTTCTGTATGTTTGTTTCGTTATAATGTTTTATAGCTTTTTGGGTGTTTGTCTTAATTAATGCTTTTAGTTCATTTAATTGTTGTTTTTCTGTTTCTGACAAGTTTTCTTGGTTTCTTAACTCTTTCCTCTTTGTGATAAGTAATTTGGTTTCATTTGAAAATTTATCGATTTTTGATGTTTTGGTTTTCTTCAGTACTGTTTTAGCAGTGTTATTAATTATATTTTCTAGTAAGTCATACATATTTTGGATATTTTGGTGTGAGCAGTTTGTGTCAATATTTTCTTGTATTTTCCTTTCTAATATCCTATTGTAGTTATGCATGTTCTCATCAGATATTATCCTTGGTATTATGAGTTGTTTCTTCATACGTTTTTTTCAAGTTGATTGCAAAAATTATCTATTTCGGTGTCGGTTGCGTTTTTTGTAGGTGCATATACCTGGATAATTGTTATTTTAGTAGTTTGAAGATGTAGAGTAATGCTGCAAATTCGTTCGCTTGTTAATCTTATTTCTGTTATATACTGTTTCAGATATTTTTTAACTAAGAAACCCACTCCGTATAATCCTTGGGTTTCCCCAATATAGCAGCTTATTTCATCGTCCGTCTCAGAGATATTCTTTCCTATAAGTCTTAGCTCTGATAGTCCAATAATGTCCCATTTAATTTTGTTTAGTGCTAATTTCAGTTCTTGTTGTTTTGCTTCAGTTGAAAGAGTTCGAACGTTGAATGTGCAAATATGAAAATTTTTTTGTTGAAGTTGGTTGTTTTTTCGTTTAAGTAACTTTTGTAGTTTGGGGGGTATGAGCCTGGATTCCTCACGAGGGCTAATCGGCTTGAGGAATAATTGGCCTTGTGTTTTTTGGTGATTGTTTTGTTTTTGTTTCCGTTTTTATCTTCTTGATTTGTGTTGGTTGGTTGCTAGTTGTTGTCTTGAAAAAGCTTTGAATGTTTGTTTTTTGTACTGAGTTGTCTGATGAATGTTTTCCGCTTTCTTTGAGTTTCTTTATTGCATGTAATGCGAGTCAGTTATATTTTTATCATTTTGTCTTCTTCGTTTTTGAGAGTTCATGCTTGTTATTTGTTTTGTATTTTACTTTTGGTTTATTATCTGGTGAATTTGGTATTTGTTGTGTGTTCATTTCCTCTTTCATTTTATCGTTCTGTATATATATAGTAGCATGTTCATAATTTTTTAATTGAAATTAATTTTTCATTATAACATCTTTTTTTAGTTGTGTTGTGAGTCCTACTAAAAGTGGTCTTGGTTTTTTACGTTGCTTTCCTTTACGTCTTATAAAAACAATTTCTTCGTGTTTTGTTTCTACTTTGAGAATGTCATTCAGTTGTTCTAAGATACAATCTAAAAGATCTTGTTTATTTGTTTCTGCTTCTTGTATGTTATATATTACTATGTTTTTCCTTTTAAGAGTTTTTTCTAGATAGTTTACTTTTTTCTCTAGATAGTTCCGTCGTTCCTTTAATACCTTGTTTTTGTCTGCGATAAGGTCTAGTTTTAGTTCAAGTTTGTTATGTGAATTTCCTTTCAACAAAAAAATCAAATCTGTGAAGGAAAAATTTGATTTGTTTAGAAGAAAAGATCAAATTTTCTAAACAAATCAAATCTTTAATTTTAAAAAGATTTACACCGACTTACACACATACTAGAAAGATTTGACATTTATCTGGCTATTTTTTACGTTTGGCTTTTCAGTCAATTTGTTCAATAAAATTATATCCGTGGTGTAAAAGTATAAAGGTCAAGTTCTTAGTAAATAAAATAAATAAAATTTACTATTATGTAGATAGAATTACAATTTTCCATTTTCAAAAAAAAATTAAAGAATTGTGCATTCGGGCCTGTCAAATTGCACACACATACAATCACAGAAACAAAATTATTTTGTTTGCGAGTTCCTTACAACAAAAAAAAAAGATTTGATCTCGAATAGTTGAAAAAAAATCAACATTAGTTTGTTCATTAATTTGGTTCGTTACTTCTTTCCTCATCTCTACAATTTCTTTAATTAAATAGTCTAGTTTGTTTTCTTTGCTGTGCTCTGCCATTAGGATTGTTCAGTGAGGTTTTTTCAGATTAGAACAGAACAGAGTAGAACAGAAACGTCAGACAAGATAGAACAGGTAGCTGTCTGACAGATGTAATTGTCAAAAAAAAATTCGAGTTTGGTGAATAAGCAAGAAATACTTTTTATTAAAAACAATTAGAAATAGTATTTATTTAACTACATAATTTAATTTAATTTAATTTATGTTGTTTTTTAAATATTTATTTGTTTGTTTCCAAAGTAAAAGCACAAAGAGCCACGAAATTTGTTAAAAAATATCAACTTGCAAGTGACAGCAGCTGATTTTGACAGTTGTCACAAACCTGTTCTAAGTTGTTCTACCTAAAAAGTAAGAACAGAAAATCCTGTTCTATTCTGTTCCAAACTGTTCGGAACAGCCTCACTGAACAGCAAATCAGAACAGTTTAGAACAGAAAATTCTCATTGAACAGCAAAACCTTGTACTTTTCTGTTTTAAACTGTTCCAAACTGTTCGGAACAACGTCACTGAACAAAGCTATTGTTTCTAGTAATTCTTTAAGCTCGTATGTAAGAACAATTTTTGAATGATAATGGCCACGTTCGAGTACTAAGCATATATGTATCTGAGATACGTTAGAATCTGATATGTTTTCGAACGACCAAAACCGGATACGTAACCAAACCAAACAAAACCAAGAAAATGAACAGATGAGATGTCAGCTGTTAGTATAATCCAAACAAATCCAAACATTTTTGGGATAGCTTTAGATTTCTTTTTGACATCAGCTGTTTGGTTCGTCAGCTGACTTTTCCTTAGGCATTACAACAACACGAACAAGTCCAGATACCTTTGGTTAGGTATCCGAACGCGGCCAATGACAGCTCCAGTTGTCAAGTCAAGTACAAATCAAAACAAAACAACAAATGGTGTAGCTAACTCCGAACTTAGAAGAAGAAATAGAGGAACTGCCCTTGTTGGAAAAAAGTGAAGCAGGTTTTTAAATGGTGTGAGATCCCACAAACACAAATGCATTACAGCAGGGACGGAGTGCTCTTTGACGGCAACTCACTAGGGCGCCATCAGAATAGTAATTTTTGTTATTTTCCGAAGTTGTTTTAGTGGTATGGTCTAAGAAAAAGAAAGAGTACGTGCTAGAAGCAATTTGTGTCAATCTGAAATATCAAATCGCTAGTGTGACTTTAAAAAAGAACAATGACAAAGTGTTACAAATTAAGACGCATATATATATATAAAAAAAGGTAAACACTTTGAAAAAAAAACACAAAATTTTTCAAGTGAATAAAATAGACATTGTGGTTATCTATCAATAAACAAAAAAAAAACATTAAGTGCGTTGTTAAATCGTGTGAAAAACGACGATAAAAGGCGGTAGGATCATTTCCTCACAAGTGAGTTTTATTATATTTTTCTCAAAACAAGTTCTGTTAAATGTTTGTATTTTGTACATTTGTACATTTTTGGTGAAATCTAACAAAAAAATTATGTGCACATTTTCAACTAAATTATAATATTCTTGACTTAATTTAAAGTGTAACCCATTCTAAATATATTGTTTAATACTTCACCAATCTAAAGACAAAAACTTTACAGCACTTTTTTTGAGAAAAATATAATAAAATTCACCTGTGAAAGGAAAAGCTTTTATCCACCTTGTTTTGTTGATTTCCACACCCCTGAACAATGCACTTCATGTTTTTTTTTAATTTATAAGAAAATCACCACAATGTCTAATTAATTCACTTTAAATTATTTGTTTTTTCAAAGTAATTGTTATATTAATTTGGGTTTTAACTTGTACCAATTTTTTTTTTTTCTTTTGTTTTTTCTAATCACACGCTAACGATTTGACACTTCTGGTTCTCAAAAATTGCTTCACTCACGTACACTGTATATGTGACAAATACCTCTTCCTCTATTTCTTCTTCTAAGACTCCGAATCGGTTTCCAGTTTATAATTTTAATTTTGTTTTGATTTGTTTAATTAAATATTTTTTTATTAATTTTAATATTGTTATTAAATATACTCGTTTCTTACTTCGTTTTTCTTCTTCTTCTTCGTTTTTGTTCTTTCTTCTTTCAAATATTAAAATGTATAAGAGAGAAAGTTACTCACCAAACGGGATGGCGTATTGGAAGTGATCCGTATTTAGATTGGAGGTACACAATATATAAAACAAATAAATAGTTTCATCTTAAAATCCTTTTTATTCGATTTATTAGCTTGAAATTTTAGCCTTTAAGTCAATGTTTATTGAAATCAACACAATCCAAGCGCGCTTCTTTTTAAAACCAAACACAACCCTTCCAAACAGCCTCTATTTCAAACTTTTCGCAAATCTCGTGAGCACTACCTTTAACACGTTTATCTTCAAGCACAATCCAACAAACAAATTATTTGTTCTTTAAATATATTCATATTCTATTTTTCTTTATCAGGCGTAAGCCTCTCCCATTGCTGACTATATGAATCTATTTCTTGTATCATTGTACCAGGTTTGGTTAAATTGATTTAATTAAATAATTTTTCGGTCGCCCTCTTGGTCTCTTGTCATTATTTAAGGTCCATTTTGTAATTATTTTAGTCCATCTTAGGTTTCAAATTCTTGATATGTGTCTTGTCCAGCTCCATTTCAATTGTTTTATTCGAGTTATCACGTCAACTATATTTGCTCTTCCTTTGTATTTGCCGTATAATTAAAAGTTTTCGTTCCATTTTTGTTTGGCATATTCTTAGTTACCCTGAGGCCACACGAGCACACGAGTTGGCTACATAGATTGACTGTCATATTCGTATACGTGAATATGCTGTGACGTAGGCGGCACACAACTTGTAAGCAAGTTGCTTTCAAGTATCTGCAGTCACGTTCAGCTTTTACTAAGCTTATCTAGGATTCTAAATAAACATTTTTATGGAATTCGATTTGGCATTGGACTTCGATTTTTTCTTACTTAACAAAAAATGTCGTCGAAATCTGCATTAGGCGTTTTTCTTTTTTAGCTCAGAAAAGAGTCCGAGCATATGGAGCATGCTCTGAACCTCCTCTGAACAAAGCGTGTTCTGTTTCTGAGCGCTCAGAATTATTTTTGAAACACACCTGAACACTATGTCAATTTTTTTTAAATTTCACCTATCAAATGCTTGTGTTCAGCATTCAACTCGGTCTGCTCAGTTATTTTATTCTGAGCTCATAGAGCGCGCTCTAGACAAGCTCAGAACGAAAAAAGAAACACAAATTTGAAGCTCTGAACGTTCAGAGATAAAAAAGAAACACAATTTTTTGTTTGACAGTTCAGGCTCTGCTCTGAACTAAAAATGAAAAACGCCTATTAAGTCTTGCGACGGTCAACGCATAATACTGCCAATGCGTTGAAAGATGCATTCACAGACTTTTCTGTCGCGTCAAAGTAACTGATTGATTTTTATCTAATTCAAAAATTTCGATTTTTTTAAATAATTTAAAAAAAAATTGATTTTTTTGAGGTTTCTTAATCCATCATCATCGTAGCCATCCTTTAATGGAATTTGGCAGTTTATACGTTGACAGATAGGTAAGAAGATAAAATACGTTGTACGAGGAATATTTCGTACCAAAATGTCACCCGAAGGCGCTAAAATCGCCTCTTCCCGCGCAAAAAATTTAATCTCAAAAAATTCAAATATCTTTAAGCTTTTCAATGCATCATCTCCGTAGAAATCTTTCAATTTAATTTGACATGACTTGACAAATCGGTAACAGAATGTTTTCAAATGTCACCCGAAATCCCCAAAACTTTCATTTTTCCCAAGCAAAAAATATACTCTCAAAAAATTAGGATTGTCAAGAGATTTTGTGTAATTCATCATAATCATAGCCATCCTTAAATCAAATTTGACAGTTGCCTAGTTTGGAAATGTTTAAATTTTTTGGTCCCTCCTCTAATTAAAAGTTGTGGCAGAAAGAATAGTTAATTCCAAAAATTTCAACGAAAAGCTATCTACATTGCTTTATATACAAGTCTGAATCCACCGTTTCATTTTAAAATTAGTATTTTTGTTACTTAATGCATGAGAAAGTGGCTGATGGTCCGTAACAATTGTTACCTTCCTTGATCCGTAAAGGAACATTCTAAGTGAAGTAAGTGCCCAAATAATAGAGAGCATCTCGTTCTCGTTCGCGTATGACTCTTCAGATTAATTAAGTGTTCGTGATAAAAATGTTATTATTTTGTTGTTATGGGATAAAACTGCTCCCAGAGCGAAATTTGAGGCGTCTGTTCTTAGTTCAAAAGTTTTAGTGAAATCAGGAAAAGAAAGCAATACCTCTTCAGATACGAGAGCATTTTTAATTTCGTTCCAGGTCATTAAAATTAATAATCTAATTTTTTGAAATGTGTTTGGACAATCCATCTTCCCCTCTTAGAAGGGATGTCAGGGGCTTTGCTATTTTGGCATAGTCCTTAATGAATCGTCAGTAGTACCCTGACATACCGAGAAATTACCTCAAGTCTTTTAAAGTTTTTTTTTGGGGGGGGGGGGGGGGTTTACGGTGGAAGATCTAAAATAGCTTTAACGTTTTTGGGATTGATCTTAAAACCTTCTTGAGAGACAACAAATCCTAAGAACTCAACCTCTGTTTTCAGGAACTCGCATTTGTCTAGCTGTACTTTTAAATTTGCGTTTTCAAGTGTTCTAAAGACGATTTGGAGGTTCTAAAAATGTTCCTCCTCTGTTTTTCCAAAAATTATAATGTCGTCGATGTAAACATATCATCGACAACCAATATGTTGACGCAAAATATCGTCTAGGGTGCGTTGGAAAATTGAGGGTGCATTTTTAGCCCAAATGGGAGTCGGGTAAACTCATATTTCCCGTTGTTTATCGAGAAAGCGGTTTCAGATTCCTTTAATGGAATTTGGTGAAATCCGCTTTTTAAGTCTAAAATAGTAAAATATTTATTTTTCCCTAAATTGTAAAGGACTTCGTTAATTTCGGGAAGAGGATAACGATCTGGGATCGTTACCATATTTAATTTTCTATAGTCTATTACCATTCGATATGTTTTTATTCCGGAGGCATCTTCTTTCTTACTAACTATCCATACTGGAGAGTTATACGGTGATTTGGAAGGTCGTATGGTACCTTCACGCAAGAGTTCGTTTATTTGTTTATAAATTTCTGCTTTCAGTGCCATGGGATATGTGTATGATTTAGTATAAACAGGGTTATCCGTGTTTGTTCTGATGTCTGATTTTACGTTTGTTGTAAATGTAAGTTTTTTATTTGGATCAATGAATAAATTGGGACACGATCCAATTATTTGTTTTAACTGGTCATTTTGGTTTGGACATAAGTGAGAGCTTCTTATGTCAAGTTTATGAACTGATTCTGATTGTAATTGGTAAAAGCAGAATTTATATTTATTCTTAAGAGTGAAGTAATTTTGGTCTGTATAAATGATCTTGGTCTTAAAACCTTCTTGAGAGACAACAAATCCTAAGAACTCAACCTCTGTTTTCAGGAACTCGCATTTGTCTAGCTGTACTTTTAAATTTGCGTTTTCAAGTGTTCTAAAGACGATTTGGAGGTTCTAAAAATGTTCCTCCTCTGTTTTTCCAAAAATTATAATGTCGTCGATGTAAACATAGCATCGACAACCAATATGTTGACGCAAAATATCGTCTAGGGTGCGTTGGAAAATTGAGGGTGCATTTTTAGCCCAAATGGGAGTCGGGTAAACTCATATTTCCCGTTGTTTATCGAGAAAGCGGTTTCTGATTCCTTTAATGGAATTTGGTGAAATCCGCTTTTTAAGTCTAAAATAGTAAAATATTTATTTTTCCCTAAATTGTAAAGGACTTCGTTAATTTCGGGAAGAGGATAACGATCTGGGATCGTTACCGTATTTAATTTTCTATAGTCTATTACCATTCGATATGTTTTTATTCCGGAGGCATCTTCTTTCTTACTAACTATCCATACTGGAGAGTTATACGGTGATTTGGAAGGTCTATGGTACCTTCACGCAAGAGTTCGTTTATTTGTTTATAAATTTCTGCTTTCAGTGCCATGGGATATGTGTATGATTTAGTATAAACAGGGTTATCCGTGTTTGTTCTGATGTCTGATTTTACGTTTGTTGTAAATGTAAGTTTTTTATTTGGATCAATGAATAAATTGGGACACGATCTAATTATTTGTTTTAACTGGTCATTTTGGTTTGGACATAAGTGAGAGCTTCTTATGTCAAGTTTATGAACTGATTCTGATTGTAATTGGTAAAAGCAGAATTTATATTTATTCTTAAGAGTGAAGTAATTTTGGTCTGTATAAATGATTGCGCTAAGTTCCTTAAGGCTGTCGTTTCCAACAATACCATCGAAGGTATCTAATCCAGGGAGGATAAAGAATTTTAGTTTTCCGATTTGTAGACAGAAAATATCTAGTCGTAATTTCTATTTTTCCTTTTACAGAATAGGTAAACAATTCTTTAATGTTCTTAAAAGGGTTACGAATGTAACAGGATTCAACATAATTCTTGTTGGAACCAGTGTCAAGAATTTTAATATTTTACCGCTTTTCAACATAAATTGAAAATATGGGATTGAAGAGCGATTTAATCTTTAAAAAAATTAATATTATCCAACTCGTTACCGTACTCCATTTCTTCTTCTTATGTCGGAGCAATATAATCATTGAGTTCTTCTTCTAACCCATCGTCTGAAAAAAGTTCATTGGGGTCATAATTTTTAGTAGACGGATTCTCGTCTTCTTTTGAAATGGGATTTGTATTGGTATAAAGAGTACGTTGTACTTTGTTTGGTACATGCAATTGTTGGGATGCCTGGCGTTTCTGTGCGTTTAGTGGTTGTTGGTAGTTTTGTCGGTAATTGTGTTGGTAATTTTGTTGGTAACTTGGTTGATAACTGGGCCCATTTTGATATTTAATATTGCGTGATTGTGTAGAGGATCCCAGTTCCATGTGGCTTCGGAGGAAGCAGAACACGATTATAATTAGGTGCGATACTGTGGGGGTTGTCTGTTTTGGTAATAATATGCTTCTGGAAAATTTCGTCGTTGAGTGTGAGGCATGTGTGCTAATTCGGGGTAAAATTTTGTATTGTCTTGCCGTGGAGCCATTGGTGCTGGTAGTGCATTACTAAGTCGTTTGAAAGAAGCTTGACTATTTTGAGCGTAGTGCATTCTATAGGTCATATTGTCGAGTTTTAGGCACATATGAAGGGCTTGTGGTAGGGTAGTTGGTTCACGCATACTTAGTTACCGCGGTAAATCACCATTTAATCCTCGTATAAAAGTGTCAAGAGCCTTGTCACGATAAGAACTAGTCATTGCTCCTAAAGAGCCTTCACTCAAATCTAGACACGCAATTTTAAGTTTATTAATGGTTTAAGCGGGCTGTAGGTCAATAAAAGATGTTTGTTTAGTGCAACGTTTCGAACGTGTTTATGTCCTTCACCAGGCCTTATTTTATTATCCAAATATAAAAATAAATACTTACTTACTTTTACTTAGGTCCTCGGACCTATTACGTCCGTGATGTTTCCCTTACGGGACATAGGGCCTCCACTACACCTACGCGCCATCGTGTACGATTTCTTGAAATATATTTCAGCTCTCTCCAACTTTTCCCCAGTCGTGCCGATTCCTGTTCGACCGTTCTTCGCCATGTACTTCTAGGCCGGCCCACTTGTCTTCCCTCCTGTGTGAGCGGGTTCCACTGCATTGCTTGAGATGCAATGCACCGATCGCCTTTTCGAAGCGTATGGCCAATCCACTGCCACTTTCTTCTTCGTATAATGGAGTCTATGGGCTCCTGACCCGTTCTCGCATGAAGTTCGGCATTGGAGATACGGTTGGGCCAGAAAATCCTCAAGATGTTTCGTAGACATCTATTAACGAAGGTTTGCAGCTTTCTGGTGACAATTTCAGTGACTTTCCAAGTGCTGCAGCCGTAAAGCAGAACGGATTCAACATTGGAGCGGAACAGTCGTAGCTTGGTCTTTAAGCTAAAAGAGTTGTTTCTCCATATTTTGGACAGCATTCCGAACGCAGCCTTTGCTTTTCTGATTCGGCTGTTTACGTCCAGTTCAGTTCCGCCACCCGTAGAGATAATACTCCCAAGATATTGGAAATCCTCTACCATCTCTACCGGTTGTCCAGAAATATTTACTTGGACTGATGAGGAAGTTCCAAGGCTGATCCTTTTAGTTTTTGCCGAGTTGATCTTAAGCCCTACGATTTCTGCTTCTCTCTCCACCCTTGTTGTCATTTGATGGAGATCCATGATCCTATGAGAGAGTAAGCATACGTCGTCCGCGTAGTCCAGATGTTTGAGGTGAGATTGCAGAGTCCACTGAATTCCTCCATTTCCATTTGACAAAGCTGCGTGCAGTACGTCACTTATCACCAACAGGAACAGTATTGGTGACAGTATACAGCCTTGCCTAACTCCACTTTGGATTTCAAACTCCTCTGACAGCCTACCTTTGTGCAAAACGTGACACCTGGATCCATCATATGTAGCCTTGATAATAGCAATCAATTTATCTGGGATGCCCCTCCTGTGCAAAGCAAGCCAAATAAATTCTCTATTGACACTGTCGAACGCCTTTTCAAAATCGATGAACAGCAGGTGAAGTGGTGATCGATATTCAACGCACTGTTCGATGATGATCCTCAAGGTGTTGATGTGATCAACACAGGAAGATCCAGTGCGGAAACCTGCTTGTTCGGCGTCGAGTGTGTCTTCGAGGTGGTCTTTAATTCGGTCCAATATTATCCTTGCTATTATCTTGGCTACTGCAGGCAGAACGCATATTCCTCTCCAGTTTTCGCACTGTGTGAGATCTCCTTTCTTTGGGAGCTTGACAATCATTCCTTTTTTCCACTCTTCAGGAAAGCTCTCTGCTTCCCAAGCTCTCTTAATAAGTGGGTGCAGTAGCTCGCTCGATGTCGTTGGGGCTGCTCCTAAGAGCTCTGCAGGAATACCGTCAAGTCCAACCGCTTTGTTGTTCTTCAGTGCTTTGATGGCGGTGATAATTTCTTCTTTACTGGGGGGTACGGTGCGTATTCGGGAAATTGTTACTTCGGGTAGCTCAGTGGGAATAGGGTTCACTTCACTTGCGAAAACGCGGTTTAAAACCGCAGAAAAGTGTTCCCTCCACCTTATGAGCTGGTCCTCATCCGAAATTAGCAGGGATCCGTTTGTGTCTTTAACCAGGTGTTGTTTAGAGCTCTGGACACCAGTGAGCTCTTTGGTAATTCTGTAGACGGTCCTACTGTCACACCTACTAGCGGCTTCTTCTGCTTCTGTAGCCAGTGCGTTGATGTAGTTACGCTTATCACGTCGCACACTACGGTGAACTTCCCTCATCTTCATGCGGTACGTAGACTCAAGCTCGTTTCTCCCTGCTGCTGGGGTAGCTGCGATGCGAGCTTTAAGGTGTTTCCTTTCTTCGATCCTTGCCCAAGTTTCGTCGGAAAGCCAAGCACTATTTCTTCCTTGCGCCCGGCCGACTATACTTTCAGCACCGGATATGAACACATTTTTCACAGCACACCAATGATTTTCGATGGATGTGGTTTCCGTGCTGCTGATTGCGTTCAATCCTTGTGAAAGGTGGTCCCCTAGTTGTTGGCGCACTGCAGGATCCTTTAGTCTATCTGTATTAAACTTGGGCATTCGAGTGTTTCCTTGAGATCTCCGAACTGCAGCTGTACGCAATCTTACGGTAGCAACCATCAGATGGTGGTCCCGGGCCATTCCCATGTCAGCACCTCTTCTGTTACGGACGTCCTGGAGACTGCTTCTAAAACGCCGGCTGATCGCGAAGTGGTCAATTTGGTTGGAAGTTGCTTGTCTGTCAGTCGACACCCAACTGACTTTGTGGCACGTCTTATGCTCGAACATGGTCCCTCCAATAACAAGGCCGTTGGCGTTGCAGAAATCGACAAATCGTTCGCCATTGTCGTTTCGGTTACCAACACCATGTTTTCCCATGACATGCCTTAGCCCAGTGTTGTCATTGCCAACCTTGGCATTTAAGTCTCCCATCACCATAACTATATCACCTCGTGGAACGCTATCATAAGCAGCACTCAGCCGGTTATAAAAGGCCTCCTTCTCCTCGTCAGAAGAGAGCAAAGTTGGGGCGTAACACTGTATGATGGTGACGCGACGTACTCTAGTCCGGAACCTGGCTTTCAGGATCCTGTCACCTAAAGGCTCCCAGGAAATTAGGCTTTTGAGAGCTGTTTTGGAAAGCAGCAATCCAACGCCAGATTCCCGAGCGCTTCCAGGTGTTTTTCCGGAAAATAAATACTAATACATTTTAATTATTTCACCAGTAACAGTTAAACGTCAAACAAATTAAATTACAAAACTTATTAGGGTATTTTTCAATAGTTTATATAATATATAAACTGAAAAAAACCCAAATTTAAAATTAACGTTAAGTTAAATATACAAGTAAAATTCTTTATAAATTTACTTTTTTCCAAACAAAAAACCAAAGAGACTAAAAAATAAAGAAGAAGAAGAACGATGTCTCTTCGCACACAATCAGATCTACTTTGATTAAGCAAAGGTTTTGTGCTCTTTACAATTTGACTGTATGCACTGCATAGGTTTTCGCAATCAGACTTTCGGTTAACTGCATTATCAGTGTTGATAATGTGCAACATCTCCAGAAGGTATCTCTTCGCGTGGTGCTTCTGGTTTATGCTTCTCTTTCAAGCAGGATAGTAAAAGCGCTGTTTTCTGCAAACTCCCGCTGTTTATAAGTAAGTAAGTAAGTAAGTCAATTCATTTATTTCCATTTTGAATAGTTAATTGTATTACAATATTATGAATTTTTGTAGCTGTGGCTTTGCCGTCAGCTCGGTTAGCAAATTATGTTGTTTAATACAAATACATGATTATTTTTAAATTTAATTAAATAGAAAATACTAGTTTGATATTTTATTATTCAAATTCTATTATTAATAACATTCTATACGTTGAGAGTTCTTTCAAGAAATTGTACTAGATTTTCCAGTCATATCCGTTCAGAATAACAATTGTTTCATTCATTGTAAGAGTTTTCTTTCCGAAGTAGTCAAGACGCTGAGAAGAAAAAATAGGGCATATGCTTATAAAGTGGAAACAATCTTCTTTTGATTTAAGATTGCACAGTGAGCAGAACTGGTTGAGACTTCCGTTGTAAGAGCTTCCGTTTAGACCGATGAGTTCGCACCTTGTTTTAAAAATTAAAGATATTTCTTTATAGCTTAGCTGGTCTTGAAAGTAGTTATTTGCTAATAAATTGGTGTTGAGCTGAGAGTATAAAATTCTGCTGTCCGAATCACGGGCTCTCACAATAAAAGCATCTCTCACAGAATTATCATACTTCTGAATGATTCGATAAAGCTGTTCTTTAACCAGATTTAAGTTGTTTACGTCTATCACTAGAATTTCTTCATAAGAATTTCCTAAAGCCTTCCACTTAAACAGCCACTAATCCTCGTTTCTCAACTCATATAATATCATTTTTTTCGACACGCGGGTATCCTGAAGAGACAGTATTTTAACGATGTAATCGGCTTGCAACTTTAGGGTATAAGTAAAAAGTTTCGGTAGTCCTGTTTCAAGGTATAGCGCGTAATTTGGCGTTTTTGTTGGCAGGTTGAAAAGCTTTTTTAAAAAGTTCCTTTGGAATTTTTCAATTGACTCGTATTCATCGATTTCCCATACTTGGGCAGCGTAACAAAGTGTAGATTTTACCACGGCGTCGAATATCTTATATTTCGCTGAAAGGTTGATTCGATTATTTAAGAAGATGCTTTTCCATGACACATTGATCAGGCTTTGTGAGGTATTTGATTTTTCCGTTAAGTGAAATCTGAAATCAAGTGTACTGTTCAGTTTCACCCCTAAGTACTTGTATTTCGCTGAAAGGTTGATT
This sequence comes from Melangyna quadrimaculata, assembly GCA_949320155.1. Classification (NCBI taxonomy): domain Eukaryota; kingdom Metazoa; phylum Arthropoda; class Insecta; order Diptera; family Syrphidae; genus Melangyna; species Melangyna quadrimaculata. The sequence goes on along the minus strand of OX439483.1, from coordinate 290,164,451 downwards.
CGATTATTAAAGAAGATGCTTTTCCATGACACATTGATCAGGCTTTGTGAGGTATTTGATTTTTCCGTTAAGTGAAATCTGAAATCAAGTGTACTGTTCAGTTTCACCCCTAAGTACTTGTATTCATTAACGACCTCCAAATAAGAACCATTGTAGACCCAATTATATCTATTTTGACTCAATGCTGATCTAGTAAAAACCATTACTTTTGATTTGTTGGAGTTGATTGCAAGGCTCCATTTATTGCAGTAATCAGCCAGACGATTGATCATCAGTTGAAGGTTTTCTGGAGATTCTGAACGAATCACCAGATCATCAGCATACAAGAGAACATTGATGTTTAAATTCGCGATTCGGAAGGCAAGCAACAACATAATTTATAAAAAGAGCAAACAGGAGTGCATTCAGAAACCAACCTTGTTTTACACCATTATTTGTGTCAAACCAATCTGAGTAAATTGAACCATCCCACACGGCTGCTTTAGATGCTGAATACAGTTCCTTTAAAACATGAATGAATTTTGTAGATCAACCCAGTTGGGAGAGTTTGTAAAAGAGGGCATTACGGTTAAGGAGGTCAAAGGCAGCCTTAAAGTCGACAAAAAAAGCAAAAACTTTCTTGTTTCTGGATTAAAACGCTTTAACAATTGATGTAAGGGTGAAAATATGGGCAACTGTCGAGTAAATTTTTCTGAAACCAGCCTGGAAGTCTGAAAGAATGCTGTGAACATCCACCCATGTTTCTAATCTCTTTAATAGTACACCGCAAAATAATATTGCCAGGACATTCATAAACCTCGATAATTTTCCACATTATTCAAGTCTCCTTTTTTGTGCATAGGAAATATTACCCGACCGTTTGAATGATGACGGGACGTCTTCTCTCAAGAACACTTTGTTGAAAAGTGACAGAATTTGCGCTTGAAAAGCCTCGGTTGCATTCTTGAAAAATTCGCACGGAATTCGATCTTTTCCAGGAGCTTTTCCATTTTTTCCTTTAAGAATGGTAGACTTGACTTTCTCAAATGTGATATCAGAGTCCAAAATCTGATCGAAGATCAACGGTACAAAAAACTAATGTCAGACATACCACATAGGAGATTTTTGAAATGTGTGGATAGACCATCAGCGGAAACTCCTATTCCAATTGTAAAATTTGAACCATTTATCTCCCTGGCAGTCTTCCAAAATTCCTTCGAGTTTTTTATTTAGCCAAGTGTATAGGCTTGGTTGTTTTCAAAGCCACTTTTCTTTGCGAGGCACAGCTTTTTGTAAGCCGCATTTGTTTCGAGGTACCACTTCCTTAGACTTTGAAAGTTTGAGCGTCGAAGTACATTTAACAAGGAAAACGATTAACAAGGAAAACGAAACAACGTCAAATGAGACCAGAATATCATCTTCATCTAAGCACAATGGAGATACAGCTTGTATGAACTCACTTGCGTTCTTTATATTATAAGATGACCCTTCTGTGATTTTCTAAAGCAGTTTCACCATAAATTTTGACAGTTCATAGCAAGGTACACTTTGGGAGGAACAAATTGGCCTTAGAGGTATATTTTCTTTATGGATTTTGGGTAACCCATAAATAATGGGACTATTTGTAGTATAGGTGGTCATGCGATTTTTCTCAAACTCTGATATGATGTCTTTTTCAAAGAGTTTTTTAACAAAATCAATATTCTTCGATTGCAATGTACTAGTTGGATCGCTTCTTAAAACGCGGTATACACTTCAATCAGCCATTTGTTCTTTCATTCTGTTAGCGTATTCCAACTTGTACATGACAACTGTAACGTTTCCCTTGTCCGCCGCACAGTGGCCCGTTTAGGGAAAAGTGCTTGCGTAATTCATTTTTCGGGTGGGTTTATAATGCAAAACTTTTACATTTTCTGAATTAACAAATGTTTGGAGCTCAAGAAATCATTTGTATGAATGGTTTGGCTTGCAGTCAAAGTTGACAAATATTTATGGTGAGCAAAAAACAATTTTTTTTTTATTTGAGTGACAAAACTTGGAAAAGAATAGAAGTAAAACTTTTTTTTGTTATTTTCACTTGATATTTGTGCTAGTCGCTATAATCAGAAATGAAAAAAAAAAATATAAATTTTGTAAACTACTAAATTTAATGTTTTTTGAAACACCCCTTTTTGCACACTTTTTCAACTTTACATTGAGTAGAAACATTTTTTTCAAAAGTTGTCAAGCCAAACTGGACTTACAACCAAAAACTGAGCTGCATAGAGCTGAGCTAGAGAGTTTTGATTTGAAGAAGTCAGTAATTTTTTATGAGTTTTTTTTGTCAAGTGGAAACAAAATTTTTGGTTTAAAATAAAATGGTTTTGTAATTTAGAAGGAAAACATATTTATGCTTACTTACCTAAGTTTTTTAAAACAGTTTTATAGCTTATTTCTTGTAACCCCTAATAAAACTTTTAAGTAGGAATGTTTTTGATTTCGGGTATGATTAATTATTATCTGGTATTTTGGTGGATAAGGGTTTTTAACCGGATTAGAATAAATAGATAGGTAAACAGATTACATTATTGGGATGTCATAAAATTGATTATTTTTAGTGCAGGTTTTAAGGTAAAACAAAGATAAAACAATGGGATGAAACAATCATTAAAAACTTGAACGAGCGATCGAGCAGTTGTATAAGGAAAAATTATTTAAAATGGATATACCATACAATACTTTGTTTGAAATTCTTTTAAAAGTTGATAGTACTGACGAGTTTCTTTCTGCCGTAATAAGTGAACACCAGCTATCCGGTGAAAATTTACCGGAAAATGAAGAAAAATTAAGACAATTTAATTGCGCTACTAAGAAAAGATGGGTCGCAGCCCATAGATCGAGATTAAATTTCATAAACAAAAATGAAAAATGGTTATCTTCATCTCTCCATATCAATACCGGACAAACAGAAGTAATGTGTGATCCCCCAACTACATCAAGGTCATCAAGAGGAAGGCCAAGGAAGTCAGTAAATGAGTGCGCAACATTCACAAAAAACCAAAAACTAATCAATGCAACAGAGGAGATAAGTACTGCAAATCTCTCTGATGCATTAGTGATAAGATATAATAAAGACCATGAAAAGGCGAAGAGTGATGTGATCAAGGCAATTTCTACTGAGAGTCCACTTCGAGTCAAAAGGTCAAGGAAAGCATTCCTACTCCCTAAAAGGATTCCATAAAATATACTAATGAAAATGCATTAGCTTTGTTTACGGATTTGGGTCTATCGCGCGAGCTTGGACTTGATGTGGACCAAAGCAAGGATTTGGAAATAGCAATGATGAAAACGCTTCAAGGAGATTTTTTGAACAGTCTGAGGCAACTGCTCGAATAACTGGAGTCAATGGAGAGGTTATAACTAGGATCCAAATAATATTTAATGTTTTGAATTGCAGGGAAGTAGTGAATACAGTTAAATTTGGAGAGTATACCAAAAAATCCGCAGAGCTATTGAAACAAAAGTACCCTCAAAAACAACTCACACCTACTCTTCAAAAAATTTTGGTTCATAGCCAACATATTATCGAATACCAATCTCTGCCACTTGGAGAATTGTCAGAAGAAGCCCAGGAGTCAAAAAATAAAGACTACAAGAAATACAGATATCTAAATACGTGTAAGATTTCAAGAATTCGGCAGAATGAAGTCCTATTTAACATGCTAGCAATCTCATCGGATCCACTAATTTCTTCCTTAGGACATGTAAGAAACCAAAAAGTACTGAAAGCATAATACTCACCGGAAATGATAAGTTTTTTTACGCATTACCCCGGACTTAGATGATAGTTTCCAAGAAATCTAATGTTTATATGTAAATTTTTGTTCCTTTTATTTTTTTCTACTTTTTGAACTGTAATCTATCAATAAAATACTTTATTAATGTACTCTTTTATAAAAAAAAAAATAAAAAAATAAAAAATTAATTAATAAAAAAGGGTTTTTTTCCCCACTGTTTCACTCAAATTGGTTGTTTTCTTTTTTCTCCACTGTTTCACTTAAACTACACTCAAATTACTTCATGAATTGCTTTTCCACCTTTTTAGAATTAACTACCAATTATGTTAACCACCTTAACTAAAACTTCTTATCTCAACAGCAAATTCTGAAACACCCTGTACAATTTTTTTTTTTTAACTCACCTTGGAAATTGCCTTGAAGATTAAAAAAAAAATTGTGTCGATATCGATATATTCGTGTAAGAGTTATGATTTTTGCAACCAAAAAAGTCAATACTGTGCGCCAGCATTATATAAATGTCCTCATGCTGTCGCAGCAACTTTTTCGTATCTTCATTCAAGGATAGGTCTCCCTTGCATTTTTATGTTAGTACGTTGACTGATTGTTACATAACTTTGTTATTTGTGAAGGTAATTTGATGACATTTGGCTTTTTTGGTAATATATACTATACTATATATAATATACGCACATACGTACATCATTAAAAATTATATAAATAGTAAATTCAATACTTTTATGAAGAGAAGAAGTGATTTATTTTTTTTTATTAAATGGGACTCAATTTTTCAAAATATAGGGCTGCTATTGCAATACATTTTTTATAATTTTTTTTCGGTTTTAGGAAAATAGTAAACATTTTTTTTTTTTTAAATGCTTGGAAAAAACACCATGTCAAATTGTTGAAATTATATCACTTTAAACGAACGTTTTTCAGTATAACTTTTACATTTTTCATTTTTTTTTCAATGAAGTAAAAGAAAGATTATAGAATATGAATTCAGGCATACAGTGAATCCTTTTGAATTCATGTGTAGCTTGTTAAACAGGGTGTTTTAACAGAAAAATTGCAATATTACCATTAATTTTTTAACTTCAAAGTGATGGGCTTCCCAGGTTTAGTTTTTATATTTTTGATGTTCATTTTTATAATTAGTCTTTTGAAATATCTAAGGCATAGACCTTTCAAAAAAAAAATTAAATTTTCTCATTTAAAATAGCAATTTAACATTTCAAGATGTGCAATGTTACTGTGAAAAAAGGAGAACCTTTACAGATTTAAATTATTTGTATTATTTTTTTTTTATATTTTTTCTATTAGATTCAAATAAAAAAAAGTCATTACATCCATTAGTTGTTTTTATATAAATTTTCGAAAAAAGGTCTTTTTTGCGTTTTTGTACCAAAGTTTGCAGTTCAGAAGAAATCCACTGCAGTAACAGCGCCAACTCTCTTTGGTCTTTCTCCAAAACTAAGCGCATGTGCGACTCTCATATATTAGTTTGTTCTTGTTTTTTGTCATTATGAATGAAGTTTTTTTTTCTTTTTCGATTTCTCATCTCGCGACATAAACAGAATATTATAAAAAAACCTGTTGTGCGATATTTTTTTGTTTAGCTGAAAGGTCTTTTGGATGGAGGGAGGAAGAGTAGAAAAAGTATATGGCACATGCACTCGTATATATTTTTTTGTGTAAAGTAGATAATTTGAGAAAAAAACCTGTTCTTCAATATACATCCATGTTTTTTTTTTCAACTTGCCATAGACGAATTAGGAGAATTTTTTTGTTGGTTCGATGGTTTGTCGTAGAAAATTTTGAGAGTGGGGGTGGAATGTTTTTTTTAGCGCAATGCATAATTTGAATGTGTCATACTCGTATCGTTGTCATTTTGTTGTTGCATTTTTAGTAGGTTTGTTGGTTGATTAGGAATATTGCAAAAGTTAGGGTGGGTTTGAGAGAATTGTTTTGTGAAAAAAAAAATAAATTGCACATTTGTGTAGCTTATCCGTATGTACCTATGTTTTTTATTGGCTCATCTGTTGGAATGTTTTTTAAAATATCTGTCGTTAGAATTATTATGTAAATATTGAATTATTATGCAAATTACAAACCTACTTCGGTGTTTGCTGGTTGATTAGGAATATTTGAGAAGGAGGGTGGAGAGTACTCTAAGTGGAAAAAAGTATATGGCACATACTGTCGCATGTCAGTGGTGGTAGTGGTTCAGAAAAAATTGAAAGGCAGGGTGGGAAGTAAGTTATCGTGGTCAAGTGTATTGCACATGCGCTGTCACATTTCTTTTTGTGTGTTTTTTTTTGTTGACTAATTTTAGGTTCATGTTTTCATTTTTTTATTCTTGAATTTTTTTTTTTGGGATCTCAGAAAGAAATATAAAAAGCGTTGAAAATACAATGTTTTTTTTTTAAGCGGGGAAGACATGATGAATGTGTCGTTGGAGAAATTAATTTCAAGTAGGTATGTGTGCCTGTCTTTTGTGGTGGTTTAGGAATGTAATAAGCATTTTGTTCCAATGTAAGTACTAAGTAGGTACTGGTATATAGAATTTGTATTTGTTTTGTTTTTTTTTTTGGCAAAATGTACCTGTATATTAGAGTGTTCGTTATTTCCCAAACTCATTTTTTTGGATAGCATACCCCGTCAATAGAAAGTTTATGTCGAAAGAAAAAATTATTGACCAAAGAAATTTGTTTTCGAGGTCATTAACCCCTGCCTCTAAGGTCATACTTTTCCCATACAAATTTGTATGGGTACTTACACTTTTCACAATTTATTTTTTTTTCTCTGGAAAAAATTAGAAATAATTTATTTCGATTTTTCAAAATATTAAATATTTTTATTTTTTTATGTATTTATTTTTTTTTTCTTATCAACAAAAGTTTTTTTAAATGTTTTATTTGACCAATATCTTGTTTAAAAACCACATTCAAAAATTAATAGAAAACAACTTTATTTGATAAGAAAAAAAAGGACAATGGGCTAATTGGGCCCAGCACCAATTAGAACGGCCTTCATATCGTATATAGGTACATGTTTATGCATTCATTATCCGTTAACCGTTTGTCCCAATTCGCTGTGTGACAAAAGTTATTTAATTTTCATTAGAATGAGTTTAAGGGTCACAATTCCTTTTTCCATAGTTTTACTTAAATGTTTTGCGTATTTTTCGCTCGATTTAAGCTATTTTATTAATTTCCTTGAACCCATGGCACACTACCAGAATTTTTTCAGATTTTTAAAATTATGTTTAGAATCAATTTTATGGAAAAAGCAGTTTTTGGAGTATTTAATTTGTAAAAAATACAAAATATTGGTTTTTAAATAATATTTTTGATGTCAAGCATCTCTGAAAAAAGCAAAAAAATATCAATTTTTAACTCATTTATTAGAATAAAATAGGTATAGTTTTGAAGGTTCGTTTGCAATTCGTAAAAGTAAGACAAAACAACACACAAAACCACCCTTAATTATTATTATATTATTATCAGTGGTCTAAAGCGGTGGAGTGCGTAGTGCACACGACTGCTAAGACTGAGCAAATCTGATATGCGTGGGTTCGAATCCTATGGTGTGCATAAAAAGTTTTTCAAATAAAATTGGATTAAAGCTCAGCACCACAAAAAGCAGACTGATGAGTGCAAAAGTGGCAAAGCACGAAATAGCTATATCTCCAGCCAACCAATTGGTGGTAGCGCCTTTAAGTTGTTGTTGTTGTTCAAAAATTCAATGAAATTGACGGAATAAAGAATGGTCCAGCCTAACAAGCTGACAGTCTAGTACAAAGAGTACAATAATAACAATAATTATTATAAGTGGTTGAAATATTTTTATCTTATTTCCTATTATTTAGTATTATATTTATTACGGGCTGATCACAAAATAGATAAAAAAAAATATAAATAAAAAATATAATATTTTGCTTGCTTTTAAAGTTACTAAAAGATTTTTAACTCAGTCAGTTCCTTACCGATTTTAAGTTTCTTTGCGGTTTTTCAAAGAAGAATGTTGTTCTCTTTTTTATCATATACAGAAATGACTTATTCAGGTCCTTGTTTTACACAAAAATCACTTAATAGTCCAGAATCAAAGCCAAATCGTCATTTTTGAACAAGTAGACAAAAAACATATTTACATTAAATCTTCGTTTTCATTATCGTTATTTTAGATAAACTGTTAAACCTGTACTTGATTTTGTAGCTTGAGCAAAAAATGTATATAATTAAAAAAGGTCTAACATTCTTCTTTGAAAAACCACTAACACATTTAAAATTGGTAAAAAACTGACTGAGTTAAGAATTAGTACCATAAAAAGGAAAAAAAATATTCTATTTTTTGTTAATATTTTTTTTTATCTATTTCGGAATCATTTCGTAAAAGAATGTATGACCATTTTCTTTGTTTCTAAATAGGGAATAAGTTAAAAAAAATCAACCCCTAATAGTATTTATAAGGGTGGTTTGTGGGTGGTTTTGTGGGTTGTTTTGTCCAATTTTTACGAATTGCAATTAAAACCTTGAAAATAATACCCATTTTTATTACGATAAATAAGATATAAATTTAGGTTTGTTTGTTGTTTTCCAGAGATGATTTTGACATCAAAAATATTATTTAAAAACCAATATTTATATTTTTTACAAATTAAATACTCCAAAAACTGCTTTTTGCATAAAATTGATGCTTGCGAGCCCTAAACATAATTTTAAAAATCTGAAAAAAAAAAATTAGATAGTGTGTTATGGGTTCAAAGAACTTAATTCCAAAAAATGGCTTAAATTGACCGAAAAATACACAAAATATTAAAGAAAAAGTATGCAAAAAGGAATTGTGACCCTAAAACTCATTTTATTCAAAATTAAATTACTTTTGTCACACAGCGAATTTGGACAAACGGTTAATGAATGCATAAACATGTACCTATATACGATATGAAGGCCGTTCTTATTGGGCTGGGCCCACGCTCCATACATATTTGCCCATTGTCCTTTAATACATACAAAATTAACAAATATTTAATATTTTGAAAAATCGAAATAAATTATTTCTTATTTGTTTTCATTATTTTTTTTAATCCTTTTTTTTAAAAAAACTCATTACTTTATGATAATCAATAAAAAAACAACAAAAAGTGCTGAGGATCGAGAGAGGAAAATAATAGCAAAATATATAATATTAAAGTATTTTGTAACTTAAAAAATAGAAATAAATTATAATTTAAATTTTCTTAATACATAAAATACCGATAAATTACTGTTATAGTTCCAGACCGGTATCAATTTTTGGGGCAAGGGTTATCGTACTCTCGCCGCAAACTTTTTTCTAAATCTAATTTCCAAATTTCAAAAAAAAAAATCATCAATTTTAGAGCGATTAACCGAGGTTCCGAAATAAAATAACTACTAGTGAGACTACTCAGATTCTTTTGTTTTTACCAGTTCCACGAAAAGAATTCTCAAAAAAAAATTAAATAGAAAACAAAATCTTTTCAATTGTTAGAAAATGTCCACCAACAAAAGAAATTAAGGAAAAAACATCTCCATTAATAACAAAAATACCCACTTGCCTTATAAGATTCGAACCATATGCAAAACACAACGACAAAATATCAAAATACCTAGCCAGAAAAAAAAACAAGAACCTGTTTACAAACAAAATCAAGAAAAAACATCTGCAAATGACAGAAACAAATCTACCTAACTAGACTTAAAAAAAACCTGTTTATCATGCAACGTTGTTCATCCATATCTTGCTGTGTGAATTTCTTTGCTTGGCTGGTTGTGTGTAAATCTATCCCTCGCTATGAAAGAAAAAAAGATCAAGAGGCAAGTTAGAGTAATTGGAAATTCAAAATTTAGACTTTGATAATGAAGAGAGTAACCCAGCGGGAAATATCGTCCCCAATGAATTTTATAGCTGAATTCTTCAATCAATTCACTAGCCAAATAATACAAGGAAACGTCATGCAGTGATTTAGTCAGTGAAGAGTCATGCGAGGTTTCCTCAGTTCATAGATTTGAACCCACTTTTCGCTTTGTGTGTAGAAAACAACAAGACAACAGCAATCAATTCACTAGTTAGATAATAAAAGGAAACGACATGTAATGATTTAGTAAGTGAAGAGTCATGCAATGTTTCCTCAGTTCATAGATTTGAACCCACTTTCTGCTTTGTGTGAAAACAACCCTTTCTTTCGTTGAATTACAAATTGCTTTTGATATGGAAAATTATAAGATGAAAAAACTGTTGAAAAGTCATGTAGAAGTTCATCAGTTCATCGTCTATGTCCACTCATATGCTTTGTAAAGTGTGCACCGCCGTTGTGTGTTTTGATAGAAGTTGATTTTTTTTTGTGTTCTCTGTGTTGACATTGTCTACTGACAGTAAATATTATAAGAGGACTTGTGAATTTCTATTAAAATGAGGAAATCTCAGATTGTCTCAAAGTATTTCAGGTTGTTGGTTAATCACCACTTCGCATATGAAGTGGTGATTAACCAACAACCACTGACCTAGTGATTTCACTTTAATTAAATTTAAAATTTTAATTCTATATTTTATTTTAATTAACCAATCACAAATTCACAACACATACACAACAGAGTAATGAATTCACTATTTATTTAATTTTCTTCAAATTTTTCGTATTGAATTAACTATAATTGCTGAATATACAACTACCACTAATCTTGTGATTTGAAAATTGAATTTTCATTACCATTTTCATCGAAAACATTAAACTGATGAATAAACCACATACGTTTATGAAGTGAATTCACAGATTATGTAACCATCATGTTTTTCATCATCTGGGTCGGTGAATAAACAATTTCCAACGAAGTAGTGATTTCGTTGGCGAATTTTCATCGGATTTTCAGCATGTGCTTCCCGCCTAGGACATGCCCATGTTAATTTCATCAAAGGAATCAGCTGAAAAGTGGACGGTGCAGCTGCCATTCCTCAAGGAAAAAGCTGATCTTTCCTCAATGAATTTTTCAATTTTTCCCGCTGGGAACGTTCTTCCACTAATGCATTGAAATGCATTTACATGAGTTCTGGCTTCTGGAGGCAACCTACCCTTAAGTATGAACTTATCGAACAATGGTGTGGAAGCTGTTCTCATATAGTTCTGTAACACGTATGTGAAGCTTGAGCGAGTTCTTGGCTCTCAAAAAACACTGTCTGATCGAATTCTGTCAATGTGTTTACGATATATATCTTTCCAATTCTATAAGAGATTTTTTTTTTGATTTGTGGTTTGTAGTTGTTTGACCGAGATGGAAATGTTGAGTAATTTTCTGTGAAAGTTATCTATAGACGGAATTAGCTTTTTCTCTAACCTCTTCTCCCCCCTGTCCTTTCTCATGTGTGAATTCAAAGTTATTCCAAACATTTGATGTTGTATAATGAAGAAAATTCGGACACAATTCAAATTCTCTACATTTGTAAAGAAATATTAATGTGTTTTTGTGTTTGATGTGTGAGATTGTGATTCTGCTGTATTCCTTAAGTTTGTTGCAAGTCTTGGTGTCATATTTGTTTCTTATGTCGTTATGAAATTCCATTATGTATATATTTATATTTGATACGGCGCGGCGTGCACTCTGTTATGATCAAAGTTCTTAATTATTTTCGTGACTTTTATTTCTATAAATTTATTAATGGTTTAAGCGGGCTGTAGGTCAATAAAAGATGTTTGTTTAGTGCAACGTTTGAGCGTGTTTACGTCCTTCATCATTTTATTATCCAAATATAAAAATATTTTCCAACTCATTCCCACTTCCCCTTGTGAATATGTTAATATTAAATCAAGGAAAAGAGAACAAACCTGCAGAACATTTGCAATAACCTGCAATTTACAAAACTGCCTTGTTCATCCCCCTTCTGGCCAATCGTTTGCTATCTTCACATATAAGAGACAAGGAAAAAAACAAAAATAGCATTCAAAACAGTGAATCCTCTTTGTAACCATTTATTCACCAATACAAAAGGAAGAATAGACAACATGGGAAGATCGAATGTTGTATACAAAATAAATTGTCTAGGTGGAAATGGGAGTGCATGTAATCTGTGTGTATTGGTACGGCGTGCCGTCCGTTATGATCAATGTTCTTAATTATTTTCGTGACCTTTATTTCTATAAGTTTATTAATGGTTTAAGCGGGCTGTAGGTCAATAAAAGATGTTTGTTTAGTGCAACGTTTTGAACGTTTTGAACGTGTTTGCGTCCTTCATCAGGCCTTATTTTATTATCCTAATATAAAAATATGTTCCAACTCATTCCCACTTCCCCTTGTGAATATATTAATATTAAATCATGGAAAAGAGAACAAACCTGCAGAAAATGTGCAACAACTTGCAATTTACAAAACTGCCTTGTTCATCCCCTTCTTGCCAATCGTTTGCTATCTTCACTTTTAAGAGACAAAGAAAAACAAAAATAGCATTCAAAACAGAGAATCCTCTTCGTAACCATTTGTTCACCAATACAAAAGGAAGAATAGACAACCATGGAAAGATCGAATGTTGTATACAAAATAAATTGTCTAGGTGAAAATGGGAGTACATGCAAGTCTGTGTATATTGGTACAACGAAGCAGAAAACAGCGCTTGCACTACACTGCTTGAAAGAGAGTTTACTAATTGTTATATAACTTTGTTATTTGTGAAGCTAATTTGTTGAAATTTGGTTTTCACATAGTTAATACATATACACACATACGTATATCATTAAAATCATATAAATATTAAATTCACTGATTTTATGAGGAAAAGGAGTGATTTGTTTTTTTTTTTAACTGGGGCTTATTTTTCAAAAAAGTGGGGCATCTATTTCAACTATTTTTTTATTAATTTTTTTTTTGATTTATGACGAAAAAAAAACATATTATAAATACTGAACCTTTTTCAAAAAATGCTTGAAAAAAAAAAAAATCATTTGAAATCGTTGAAATTGTATCAATTTAAATGAACGTTTTTAAGTATAACTTTTATATTTTTTATTTATTTTCAATGAAATAAAAAAAATATAATAGAATATGACTTAACGCATACAGGGAATTGATTCGGATTAATGTATTATTTGTTTAACAGGGTGTTTTAACAGAAAAAATAGTTATATTACCATTTTTGAACTTCAAAGTCAAGGGCTCTCAGGTTTAATTTTTAATATTTTTGATGTTCATTCTAATAATTGGTCTGTTGAATTATATAAAAGCTATGCTTAAAAAAAAAAATATTTAATTTACACATTAAAAAATGCAATCTAATATTGCCAGATGTGCAAGGATAACCTTCACAAATTTAAGCTATTTTTATTATTTTTTTTTGATATTTTTTTATAATATCCAATTAAAAAAAGTCAAAACATTCATTAGTTTTTTTTATATAAATTTTCGAAAAGAGGTCTTTTTTGCGTTTTTTTTTAACAAACAAATTCTTTCCACACGCACACAAGGAAGCTGCAGTTCACGATAATTCCACTTCAGTATCAGCGCCAACTCTCCTTAAAAAAAAATTAAATATCGCACATGCCCTCTCATATATTTTGTACTGTTTTTTGCATATACATATATACTTGTTCAGAACTGAACTAGAGTATATAAAAAAAATCTTTTGTTTAATATGCATTGGGTTTTTTCTTCAGCTGAGCAGCGAGAAAACGGTGGTTGGCAAAAAAATTATGTGATGGATGGTGGGAGGTTGATCCAGGTGGAAGCAAAAGTATATGACACAACTGCTCTTTTCATCATGAACATCATGATTCATGAACAACCAAATGCAAGTGTAATTCGATGCATTGTCGTGGATCGGTCGTCGTCGTTGTTCGTGCCAGGGTAGGTAGATTTAAGATATTTATTTTTATATGTTTATTGATTCAGGATCGGTGCTCTGTGGTTTAAATTCGCAAGAAATTTGGAATTACGCGGTGCTTGGGCGCATTTGTTTTAAAAATGGGTTAGTTTTTTTGTTTGTATGCAGGTGAAATATGGTATTATATTATTATGAATGAATGGTTTCAATTCATCAAAAATTTATAAGGGCGTATGTAGGTCAGTTATATATGTATCTATTTTTGTTTATTCAGTATTTTTTTAGAAATGGTTTGGATTTGACAGCAAAAACTGGTTTCTATTTTTGTGTTTTTAGTTTAGAAACGATTTATGAATGGATGTATGGGTAGTGTGGTTGAAAATACAATTATACAACAGATGATCATCAATGTCTGCAACACTTGTCTCTATGTAAGTTAGGTATTTATAATATATCTATACACAAAAATAGGAAAGTTTTGAGGTATTATGGTTTCCGGACATTAGTTTTAAAAAGGAAACCTGACTCTTTTTGTTTGAATGTGGGGAATGTTGAAACGCCTTTACAAAAATATTAAGGTAAATAGGTATGCAAATGAATGAATGATTTTAATTTGGTGGAAAATGTCCATGTTTTTTAGTTGCCAGTATTGTTTTTATTTTTCAAAGAAACGGACATTTTTAATCTGTTGTTGGTAATTTTATTGGATTTGAACAAAAAGAAAAAACAATTAATAAACAATTAAATCAAGATTTGCATTTTGGTGATAGTTGTATAGTGTTGTGCTGATTGCCGTTATTTATAAAAAAAAAAAGAGTGCCAGCGCACTTATATAGTGTTATAAAGTGTTCTGATCGTAAGATGATATAGTTTTAAATAAAAAAAGAGTGCTTGTTTGTTTATCCTTGCATTTTATTTTATTTAAATGAAAAAATGCTTAAAACACCAATTTTTGGAGCTCGTAAAATGAAACATGGGTTTAAAAAAAAGAATTATGGAAGAAGATATGTATGTAATTTTGTTTTAATAGTTTCACGTTTTTATGAACCTACTCCCACATGTTTTATTAACTTCCCATTGGAAGTTATTGTAATTGGTGCGATTTGTCGAATTGAAAATGTTGACATATCTTCACGTTTTGAGGTCTCTAGAATCAGTATTCGTCGTTTTTAGCAAGATGTCTGTATGTGTGTATGTACGTACGTTCAGGGTACTTTTTTCGTCTACCATATCTCGAGAATGAATAAAGATATCGACCTCGGATAAATTTTATTTTACAGATAATATTGTCATAACGTGCTGAAAAGGTTTTCTAACAAATTCAATAAACCGATTTTTTTTACTACAGCAATTTAAAAAGGAGCTGTAAAATGTCATTTATCTGGAATATCTCGAGAACGGAGTAAGATATTCACTTCAGACTAATTTTAATTTACACATAATAACACAATTCCAAATTGGTAAATATTAAAAAAACAATGAAAAATAATTTTCGTCTCAAATATTTCAAGAACAAAAAATGATTCCGAACCCAGTCTATTTTTTTTTTTACATATAATGACGTAGTCAACAACTGATAATTAAAAAAAAAAAAAATTCAATACAAAAATAATAATTCTAAAACCACCATTTAAAAAGCTAAAAATCAAAATGTTGCAAGCAAACCCTATTCAAAAATGTTTTAATTCGAAAAATTCTTACACTCAAAATCGGTACAAAATCGAAATTTTGCATATGACACTTAATTTGCCTTTTTATATTCTTTGAAATCATGTTTTTTTTTTAAGTACACTCCCCTGATTTTTGGTATTTTTTTTAGTCAATAATCTGTTTTGAAATAATTGGCTTAAATAATTAATACCTCCATACCGAGAAGAGTTAGGAAAAAAGTTTTAAATGTAAGATTCTTAGAATTTTGTAAGCTATTTACAAAAAATATATAAAAATTTTACTATTATAAATAGCTAAAGTACAAAATATAGGTATAGGTAATGTCACATTTTGCCCTGTATCTCTAGAAAGTCTTAGAACCGACAGCAAATTTTGAGAGAGGATGTATAACCAAAATCTGAGTATCAGGGTTTAAAGGGGTATATTGATCGGGGATATTATCCTCTCAATTATTTTTTTAAAAATACATTACGATGCTCTTTCATTTTCCCTAAGTCCAAAGACCTTAATCTTCGTTATTTGACCAATAGAACTCAAGATATAAGACAAAAACCTGCCAGACTTTTGATTTCGATATCACAAAATATGCTCCTTTAAACCCTCATACTTAGATTTTGGTTATACATCCACTCCCAAAATTTGCTGTCGGCTCTTGTACTAATATCTATACCTACCTACATATATACTGATTATCTAAAAATTCAGTTTTTACTCTTAAAAATATATAATTATATAATATATACTCTACCACCCACCACTTAAGTAACTATGTACATTATGTATATGGTTTTCAAGTGCACCAATGGGAAGTTACTAGTGTGGGTCAACCCCAGACTCATTTTTTTGTTTTATGTTTTATCCTCCTTTTGTAGGTATCTAGCTAATTTTATTATTTTTGCGCATACCTATCATGTGTTTGGATAAACCAAATATATTAAATAAAACAGAAGGTCAATGTTACCTTTACAGTTTTATTAGAAAGACTAATGGCCAGTTGCACCAAAATGCTCTAAAACCAGTTTTTGCTAAAAGGCTATTTAAATTTATCGACATGATAAATTAATTTGGGTTGCACGAAACATCTTCACAGATTTTTTTTAGCTAAAATAGAGTTCATTAACCATCCCTGCATTGAAACATCTGCTTTCAAAACTGAACGAAAAAATTTCAACTAGTGCAACTGAGATAGAAATACGAGAAATGTCAATTAAAATAAAAAACATTGGGATGCGCTGCGTACTAATATATACAAACATACATAAGTAGGTACCTAGTCCATGCTACTCGAAAACAGAAAAAAAATTGTGAAAAATATGTATGTATGTTTGTAACTCGACAGTTTAATATTATGATTTTGGGTGGGTTGTAGTTCATTAATATATTATTATATTCGTTTTCATTAAGTATTGTATTGGGTAGTTTCTCACTTCACTCAAAATATAAAAAAAAAATTGTAGGTATTTAAATTCCAACTTATGCATCTTTGTTTTTCACCCATCTACTGTTTCTTTTTTTTATTTATTTCTGGGTTCTGCCCAATAAAATTGGTTTTAAAATTTAACTGGGGGAAAATGGAACTTTAGTTTATTGGTGCGTTTATTGGTCTTTTAGAATTAAAAGTGGTCGGTGCAACCGATAAATGTCTTTTTATAATCTAACGAAGCAATACAAATTTAAAAGAGCGTGGTGCAACTGGCCATAAGGGAACAGTTTTGATTTGCTTTTATAGTGGAAGCTGATGATTGCGTTAGTGTGGTTCAAATAACATTGTATGAACAAATATGAATGCAAAATCTTACAAACCTTCCCTCAAAACTGTCAACAAACAATTTTCAAATTTGTAATTATATAATTCAATAAACTTTAATTTAAGTACATATGTATGTAGAAAGTAAACAGTTAATATGATAAATTTAAATAGAGCAACAAAAAAAAAAATTCATAACATTGTATTTACTCTATGATTTTAATCCTAACCTATGAGTGAACTCTTGATGCTTAACTTTCTTTAAATTCTTCGTAAATACATCAACGAACGACGGAGGTATACAACTTCCTTCGATTCTGTTGTCATGGCAACGTACTCGGCCTCCGTGCTGCTCGAAGCAGCTCCGGCAAGGAGAAATGTGAAACCAGTGTATGATTTGCGGTCTACACTGTTGCCACCCCAGTCAGCATCTGCTAAGCCATTCAGTTTTTCACGAGTCTGAAAATATTTTATTTTAAAGTTAAGGGTTGAATATAAGTACCTCAGCACGTTTTTCATTCAAATGTTCCACATGCGGATTTGTATTAAAGTGAGCAAGCTTGCAGACAGAAAGCATTATGTCTGGTCGCGAGCAAATACTCAAATACGTCAAAGATCCTATCAATGACTGCTATTACTTCTGGTCCACCTTCTTGCATTTGAAGCAGTCATCGCATTAATAAAACTTAGTCCCTGGCTCCAACTGTGTTGCGTAGCTCTGCATTCCTGCATACCAAAGTCATCAAGTAGATTTCTAATCAGCTGCTGTTGTGAGACTTGTAACCCATCTTGACCACTTGTAATCTCCATGCCAAGGAAATGATCCATTGGTCCCTTGTCGACAACCTCGAACCTATTGCCTATTTCGATTTTTACCTCTGCGAGCACGAAAGTGCATTCTCATCTACGTAAACTGCGACAATGATGGTCTCGCCTGGTTTTTTAAGCACATATACACATGCATCCCCATGACACCTCTTAAATCCAAGACTTTTCAAAAAACAGTTCAACTCCTCGTTCCAATTCCTTCCTGATTGCTTCAAGCCATATAATGCCTTCTTCAATCTGCACACCTTAGCTTTGTTTTCCTCGTTTTCAAAACACTCGTGCTGATACATGTAGACTTCTTCTTGAAGATTTCCATTTAGGTATGCCGATGACACATCCATCTGGTGCACGATCAATTTATATTCTGCCGCCAACGCCAAGATGAGTCTAATTGACGAGTACATTACGACAGGAGAACAAATTTCGGTGTAATCCACCCCGTACTTTGGCTGCACCCTTTTGCCACCAACCGCGCCTTATACCGGACTGCCACTCCGTTTTTATCATACTTGATATTGAAAATCCACTTTGATTTAATAGGTGTGCGGTTTGCAGGTACATCCACCAACTCCATGTCTGATTCTTAACCAGTGAGTTGTACTCAGACAACATTGCAGCCTTCCACTTTTTTGCATCTGATCCTTGAAGAGCTTCTTCAACAGTTAGCGGGTTTGTCGGACTTTCCTTATTGTAATTATGCATGTAATTAGTATAACTTACAGGTTTTCGGAAACGCAACTTTCTTTGGGATCCTAAAATCTCATCATCAGAAACTTCCGCATCAGCAGCTACATCTTCTACAGAAGGATTTAGATCAGCAACGACAGCATCTGGCCGCACACCAGGAAACAAAGCAGAATCATTTAAATTTTCTTTATCGTTCAGCTAAGTTTTTTGGGTTTAATACACTAGATTCGGTAGTTCCTTTTTCATCATCCAAAATAGGTTCCTCGGACTCATCAGCGTCATAAAAATCTTCATCGTCAGAAGACTGTGGATCATCTTTCGGTGAAACTGTAGCTGGAACATAAGTTTCCATTTTTAGACAGGTACAATCATCGAAAACGTTAAAGAACCTTACCTTACATCTCGCGCTATTATAACGGTCCTTCTACTTTTATCATAAAGTCGATATGCCTTTGATTCTTCTGCGTAGCCCACCATAAAACACTCAATACCTTTCGCTGAAAATGTCGACCTTTTTGGCATTTTGTCTAAAACAAGACCCTTCCTACCAAAAACCTCAACATAGGAAACATTTGGTTTCCTTCCACACCATGCCTCATATGGTTTCAAGTCTTGCAAGGCCTTCGTCGAGGACAGATTACGCACAAAAGCAGAAGTGTTTATAGCTTCTGCCCACAGAAACTCTGGCAAAGAAGAATCTAGAATCTGGCACCGTCCCATCTCAACCAACGTTCTGTTTACCCGTTCAGCTATCCCATTTTGCTGTGGGTATATGGAACCGTAAGTTGTCTGCGGATGCCCTCCTGCTTAAGAAAATCGGTAAATTCTCGGTAAACATACTCTCCACCGTTATCTGACCGTAACATCTTCACCTTCTTACCTGTCTCTAGTTCTACTGCGGCTTTAAACATCTTGAAGGTTTTAAACACTTCTCTTGTTTTTTTTATAAAATAGACAAATATTTTACGTCTAAAGTCGTCAATAAACGTAACGAAGTACTTCGCTCCACTGAGAGACGAAGTTTTCATTGGCCCACAGACATCACTATGAACCACATCTAAGACCCTCGTGCTCGATTTACCTAGGCATTTAGGGAACGGTAGTGCACTTATTTTGCCTTTTAAGCACACATCACAATCGAAACCTTTACCCTTTTTCACTTCCATTCCACGAACCATATTTTTCCTGCATAATAACTCTAAGCTGCTTATATTTAAATGGCCATAACGCCGATGCCCCTCTAAAAGATTATCATTTGCTGAAGCTAAAAACACCTTATTTTGCGTCATTTCATGTACAAATAAATCACCGCTTCTTTTCAACTGCATAAATTGTGTACCAATCTTGATTTCACATGAGCTTTTTCTTTTCTGAATTCTACTATCAAGTTGCTCTCCGTTATTTTTGTCACTGACAAAAAATTCGTTTTGAGTTGGGGAACATACAACACATTGTGCAAAAATATTTTACTGGTCTCCGTTTCCACACAAACTTGACCTATCCCTTCAGAAAAAATGTATTTGCTTCCCGCTAGCTTAATCTCCTCCTTATGCTCTTCCATATGATTAAAGTAAGATTTGTCACAACACATGTGACAAGTTGAACCACTGTCTAATATCCAAACGGAACTATTGAGATGTGTGTAGCTGTATTTGGAGAGGTTTAGCAAAGCACAGTTTATATTTTGCTTAACTGTACTATTTCTACACGAAGCAGCATAATGCCCTCTCTTTTGACATTTATAACATTTGTCATTTGGTTTCCTTCTATTGTGTTGAGTTTTCGGTTGATTTCTTTCGTTGCCTGCAAGTGACAAAGCCCGTTGCTTATTTGCAAAAAATGCTGTCTCATGATGCTCGTCATTCTTTTTATAACTCTCTCTACGTTTTTCTTCTTCGATTAATTTAGTCTTGAGTGACGTTGTGCTTAGCAAACTATCCCTCGATTCGATAGTAACGATAAAATTTTCGTAGCTTTTTGGTAAACCCGAAAGCAAAATAATTGCAAGCAGTTCGTCGTTTAATTTAAGATCTAGCTCTGCAAGTTTTTCCGAAAATTCAAAAAACTTGCTTAGATGCTCACTCACGGATGTTTCTTCACACATTTTTAGATTTATAAGTGATTTGAAAATCGTGACTTTTCGTGCGGGTCCACTAGAAGCGTGTAGTTCACAAAGTCTGTTTCATGCATCCTTGGATGTTTTAGCGTTTTTTATATGCAGGAGTTGACTTGGCTTGACGGACAAAACCATCGTCGCTAGCGCCTTTTCGTCCTTAGAGGTCCACACTGCTAACTGAGCGGCATCATCCGGCTGTTCAATTTTACCCGACACGTAAACCCAAAGACCACAGTGAACAAGAACTGATTTCATTAGGATTTTTCATCCTTCAAAGTTGGTGTCATCTAGCTTCTCTATTTGATATAGCCCGGAACTCATACTTATGGTTTAAAATAATTTCTTTCTAAAAACTAATTTTTATGCAGTCAATTAAAATAACCTGGGCCCATATCCAATGTTGGGACAAACCAAATATATTAAATAAAACAGAAGATCAATGTTACCTTTAGAGTTTTAGTAGAAAGACTAAGGGAACAGTTTTGATTTGCTTTTGCTTTTATAGTGGCAACTGATGATTGTGTTAGTGTAGTTCAAATAACATTTTGTATGAACAAATATAAATGCAAAATCTTACATCATGGGTGTTTGTAGTTGATTTCAAATGTATTTTGTCCATTCTAGTTACTTGTGCTTTCACTTGATTTACATATACAGTTATGGACAAAACAATAAGACCATTCGAAATAGGTTTAACTTTCATATGAAGTACCTATCACGATTCAAAAGTTTCCACTATTAACAAGCACCTATCAACTTGCTATGATTTTTTAATTGTAATCAGTCTCACGCACAAAATCTGAATCAAATTTGCAGATCCGTTTTTTTCGGTGGATTGTTGGATGATTTATTTGTATTTGTTAGCTTATACCATTTACAGATTCACAGACACACAAATACACCAATACCACAACAAACAAAAAATAAATTCAAATATTATTCCATTTGCCACGAACAAAATCAAATTCCGCATAAAATTCTTATTTTACCAATGGAAAACCCCAAAATGAAATCTTTCCCATTACTATAAGATCTGACGAACCAACAAAATGTAGGTACCTGAACCTTACCTACTTGAATGTGTATCGAAAAAAAAACACCGCGATTGCTTCATAAAATTCATTCAAGAAAAAAGAAAACAAAAATGTCTTTTCTTCCACGCCGACCGACTCGACGCCAGTCGGTCTAAGGTTGCGCAATATCAATACGTACCTACCAGTTTCAAACAAAAATATATTTTTTTTTTAAATCTCCAAACAAGAAAAATAAAACTTTACAACGATTTTTTTTTCATCCCAATACGGCCAATTTCCATAGCCAATTTTCTTCGCAAAATACTAAAAAATTTTTTTTTTTTTTAATTTGTTTGCCAAATTCCATTGGATACCTAGTTAGGTTAGGTACCTATCAATATATAATAAATTTTGAAATGAGAGCAATTCCGGAATTGCAAACTTTTTTCCAAATTTTTGTGACTATTTTCTGTGACAGCTATTAAGCTATCACTTTCATATTAAACTATTTATGTATGCTATATTGTCTGCATTTTCAAGTCAAAGTTTCTTGTGTTTGAATAAATTTATATTCAATAAATGAATATTTACATAGTTTTTTTTATTCCAAAACGTTTTAGCCTTAAAATAAAATTTGTCATGAAAGCATTTTGTACATATTATTTACGTACGAGTATCTAGGAAAAGTTTTATTAAATTATTATACCCAATGAAGTTCAAATTTCATTAAAAATCTATTCAAAAGTGCATTGAATAGTCATGTTTTTTTTATTAAGAATTAAAATAAATTGATTTCAGTGAATAGTTGCAAAAATTAACAAAAACAATTGCGCTTTTATTCAAGAAAAAAACTAATCTTCAATAATGGGTGCAGGGAATTTGGAGCGCGGGTTTCTTTAAATCAGCAGAGAAGCACATCGGCGACGGTGTGGTTTAATCACTTGAACTCGAAACTAATTTATATTTTTCAATATTTAAAATCTAACCAACGCACAGTTTTGCTTAATTTTCTTGCAATTATTCACTAAAATTTGTTAATTTTAAAACTTTTAAATCAATTTGGCGACTGCAATAAAAAAAAACCTTCAAATTGCCCTTCAAGCAAGCGAGCTCGTTTTTGGTCCGCCAACGTATCAAACAACGTATGGACGACTTCGCATTCGGATCCAAATACGGATCGAAAAACTGCGTTTTGCGGCTCAAATTAGTATGGAAATTAGAATCACCACGAAGCCATTATGTGAATGTATAGCGAATGGAATCTAAAACAGTTCCAAAAAAAAATTAATGAATTGAGGCATACCCAACCCAAATGTATTAAAAAAAACTTCCCATCTAGTTTCTCCATTGCCTTCAAAAATAAAACAAACAGAATTTTTTCATTTCAAGAGTTTTTTTTATTTATCATTCATTAAAGGTTTTCTAAAGACTATTTCGCACTAATAAACATGACATATTTCCACAAATATAAATTTACATTTAATAAATAGAAACTTGCATTTCTGATTGGAAATTTTTCAAAGTTTTAACAAGAAAAAAGAGATAAAAAAGCAACTGTCTTCGCCACGCTACCTACAAAACTGAACTAAAAAAAAAAGTGGTGGAAATTAAGGCAAAATGATTGTATACTTCGCCTATACTCTCTCTATTCCTCGGTGCTTAAAAAAATACTCTCGATTCTCGTTCTTTTACATGCGTACACAGAAAATTTGTTATTGTGTGTGAGACACTCATTTTTTTGGAGTCCCAAGTGAACCGAGAAATTTGGGTCCGTGATTTTGCTTGAAGGGTGATTTGAGAGAAATGTCAAATCTCAAAGTGATACCAAATTTGCCTAATTTTTTGGTGATCACTTTACGCAGATGGAAAATCAAATACTATCACATGAGACTGTCACAAATGTGATGATCACAAATCACCTTACGCGATTCCACCCCTGGTTCCGAAATAAAATACTTGTGAGCCTTCACTATACCTACTATGATTCTTTTATTTTTACCAGCAGCCCCATGAAAAGAATTCTCAAAACAAAATTTAATTAGAAAAAAATGCACCCAGGCATTATAGGTATACATAGAACAAAGCAAAACATATTCAAGAAATATCATCTCCATGGACAATAGAAAAATGCACTTGAAATTTACTTCATAAAATTTGAACGATATGCAAAAGACAACGACAAAACATATACCTAAATATACAAAAAAAAAAAACAAAAACCTGTTTATCATGAGTAAACGTTGTTCATTCATATATGTAACTTGCTTATGCTTCTTTTTTTTGTTATTTCAATGGTTGCTTGTGCGTACTTTATCCCTCTCTTTCAGAGAAAATAAATCAAGAGACGAGTTAAAGTAATTGGAAATGCTGACTTTGATATAATAAAGAACAGAATTTTTGATCACTAATACATTCAAATGCATTTACATGAGTTCTGAGTTGGCTTCTGCGTGAGACCTACCCTTAACCGAAGGTCTGATTGCGAAAACTTAAGCAGTGCATACCGTCAAATTATAAAGAGACCAAAACCTTTGCTTAAAGCCCTTCCCCACTACCCCACTGTGCATTAATACATGTCGAATTGAAAGTGGAGAAGAATTCTACGCGACTGCCAAGTTTGTGGGAAAGAAATGACTTTTCATATTTTGCTTCCACACTTGCTTGTTTTAATACATAA
This sequence comes from Melangyna quadrimaculata, assembly GCA_949320155.1. Classification (NCBI taxonomy): domain Eukaryota; kingdom Metazoa; phylum Arthropoda; class Insecta; order Diptera; family Syrphidae; genus Melangyna; species Melangyna quadrimaculata. The sequence continues at coordinate 290,140,129 of OX439483.1, read as the reverse complement.
CCTTAACCTAAAAAAAAGTGTGATAGAATGTGGAACAGAATTAGAACCATTCCTAAAATTATTCATGTATTAACACATGTCAAATCGTGTGGGATAGAATGTCGGGTTGTGTAGGCTGGGCTTTCATATTTTATTTCCACACTATTCTACATGATTTGTTTCCCACTGTTTTTACATGTATTAATACACAGTGGGCTAGTGCGGAAGGCCTTTAAATCAAAGTAGATCTGATTGTGTGCGATGAGGGTGGTGATGACATCGTTCTTCTTCTTCTTTATTTTAAGTCTTTTTGGTTTTTTGTGTGGAAAAAAGTAAATTTATAAAGACTTTTACTTGTAAATTTAACTTAACAAGAAGATTAAGAAATTTAAATATTAAAATATTGAAACCACCTCCGTTTTAAGTGGAGTGAATGAATAAAATTCAATTAAAAAGTACAAGTGGCCTCAACTCCAGAAATAATTGTGTTACGCCCAAGGTATAACAGTCGGCTCTTCAGTCAGTCTGTTATACCCTACTTAGACTCAAATTTTGGTCGATACTTACCGACTCTTATAAAAATCACAGCAAAAATATACTGTGAATTTTATTATTCTAGGGGAATTTGTTTAAATTCGTGCACCCAGAAAATAAATACCCGTGGTCAGGTTTTTTATAATAAGAAGATAAAGAAATTTAAATATTAAAATATTGAAACCACTTCCGTTTTAAGTGGAGTGAATGAATAAAATTCAATTAAAAAGTACAAGTGGCCTCAACTCCAGAAATAATTGTGTTCCGCCCAAGGTGGCTCTTCAGTCAGTCTGTTTTAATTTAACTTAACGTTAATTTTAAATTTTGTTTTTTTAGTTTATAAATTATATAAATTATTGTGTGTTTTTTTGTGATATCTAATGTATTGAAAACTACCCTAATAAGTTTTGTAAGTTAATTTGTTTGACGTTTCACTGTTACTGGTGAACTAATTAAAATGTGTTCTTATTTATTTTTATATTTGGATAGTAAAATAAGGCCTGATGAAGGACGTAAACACGTTCGAAACGTTGCACTAAACAAATATCTTTTATTGACCTACAGCCCGCTTAAACCATTAATAAACTTATAGAAATAAAGGTCACGAAAATAATTAAGAACTTTGACACGCAATTTTATCTAATATCAACGAAAGATTTTGATAGACTTGCTGGTAGAAGTCTGTGATAGATTGATGACGTTGTGCGAGGCTAGTCATTTGATACTCGAGTGTACCAATGTCACGTTTGTCTGAATAATGCATAGGTAGGTAGAGATGGCGTTCACGAGCAAATTATTATGCCCAATGAAGTTCAAATTTCATTAAAAATCTATTCAAAAGTGCATTGCATAGTCATGTTTTTTTTATTAAGAATTAAAATAAATTGATTTCAGTGAATAGTTGCAAAAATTAACAAAAACAATTGCGCTTTTATTCAAGAAAAAAACTAATCTTCAATAATGGGTGCAGGGAATTTGGAGCGCGGGTTTCTTTAAATCAGCAGAGAAGCACATCGGGGACGGTGTGGTTTAATCACTTGAACTCGAAACTAATTTATATTTTTCAATATTTAAAATCTAACCAACGCACAGTTTTGCTTAATTTTCTTGCAATTATTCACTAAAATTTGTTAATTTTAACACTTTTAAATCAATTTGGCGACTGCAATAAAAAAAAACCTTCAAATTGCCCTTCAAGCAAGCGAGCTCGTTTTCGGTCCGCCAACGTATCAAACAACGTATGGACGACTCCATACGGATCGAAAAACTGCGTTTTGCGGCTCAAATTAGTATGGAAATTAGAATCACCACGAAGCCATTATGTGAATGTATAGCAAATGGAATCTAAAACAGTTCAAAAAAAAAATTAATGAATTGAGGCATACCCAACCCAAATGTATTAAAAAAAACTTCCCATCTAGTTTCTCCATTGCCTACAAAAATAAAACAAACAGAATTTTTTCATTTCAAGAGTTTTTTTTATTTATCATTCATTAAAGGTTTTCTAAAGACTATTTCGCACTAATAAACATGACATATTTCCACAAATATAAATTTACATTTAATAAATAGAAACTTGCATTTCTGATTGGAAATTTTTCAAAGTTTTAACAAGAAAAAAGAGATAAAAAAGCAACTGTCTTCGCCACGCTACCTACAAAACTGAACTAAAAAAAAAAGTGGTGGAAATTAAGGCAAAATGATTGTATACTTCGCCTATACTCTCTCTATTCCTCGGTGCTTAAAAAAATACTCTCGATTCTCGTTCTTTTACATGCGTACACAGAAAATTTGTTATTGTGTGTGAGACACTCATTTTTTTTGGAGTCCCAAGTGAACCGAGAAATTTGGGTCCGTGATTTTGCTTGAAGGGTGCCCTTCAAGCAAGCGAGCTCGTTTTCGGTCCGCAAACGTATCAAACAACGTATGGACGACTTCGCATTCGGATCCAAATACGGATCGAAAAACTGCGTTTTGTTGCTCAAATTAGTATGGAAATTAGAATCACCACGGAGCCATTATGTGAATGTATTGTGAGAGAGAGAGTTTTTGAATTCACCATACTCGGAGAACCGAAACCAAATGGAATCTAAAACGGTTCCAAAAAAAATGAATGAATTGAGGCATACCCAACCCAAAAGCATTAAAAAAACTTCCCATCTAGTCCAGTTTCTCCATTGACTACAAAAATAAAACAAACTGAATTTTTTCATTTCAAGAGTTTTTTTTTATTTATCATTCATAAAAGATTTTCTAAATACTATTTCGCACATGACATCATTCCACAAATATAAATTTACATTTAATAAATAGAAACTTGCATTTCTGATTGGAAATGGTTAAAAGTGTTAACAAGAAGAAAGAGATAAAAAAGCAACCGTCTTCGCCACGCTACCTACAAAACTGAACTAAAAAAAAAAGTGGTGGAAATTAAGGCAAAATGATTGTATACTTCGCCTATACTCTCTCTATTTCTCGATGCTTGAAAAAAATACTCTCGATTCTCGTTCTTTTTACATGCGTACACAGAAAATTTGTTATTGTGTGTGAGACACTCATTTTTTTTGGAGTCCCAAGTGAACCGAGAAATTTGGGTCCGTGATTTTGCTTGAAGGGTGCCCTTCAAGCAAGCGAGCTCGTTTTCGGTCCGCAAACGTATCAAACAACGTATGGACGACTTCGCATTCGGATCCAAATACGGATCGAAAAACTGCGTTTTGTGGCTCAAATTAGTATGGAAATTAGAATCACCACGGAGCCATTATGTGAATGTATTGTGAGAGAGAGAGTTTTTCAATTCACCATACTCGGAGAACCGAAACCAAATGGAATCTAAAACGGTTCCAAAAAAAATGAATGAATTGAGGCATACCCAAAACCCAACCCAAATGTACTAAAAAAACTTCCCATCTAGTCCAGTTTTTCCATTGCCTACAAAAATAAAACAAACAGAATTTTTTCATTGCAAGAGATTTTTTTATTTATCAATCATAAAAGGTTTTCTAAAGATTATTTCGCACTAATAAACATGACATATTTCCACAAATATAAATTAACAATTAATAAATAGAAACTTGCATTTCTGATTAAAATTTTTTTCAAAGTTTTAACAAGAAAAAAGAGATACAAATGAAACCGTCTTCGCCACGCTACCTACAAAACTGAACTAAAAAAAAGTGGTGGAAATGAAGGCAAAATGATTGTATACTTCGCCTATGCTCTCTCTATTTCTCGGTGCTTAAAAAAAATACTCTCGATTCTCGTTCTTTTTACATGCGTACACAGAAAATTTGTTAAGATGTGTGAGACACTCATTTTTTTTGGAGTCCCAAGTGAACCGAGAAATTTGGGTCCGTGATTTTGCTTGAAGGGTGATTTGAGAGAAATGTCAAATCTCAAAGTGATACCAAATTTGCCTAATTTTTTGGTGATCACTTTACGCAGATGGAAAATCAAATACTATCACATGAGACTGTCACAAATATGATGATCACAAATCACCTTACGCGATTCCACCCCTGGTTCCGAAATAAAATACTTGTGAGCCTTCACTATACCTACTATGATTCTTTTATTTTTACCAGCAGCCCCATGAAAAGAATTCTCAAAACAAAATTTAAATAGAAAAAAATGCACCCAGGCATTATAGGTATACATAGAACAAAGCAAAACATATTCAAGAAATATCATCTCCATGGACAATAGAAAAATGCACTTGAAATTTACTTCATAAAATTTGAACGATATGCAAAAGACAACGACAAAACATATACCTAAATATACAAAAAAAAAACAAAAACCTGTTTATCATGAGTAAACGTTGTTCATTCATATATGTAACTTGCTTATGCTTCTTTTGTTTGTTATTTCAATGGTTGCTTGTGCGTACTTTATCCCTCTCTTTCAGAGAAAATAAATCAAGAGACGAGTTAAAGTAATTGGAAATGCTGACTTTGATATAATAAAGAACAGAATTTTTGATCACTAATACATTCAAATGCATTTACATGAGTTCTGAGTTGGCTTCTGCGTGAGACCTACCCTTAACCGAAGGTCTGATTGCGAAAACTTAAGCAGTGCATACCGTCAAATTATAAAGAGACCAAAACCTTTGCTTAAAGCCCTTCCCCACTACCCCACTGTGCATTAATACATGTCGAATTGAAAGTGGAGAAGAATTCTACGCGACTGCCAAGTTTGTGGGAAAGAAATGACTTTTCATATTTTGCTTCCACACTTGCTTGTTTTAATACATAACCTTAACCTAAAAAAAAGTGTGATAGAATGTGGAACAGAATTAGAACCATTCCTAAAATTATTCATGTATTAACACATGTCAAATCGTGTGGGATAGAATTACGGGTTGTGTAGGCTGGGCTTTCATATTTTATTTCCACACTATTCTACATGATTTGTTTCCCACTTTTTTTACATGTATTAATACACAGTGGGCTAGTGCGGAAGGCCTTTAAAGCAAAGTAGATCTGATTGTGTGCGATGAGGGTGGTGATGACATCGTTCTTCTTCTTCTTTATTTTAAGTCTTTTTGGTTTTTTGTGTGGAAAAAAGTAAATTTATAAAGACTTTTACTTGTAAATTTAACTTAACAAGAAGATTAAGAAATTTAAATATTAAAATATTGAAACCACTTCCGTTTTAAGTGGAGTGAATGAATAAAATTCAATTAAAAAGTACAAGTGGCCTCAACTCCAGAAATAATTGTGTTACGCCCAAGGTATAACAGTCGGCTCTTCAGTCAGTCTGTTATACCCTACTTAGACTCAAATTTTGGTCGATACTTACCGACTCTTATAAAAATCACAGCAAAAATATACTGTGAATTTTATTATTCTAGGGGAATTTGTTTAAATTCGTGCACCCAGAAAATAAATACCCGTGGTCAGGTTTTTTATAATAAGAAGATAAAGAAATTTAAATATTAAAATATTGAAACCACTTCCGTTTTAAGTGGAGTGAATGAATAAAATTCAATTAAAAAGTACAAGTGGCCTCAACTCCAGAAATAATTGTGTTCCGCCCAAGGTGGCTCTTCAGTCAGTCTGTTTAAATTAAACTTAACGTTAATTTTAAATTTTGTTTTTTTAGTTTATAAATTATATAAATTATTGTGTGTTTTTTTGTGATATCTAATGTATTGAAAACTACCCTAATAAGTTTTGTAAGTTAATTTGTTTGACGTTTCACTGTTACTGGTGAACTAATTAAAATGTGTTCTTATTTATTTTTATATTTGGATAGTAAAATAAGGCCTGATGAAGGACGTAAACACGTTCGAAACGTTGCACTAAACAAATATCTTTTATTGACCTACAGCCCGCTTAAACCATTAATAAACTTATAGAAATAAAGGTCACGAAAATAATTAAGAACTTTGACACGCAATTTTATCTAATATCAACGAAAGATTTTGATAGACTTGCTGGTAGAAGTCTGTGATAGATTGATGACGTTGTGCGAGGCTAGTCATTTGATACTCGAGTGTACCAATGTCACGTTTGTCTGAATAATGCATAGGTAGGTAGAGATGGCGTTCACGAGCATCCTCGATCGATGACCCAATTAACGCTGTAATGCGCCGTTTTAATACCATAACTCGTCTGACCTGTGGATTAAAAGAGCATTTTTAAAGAAAATGAGGGTATTTGGTGATAGATCTCCCAACGGATCATCGCCTACGTCCGAGTTCTGCTGCAGTATGCTACGCTAAGCAATTTGTTGATTTGCCTAGGACGCATACGATCTGATCCCTTAGGGTGATCATCTAGTCGCACACTCGGATATGGTAATCTATACACCTCCGTCTGTTTGCACAACATGACTTGTAGTTACCAGAGAAAGTACCACCCGCCTGTATGACCAGACGCTTTTATTGGATTTAGACATGAGATGAAACTTGTTAAGGATTTGGAACTAGGAAAAACACCCGATAGGACCAAAGTGCGCAACTAAAAACCATCTACACTGTGCCAACTAGGCACTTTGTTGACTGGTATTGAAGCGAAGGTTGGCACAACCGTGTGATCGTCCGGTCCTCGTGCACCATGAGCCACCTTCAAACACCAGTAGTCTGCTAGCTCACAGTCATAGGAGTTTGAGGAAGAAAATGGTGCAAAAGGAAACCGAAGTTAGTTCTAGGTGCATTGAAACTTTCTTGGACTTGAACATAGGAAAACACTCAAAAAGGGTCGAAATTCGCAACTAAGAGCCATCTACACGGTTCCACCTAGGCACTTGTTGACTGGTATTGAAGCAGAGATCGGCCTAATTGTGTGATCGTCCGGTCCTCGTGCACCACGAGCCACCCTCAAAACCCATTAGTCTGCTAGCTCGCAGTCATAGGAGTTTGGGGAAGAAGTTGGTGCAAGAGGAAACCGAAGTAAATCCTAGATCCATTTCGTCGCAATGAGGAAAGAAGTCAAATCTTTGTTCCGGAGAGTTCGTTAAGGTCGTCAAAAAAGGGCTTCCCAAAAGATTGTTGCCTCATTCTGGCCAAAGCGGGATATTTACAGATGAAATGAAAGACTGTTTCTTTTTCCTGCTGGTCCCCACAACTACGACAGGGAGTATTGTAGAAGATGCGAAGCTTCGCCGCATGTTCTAATATTGGCCAGTGTCCAGTGCATGTTGCAACAATCCTTGCTATGTCTCGCCCGGTTTTTCACATTAGGTTATTAGTTCGGGATTTTTATAGGTAGGCCAAATCTTTCTAGAAATAATGCAGTTAGTCAATCTATTCCACCTTAATTGATAATATATTGCCCTTCATAACTCCGAGAGGAATACGGACTCTTTCCGCAAGTGAGTTATGAAGGGCTGAACCTTGCGTGGCCAGCTCGTCAGCCCGTTCGTTCCCCTCAATGCCGCTGTGACCCGGAACCCAGATAAGAGTGACCCTGAGGTTAGTGTTCAGACTCAGAAGCTCATCCTGGCATTGTCGTACTAATATATAATATATAATGTCGTACTAATATATAATATAATAATAATGGCTTTGACAGCCGCTTGACTGTCTGAGAAACTAGCTGTATTTTGGTTCTGGTTTGGATTTTGTTTAAGTAGCTTGCATGTTTCCCTGATTGCCAGTACTTCAGCCAGAAAGTCACTAGCAAAGTCAGGTAGCCGAAAAGACCTCGATATATTTAGGGACTTTGAAAAAAACCCGCACCAACACCGCACTCCATCTTTGACCCATCAGTAAAGATAGTTGTGTCGAAGTCTTTCGTCACGACGTCATCATTCCAATACTTTCTGGATGGGAATATAATTTTAAAATCTTTACCGAGGCTCATTGAAGGAGTGCAGTAATCAGTGGGAGTCGAAAACATTTCGGTTGGAATTAAACCCATGATGTTGCTGTGCCCATAGGGTTTGGCAAACCAGGAGTTCGATTCGTTTAGTCTTTTGCGCTGCAAGATACCAGGTATTAAATGTGTAAATGTAGAGGTAAAAGGTGCAGAAAAACGCCTAAAGCATCTGTTGGACAGAATCGAATAGCCCCTGTGGTGCCAATGCTAGCTGTTCTTTGAACCTTCCTAAGTTTGTTGATATTATACAAATTCTTTAATGCTGGCCACCACAAAATCGAACCATACGTGAGAATAGGTCGCACCACGGCTGTGTATGTCCCTAAAATCATTTTAGACTGGAGGCCCCACCTTTTACCAAAAGTTTTGCTACAGGCAAACCCGTTAACCCGTTCTTTAATGTTTAATTTTCAGTTTAATTTATGGTCGAGAACTACACCCAGATATTTTGCACTGGAGGAGAGTGAAAGTGTTTGACCGTTGAGTCGAGGTAGATTGAAGGGGTCTATCTTTGTTTTGGTAGTAAAAAGTAAGGGTAGATTGGCTTTTAGACAAATCCAAGCAAATAAGTGTTAGTAAACACAATGAAAAAGTGAAAAAAATCGCGAGATAATGAAGCGTCTGATTGATACAACGTGTTTACTGGGACAGTTAGAGCTACCATTTCGAGGACATGATGAGACAGAAGAGTCGCTTAACCAAGAAAATTTTAAGGAATGTTTAAATTATCTTGCGAGGTATGACCCCATTCTAAATAACCATTTACAAGAGGCGACTGTTTTCTGTGGGACTTCCAGCGATATACAGAATGATGTTATTCATGCAGTAAGCACTTTTCTTTCAAATGAAATTGAAAAGGAAATAAAGGAATGCAGTTTTATTTCTGTTTTAATGGACGAATCAACTGACAACAGTAAGAAGTCACAACTGTCTACAATGGTGCGATTTGTTTCGAAAAATGGAATTATTGAAGAACGATTCTTGGGCTTCTCCGATGTAAGCGATAACAAGTCTGCAGGAAGTCTCTCTGAACATATTATAACTCAAATTAATTATTTGAATCGTGGCCAAAAGTTAATTTGCCAAACTTATGATGGAGCAGCTGATATGGCGGGTCATTTATCAGGTACCCAATCCCGGGCATAGAGAAAATACTACCTAGAGAACCGACTTAAGGGGTCCATGCTCTTTCATGCAAGCTGAATTGAGAGGCTTTATGGCCTATTCACTAAGGATGTGTGCGGTGGCAGTGCATTTTAAATGGGACAAAACGAGCTTTGTATGTATGCAATAGGGCATTTGCTCAAACGTGGTCATTTGCTCAATTTGGTGAATCAGATATTCAAAAAAGGGAATCCGTTAAATTTAAAAATTGAAAATAAAATATTTTGTCAATAAAATTGATGTTTCTAAACGTTTATGAACAAAAACATTATTTGATATAGCCTTTTATTGCTTCTGGCATATAAATCCAGTAATATTTATGGCTATTTATGTTGAAAACAAAGAAAATGTAATTAAAAAGTAGAAGCGAACCCTTGAAATTTAATGCGTACATACCTTTAACTTCCATTTCCACCACTGCAGCTGCAGAGCAAAACTGAGAACCGAGTGGGGGATTTTTTGACAGTTGTTGTTGCGATTTCTTCAACAAGAAGATACAAATTTTAATAAATTTTTAAGTTTCGTTATTAATTTTTGTAACTTGGAAATCCATCCACCTCCACCAAAGCAAAAAAACTCAGATCCAGCTGAGTAAGCCGATAACCAGCAGCGAAAGCACAAAGGATTTGAAGATGCTCTACGAAAGAATCGCATGTTAGTCGGTCATTGGATTAATGCTCAGTGGCAGGAATCACAGAAAGGAATCCAAAGGGCTTGTTCGATCTGGGAACGTGCTCTTGACAATGACCACAGAAACATTACCATCTGGCTGAAGTACGCCGAAATGGAAATAAAGAACAAGCAGGTCAATCATGCGAGAAATCTTTGTGATCGTGCGTTCGTCATTATGCCGCTGGTAAATCAGTTCTGGCACAAGGAAGAGATGTTAAAGAATGTAGCTGCAGCGCGAGCGGTGTTCGAGCGTTGGATGGAATAGCAACCAGAAGAACAAGCCTGGCAAACAGATGTGAACTTTGAACTATGCTACAAGGAAATCGATAGAGCTCGTAAAATCTATGAAAGATTCATCCTGATGTGAAGAACTGGATAAAGTTCGCTCGGTTCGAGGAGAACCGTGGAAACATTCGAGGTGCTCGTTTGGTGTACGAGCGAGGTGTGGAGTTCCTTGGAGATGAGTACATCGATGAAAAACTTTTCATTGCTTTTTCCAAATTCAAAGAGAATCAGGAGCATAACAGAGGAAGGGTCATATACAAGTACGCCCTGGACCATTTACCCAAAGAACGCACAAAAGAGCTCTACAAATTTTACACAATCCACGAGAAAAAAATATGGCGACCGAGCTGGCATCGACGTGTGACGTCCAACTGTTTTCGTTTTGTGTGCGCGCCTCCAATCGCGAAGGTGACTATTTCTTATTGCGGCAATTGGTCAATGCCCATCGAGGTATGTAGACGTTGAAATCTATTAAATTAATGAATAATATATTTTGTACCAATTGCCTAGTATAGCTTTTTGGTTGGAGAAGAACTTTCCAGACGAATTCGAGCGTGTTAAGCGGAAGATGCTGCCAGCGGCGATGCCGGCGACGATGAAAACAAACGGCAAAAACGTGGTGGTAGAGGCCTGATGAAAATCAAAAAGAAGGAAGATGTCACCAAGAATATCTGTGTTTCCCGTGCACCTCGTGGCAAAAAGAGTACATTCGGTAAGATTGTTCGAAACCAGTGTTCAGGTGGGAGCAAAATAAATGTTGCTTTCACTTTCTAGGATGAGTCCACGAGGTATTGAAGAGTCTGAAAAGAAATGTTATGCATGTACGAGAAATTCCTTAAATTCGGTCCAGAGAACTGCGTGACTTGGATGCAATTTGCCGAGGTCGAGAATCTCCTTGAAGACACAGATCGTGCTCGGGGAATTTTTGAGCTAGCCGTACAACAGCCAAGGCTGGATATGCCAGAACTGTTGTAAAGGGCTCAAATTGACTTTCAGGTAGCTCAGGGAGAGACAGAACTTACAAGACAGCTCTACGACCGCCTTTTAGAACGAACGCATCATGTGAATGTCTGGATGTCATATGCAAAGTTCGAACTTAACTGTTTTCGAGAAAATCAAAAACTGGAGGTACCAAAAATAACTAATGTTTGAAAATAAAAAAAAATTATAAAAAAGCAGAATTTCCTTATTTCAATAATAAAATTGGAATTTTTTAACAAAATCCTAGGACCCTTTTTTGAGAAAAATATTATTTTCTTTTTTGACGAAAAAATTTGTATGGCAGGAGTACCGTTATTTTTGGCCTACAAATTTTTTTTTTACATGTGTGGGCATAATTAGTCAAAAAAACTATGTACCACGTTTGAAGAAAGTCCCTCCAGCCGTTAAGGCTGTCGGGATAGGACAGACAGACATAATTGCGGGACCCACTTCTTTCGCGTTCTCTATCATTGCAATGTTCGGGAAAATTATTATTTCGAGTTCGATTTTTGTTATGAATCCACAACTTGCCATACAAAGAACCTCTAAATCGCAAGTTTAAATCGAATAATGGAAGTAAGAAATAGTTAAATAAGAGGTACCTGGTGTGCAAAGTAATTATTCATCCCGCATAACCCCCTGGGGGCCTATTCTGGAAAGCGCGGCGGATCGCTTTTAATGGCGGATTTGCATTTTCTTATTCCCCAAAGCGCTCTCGCTTTCCATGAAAGCGATAGGTTTCTAGGTGACGGATTGGTGGCGAGTTGAAAACAAAGAAAATGTAATCAAAAAGTAGAAGCGAACCCTTGAAATTTAATGCGTACATACCTTTAACTTCCATTTCCACCACTGCAGCTGCAGGGCAAAACTGAGAACCGAGTGGTGGATTTTTTGACAGTTGTTGTTGCGATTTCTTCAACAAGAAGATACAAATTTTAATAAATTTTTAAGTTTCGTTATTAATTTTTGTAACTTGGAAATCCATCCACCTCCACAAAAGCAAAAAAACTCAGATCCAGCTGAGTAAGCCGATAACCAGCAGCGAAAGCACAAAGGATTTGAAGATGCTCTACGAAAGAATCGCATGTTAGTCGGTCATTGGATTAATGCTCAGTGGCAGGAATCACAGAAAGGAATCCAAAGGGCTTGTTCGATCTGGGAACGTGCTCTTGACAATGACCACAGAAACATTACCATCTGGCTGAAGTACGCCGAAATGGAAATAAAGAATAAGCAGGTCAATCATGCGAGAAATCTTTGTGATCGTGCGTTCGTCATTATGCCGCTGGTAAATCAGTTCTGGCACAAGGAAGAGATGTTAAAGAATGTAGCTGCAGCGCGAGCGGTGTTCGAGCGTTGGATGGAATAGCAACCAGAAGAACAAGCCTGGCAAACAGATGTGAACTTTGAACTACGCTACAAGGAAATCGATAGAGCTCGTAAAATCTATGAAAGATTCATTCTGATGTGAAGAACTGGATAAAGTTCGCTCGGTTCGAGGAGAACCGTGGAAACATTCGAGGTGCTCGTTTGGTGTACGAGCGAGGTGTGGAGTTCCTTGGAGATGAGTACATCGATGAAAAACTTTTCATTGCTTTTTCCAAATTCAAAGAGAATCAGGAGCATAACAGAGGAAGGGTCATATACAAGTACGCCCTGGACCATTTACCCAAAGAACGCACAAAAGAGCTCTACAAATTTTACACAATCCACGAGAAAAAAATATAATATACACATTTTTTTTTTACATGTGTGGGCATAATTAGTCAAAAAAACTATGTACCACGTTTGAAGAAAGTCCCTCCAGCCGTTAAGGCTGTCGGGATAGGACAGACAGACATAATTGCGGGACCCACTTCTTTCGCGTTCTCTATCATTGCAATGTTCGGGAAAATTATTATTTCGAGTTCGATTTTTGTTATGAATCCACAACTTGCCATACAAAGAACCTCTAAATCGCAAGTTTAAATCGAATAATGGAAGTAAAAAATAGTTAAATAAGAGGTATCTGGTGTGCAAAGTAATTATTCATCCCGCATAACCCCCTGGGGGCCTATTCTGGAAAGCGCGGCGGATCGCTTTTAATGGCGGATTTGCATTTTCTTATTCCCCAAAGCGCTTTCGCTTTCCATGAAAGCGATTGGTTTCTAGGTGACGGATTGGTGGCGAATTGAAAACAAAGAAAATGTAATCAAAAAGTAGAAGCGAACCCTTGAAATTTAATGCGTACATACCTTTAACTTCCATTTCCACCACTGCAGCTGCAGGGCAAAACTGAGAACCGAGTGGTGGATTTTTTTGACAGTTGTTGTTGCGATTTCTTCAACAAGAAGATACAAATTTTAATAAATTTTTAAGTTTCGTTATTAATTTTTGTAACTTGGAAATCCATCCACCTCCACCAAAGCAAAAAAACTCAGATCCAGCTGAGTAAGCCGATAACCAGCAGCGAAAGCACAAAGGATTTGAAGATGCTCAACGAAAGAATCGCATGTTAGTCGGTCATTGGATTAATGCTCAGTGGCAGGAATCACAGAAAGGAATCCAAAGGGCTTGTTCGATCTGGGAACGTGCTCTTGACAATGACCACAGAAACATTACCATCTGGCTGAAGTACGCCGAAATGGAAATAAAGAATAAGCAGGTCAATCATGCGAGAAATCTTTGTGATCGTGCGTTCGTCATTATGCCGCTGGTAAATCAGTTCTGGCACAAGGAAGAGATGTTAAAGAATGTAGCTGCAGCGCGAACGGTGCTCGAGCGTTGGATGGAATAGCAACCAGAAGAACAAGCCTGGCAAACAGATGTGAACTTTGAACTACGCTACAAGGAAATCGATAGAGCTCGTAAAATCTATGAAAGATTCATCCTGATGTGAAGAACTGGATAAAGTTCGCTTGGTTCGAGGAGAACCGTGGAAACATTCGAGGTGCTCGTTTGGTGTACGAGCGAGGTGTGGAGTTCCTTGGAGATGAGTACATCGATGAAAAACTTTTCATTGCTTTTTCCAAATTCAAAGAGAATCAGGAGCATAACAGAGGAAGGGTCATATACAAGTACGCCCTGGACCATTTACCCAAAGAACGCACAAAAGAGCTCTACAAATTTTACACAATCCACGAGAAAAAAATATGGCGACCGAGCTGGCATCGACGTGTGACGTCCAACTGTTTTCGTTTTGTGTGCGCGCCTCCAATCGCGAAGGTGACTATTTCTTATTGCGCCAATTGGTCAATGCCCATCGAGGTATGTAGACGTTGAAATCTATTAAATTAATGAATAATATATTTTGTACCAATTGCCTAGTATAGCTTTTTGGTTGGAGAAGAACTTTCCAGACGAATTCGAGCGTGTTAAGCGGAAGATGCTGCCAGCGGCGATGCCGGCGACGATGAAAACAAACGGCAAAAACGTGGTGGTAGAGGCCTGATGAAAATCAAAAAGAAGGAAGATGTCACCAAGAATATCTGTGTTTCCCGTGCACCTCGTGGCAAAAAGAGTACATTCGGTAAGATTGTTCGAAACCAGTGTTCAGGTGGGAGCAAAATAAATGTTGCTTTCACTTTCTAGGATGAGTCCACGAGGTATTGAAGAGTCTGAAAAGAAATGTTATGCATGTACGAGAAATTCCTTAAATTCGGTCCAGAGAACTGCGTGACTTGGATGCAATTTGCCGAGGTCGAGAATCTCCTTGCAGACACAGATCGTGCTCGGGGAATTTTTGAGCTAGCCGTACAACAGCCAAGGCTGGATATGCCAGAACTGTTGTAAAGGGCTCAAATTGACTTTCAGGTAGCTCAGGGAGAGACAGAGCTTACAAGACAGCTCTACGACCGCCTTTTAGAACGAACGCATCATGTGAATGTCTGGATGTCATATGCAAAGTTCGAACTTAACTGTTTTCGAGAAAATCAAAAACTGGAGGTACCAAAAATAACTAATGCTTGAAAATAAAATAAATTATAAAAAAGCAGAATTTCCTTATTTCAATAATAAAATTGGAATTTTTTAACAAAATCCTAGGACCCTTTTTTGAGAAAAATATTATTTTCTTTTTTGACGAAAAAAATTGTATGGCAGGAGTACCGTTATTTTTGGCCTACAAATTTTTTTTTTACATGTGTGGGCATAATTAGTCAAAAAAACTATGTACCACGTTTGAAGAAAGTCCCTCCAGCCGTTAAGGCTGTCGGGATAGGACAGACAGACATAATTGCGGGACCCACTTCTTTCGCGTTCTCTATCATTGCAATGTTCGGGAAAATTATTATTTCGAGTTCGATTTTTGTTATGAATCCACAACTTGCCATACAAAGAACCTCTAAATCGCAAGTTTAAATCGAATAATGGAAGTAAGAAATAGTTAAATAAGAGGTACCTGGTGTGCAAAGTAATTATTCATCCCGCATAACCCCCTGGGGGCCTATTCTGGAAAGCGCGGCGGGTCGCTTTTAATGGCGGATTTGCATTTTCTTATTCCACAAAGCGCTTTCGCTTTCCATGAAAGCGATAGGTTTCTAGGTGACGGATTGGTGGCGAATTGAAAACAAAAATGCAAAAAAAAAAAAATGAATTTGCAAATATATCTTCCTTCTCAACTTTATCATTTTAAATCACACTTATTTGGTTCATTTAAATGTTTTATTTTATGACTAATAGCATAGCCTAACTTTTTTTTTTTTTAATATTCCACGCGCGCAAAAGGGGTTATGGCTACCCTTAAAATGTTTTTAACACAGCACGAGCGATTAGGTAAGTATGAGAGGATTTAGAAGGAGATACCGATGCACATTGGTTTTGAACGTTTGCACATCGAAATGGGAGGGGAAAGTCGAGTCAGGTAAAGCATTCGACATTCGTGTGGTGCGACTGAAGAAAGAATCTCTGTACATTACCGTACGTCCGAAGTTGGGCTCGAGGGTGAACTGATGGGCATTCCTAGTAGCGCGAGTATTACGGTTGAATTTTTTAAGAGGAGGAATGCAACTGGCTATTTCACAAGAACACTGATTATAATAATAGCGATAAAATAGAGAAAGACACGAAACATTACGGCGGTGTTCGAGAGATGAAATTGTTTCTATTATAGATCTTTCGCCTATCATTTTTAAAGCCCTCTTTTGAATTCTGTCCAACAAACTCAAGTGAGTTTTTGGAGCTCCTGCCCAAAGATGAGAATTGTACTCAAGTTTTGGACGAATAAAGGCTTTGTAGATCACAGCCAGATCAGAAGGGGAAAATAAAACTTCTTGCATCTACGGAGAAAACCTAAACACTTAGCAGCGTTTTTTGACGACATCAAATATGTGGTCATTCCACAAAAGGTGGTCTGTGACACACATACCGAGAACTGAAAGCTGTTCGGTTTCCTCTTTCGCTTTAATAACAGGAGACAACATTGAGTTTTAGAAGCATTAAATTCTTCACGGTTTTTGATTCCCCATTGGACAATGCTATCGAGATCAGAATTTAATGAGCTTATCATACGCTGCCGTTCAAGTTCCACATCCGAAGGACATGGATGAGAATCTGTAAACGAATATGAGAAGCTGAGGGTACTATCGCCAGCAAAACAGTTTAATGGATTAGAAGTTTCAGACAAAACATCATTTATAAAAATAAGGAAGAGAGTCGGAGACAAAACGGAGCCCTGGGGCACACCAGCATTTATTTTGCGGATTTCAGACTTGAAACCGTCCAATACGACTTGTATTGAACGGTCCGAAAGGTAATTTCTAATTCAACGAAGAAGAGGTTCATCGAAACCAAATGCGCGCATTTTCGATAAGAGAGCTTGGTGCCAAACTCTATCAAACGCTTTTGAAATATCAAAAGATAAAGATTTGTTCCACTGTTCGGTGAGATATACCATCAGATCACCAGTGGACCTATTGCTACGAAAGCCGTACTGCCGGTCATTAAGAAGCTTTCGTTCCTCGAGATATTTCTTGAGCTGAAAATTAATCAGCGTTTTCATGACCTTGGAAAGAAGGGACGTAAGTGCAATTGGTCGATAGTTGGAGGGTGAAGAAGATACGCCTTTTTTAGGGACAGGCTGGACAAATGCTGTTTTCCATCCACTCGGATAGAGACCAGTAGAGTAGGACAGATGGAAAAGCTTACGCAGTGGTTTTGCCAGTGTTGAAGAACACCTCTTCAGAACAATGGGAGGGATACTATCCGGGCCAGCGGATTTGTGTACATCGAGTTCCTTTAGAACTCTAGCAACTGCGAAAGAAGATTTTTCCCATAAAATCATTTACGCTCTCAAGTACAGGAGGAGTCATAACACTTTCTGGCAGCGTCGAATTAACAGCAAACTGTGCTGCAAGCAAATTGGCTTTATCTTGCGAGCTGACAAAAGGAGTATCATTGAAGACGAGCGTTGGAACAGAGGACGAGGTGGTATTTCGTATGTTTTTTACAAATGACCAAAAATTTTTACTACCTTTGGGACATTGTAGTATTTTTTGCCGTAATTTCTGATCATGTAAAAATTTGGTTATTCGAATATGAACGTTACAGGTCTTTCTAGCTTGTTGAAACTTTTTCCGGTTTTCCTCAGTAGGGTTGGCTCTATAACATCGGAAGCTTACTTCTCTAACCCTAATAACCTCTTTACAGCTCGAATCAAACCATGAGTTTTCTTTGGGTTTGATAGATTTCACCATATTCGGGATAAAATTTCTCATTCCACAAAGAATCAAGTTTTAATAATAAAGAAACCAATTTTAGATTGCCTCCACCGAGATGCCTCCACAGCATACATGTTTTGTTCGAAGAGCGATAATTTGTTTGTTGTTATGATTAAAAGTAGCAAGTTGCAATGAATGATCGAACCACACACAGGTCAAAATAAAAAGTGTCTTTTTTTTTCAAGATTGCGATATGCTTTTGTATTTGTTTTATTATTCATTAGAAATTCGTTTTCAATTAATAAAAAATAATTTATTAGAAAACGAATTTGGAAATTTTGAATTCCATTCGTTAGCTGTAAAGGTTCTCTTTAAAATAATAAAAAATGAGTAGAAAACAAAATTCGGATTTTTGAATTCACTTTGTTAGCCGTTAAGGTTCTTTTTAATTTTGTTTTGTTTCAATTCAACTGGGGATACCATTTCTTAATTAATTCAGCATTTCTTAATTTAAATTTTTTTTTACATTTGTTTTATTATTTTTTTTTTTAATATGTACATTACATATTAGTTTTTTTTAAGATTATTCATTAGAAATTAATTTTCAATTAATAAAAAATGAGTAGAAAACAAAATTCGGATTTTTGAATTCACTTTGTTAGCCATAAAGGTTCTTTTTAATTTTTGTTTTCAATTCAACTGTGGATACCATTTCTTAATTAATTCAACATTTCTTAATTAAAATTTTTTTTTTACGTTTTTTTAATTTGTTTTTAATATGTACAGTACATATTAGTTTTTTTTTAATAGATTATTCATTAGAAATTAATTTTCAATTAATAAAAAAATGTGTAGAAAACAAAATTCGGATTTTTGAATTCACTTTGTTAGCCGTAAAGATTCTTTTTTATATTTTTTTTAATTCAACTGGGGATACCATTTTTTAATTAATTCAACATTTGTTATTTTAATAATAATTTTTTTTTACGTTTTTTCTAATTTTTTATTTTTTTAAGATATTTTTTTTAGTTCTTTTTAAAATGTTTGAGTTTTTGATGACATATAATTACTTAAACTATTGTTTTTTATCCGATAAATGGAGAAAGTTAAAAGAAATCTTATGCTTGTAATATTTTTAGCTTCGGGTGTTGCTTCAGCACCTTTTCAGACGTTGTAAGCTTTGCACTCTCCCAAACACAAAACTTTTTAAGCAGAATAAGAATTATATAATCTAGAATTACAATGTGGTGAGAACTGCAAACGTTTTCGCTGGAAAACCAAAAAGAAAACTGTGGAATCCTATTAGTTTCTAGAATATACTTTTCTGTAATTGTGGATTTAATTTTTTTTATGTGTGGAGTTCTGCTGATGACTTTTTTAAAAACTTGTACATGACATTAGAGATTTCAAAGAAAAGATCAGTTGCACCAATTATGCTACCGAAATCTGGTGTTTTTGGGAATTTTTGTGGAACAAAAATGTTTCAGAAGACTTTTTCATTTTAATAGATTCCCCAGATCTTTTCATATCAGTTTCGCATAATTTACAAGGTATTTTTTTAGTCATCTTCAAAATTGCGGCCCCAATGAAATACCTTAGAGAAAGGTCCTCTATCAAAATATCCTCCTCTATAATATTAAAGTCTGGAAGGTCAACATCTTCACCGACTTCTCCAGGCAAATTTGGATTTTCTCTATCATTTTGATAACTACTATCAGGATTTGATTGGGAAAATACATCTTCTGACAAAAATTCCTCCTTGTCTTGTTCGCAATTTGATGCATAAGTGCTCAGGAATGAAAATTTATGGGACATTATTTTCGCAATAATATTGTTTAAATTGAAAACAGATGGATTCGGATCAAATCCACCCCGACTTCTTACCAATGAAAAGCAATTTTCAATTGGATGGTCTTCTAACAATTCACTTGACAATTGTAAAACCGCTCTTATAGTTTGTAAAAAGGCTTTTACCCAAAAGGTCTTATTTTGACCTTCAAATGTCAAAGCTTCCAAATACTTCAATACTTTCTCCTAGGAATTTTTGAACGATGTTGTTTTCTTTTAAACCACTCCTATAAATATTTTTGTTAAAAGGGCCTTTAGAATTTAGGCAGTCAAACAAATTGTTCATAAACTCAAAGAATGTTGATGAAGATAAGGCATGAGCTAAATACTTTCAATTCAAAGGCCGTCTTTATGGAAGCACTTACAGTGTGGCTGAAAATCTGTGTAGCGTACTTTACTTTCATTTTTTGCCAACTGTTTGGCCTGATATGCTTATAAGATATCTTATGTGACATTTTCGTAGTTTTGTATAGCTCTGCTTCGTAAAGATTTTCTACAACTTGCCAAGTTGCGATGCCATCAACACATCTTTTATTTTGTTTTAAGAATGTATTGCGTGCACTTTTAATGAGATGACAAGGGCCATACAACGCGAAAATTCTTTGAAAGTTGTGATAAAAGAACGACTTTTCTGGTCTTATAGCTAGAAAATTGAAAAATATTATTCGAACCTTGATATTTCGCATGTTAAACTTCTGACCCGTAGCCCAATGTCTTGACAATAATTAAGATTGTTTATCAGATTTTTTTTTAATTTCTTACCACTTATTGGTTTATCCGTTACAAAGTAGCTTATGATGTATTTCCAATTGGAGAACAGACCTCTTATCATAAATAATAACACATATTTACCAATTAGATTTTTTCATTGCCATCGTCAATGTACCCAACTATTTCATCATAGTAGCCATCAAAATACAAATTTCGTTTAATTGATATTTCATCAAACATTAATGAAGTTTCTTTAGTATCGTTTGTCCATTTCGAAATTAAGTCTTTTAAATTTTTAGTGATATCATCGTTGAAGCCTGGCCTTGTTTTTTTGATTATTTGCCATCTACGAATAGAGTGTTCTGAAGGTAAGTTTATTTTAAGCACATTTCTTATATATTTGTATACAGAAGGAGATTAATAATGTAATTCAGAAGCCAAATCTTTTTAATTTTTTTCCCAATGGGAAAACTTAGATTTTTTGCACAAAATCATTTCCCGAATGATTTGGCGTTAGGACTTATATTTGGTAAGGATTCTATTAAAGAAGTTAACGGAACACCAATTTTTTTTTTTAAATCCTTGTTTCTACATTTGGTCTTCTTAATTTGTATGTAGGGCTTTTTTAGTTTTATAAGAAAAAGTTCTTGTTTTTTTCTTTAAATCGTTATATTTGTTTATTATTTTAATATATTTCGATCTATAAAAAGAACAGTTTTTTTCTGCTTTTAAACAATTTTTGCATTTCGGATCTTCTATATCAGCTCGAAACTTCGAGGATGAAGAAGGTTCCATGTCATCTAATTCTTCAAGTAGTAATTCTTTTGGAACTTGCTTTTTGCTTTGGTAAGATTTACCTTCAAAGAAAACAGGTATATGGTCAAAATCTTCACTGTCGACTAATGAATCATTTTTGAATATTGAAGGTATAGCCTTTTTTTAAGTTTTTTTTTGCCGATATCATTTGGGGTGAAATGGTTTGAACAAATATAAGCATTTTTTGCTCTTGGATTATGTTCTTACGAACATGCATTCATCCAAATTTCAAAAACATCCGAGTTCTCATTCGGAAACCTAAAAAACTGTAGATGGGGATTGTCACGCCTTAATTTTTGGCAAGAAATGACAACACATCGCATACCCCAAATTTTTTTTCTTAGTGACATTTTGAAATTCAGTTCAATAGCTTCCCATTCCCATTTCCCAAGCTATATTTATATATACATACATACAATGAAATAGATACAGAAAACAGAACTCGTTGCGTGTGTTTTTTTTTGTGAAGTTGATATATCACTCTGTAAATATGTCTGTATCTGCGTCTGCGCTGTGTTCTTTTTATTTTGACCTATGTGTGGTTCGATCATTCATTGCAACTTGCTACTTTTAATCATAACAACAAACAAATTATCGCTCTTCGAACAAAACATGTATGCCTCCACAGCATACATGTTTTGCAATCTCAGTGGAGGCAATCTAAAATTGGTTTCTTTTTCTTTCTATGAAGTGGCCTGTCTTTATTATTAGTTAGTCTATGCTAATAGCAACAAAATCGAATAAATATACAAAAAATTATTCTTTTGGCACAAAATATTAATAAAGAAGTTTCACATCAAAAAATTCTTCGACGGCCAAGAACAACTGTCATTTTTGTTTGGAAGAATTGAGAAGTGGAAGTAAAAATGGAATTTATTTTGGAAAAATTGAGAGAGTGGAAGTAAAAATGGAAGTGGGCTGGAAATATTTGACATTAAAATAAGAAAACTGGAAGGATCGCTTCTTCCACTTTCGCTTTTGAGAATAACCTAAAGCGAAGACGGTCGTAATTGAAATATCGCTTTCAATACGATCCGCCGCGCTTTCCAGAATAGGCCCCCTGCGTTCGCGCGCCTATACGTCTTCGGTGGAATAAAACTTCTTACAGCAGTAGTTAAATTAAGAATCAGAGCCGTTTGAATCATCGAATTACATCGAGTAGCTTAGAAATTAAATCTTGGTAAAAGTATGATTCACAAAAATTTCAAGAAAAAATCATGGTTTTTGTAAGTCCTACTTACACCCGCTTCTGATTTCAAAACTGCTTAACGTAATTCGATGATTTAAACGGCTTTCAATCTTAATTTAAGTACTCTGTGTAGTTTAAGAATTTGTTTTGAGTTTTAAAAATTATTTAAGAAAAATCTATATAAGACTAATGAAACAACGATGAAATTAGTTTTATAAGGATTTTTTTTGGAAATATTTAAATGAATATAGGAAGATTTTCAGAAAACATTGAGTACTTCAATTAAGACTGAATGCCGTTTCAATCATCGAATTACACCAAATAGTTTAGAAATTAGAGCTTGGTAAAAGTAGAACCTACAATTACTTCAAGAATTTCATATGATTTTTTCGTGAAATTCTTTTAAGCTCTTCTTATGTATATCAACGTTTAATTTTTAAACAACTTGTTATAATTTGGTTATTGAAACAGACAAAATTGCCGGACCTACTTTTTTTTATGTTCTCTATCATCATAATGTTAAGCAAAATTATTATCACTAGTTCGATTTTTGTACGTATCCAAAACTTGTCCTATAGTGTTTTATACAGCTCCAAATTATAATTATTGTGAGTAACTTAATTTTTATTAATGCATAAATATTTTATTCGCAAAAGAAACAAATTAGCCCAGTCAATAATTAAAAAAAAAAAGGGCTAAATTGTAAATATGTAATTTCGTGAAAATTTTCGAAATTTTTAAATTCACTAACAAAGATGCTTAAAAAAATATATAAATATTGTAACTATATTTTATCATAGTTAAGGGCTACAAGTACGTGTACAAAAATAAGTGCCAACTTAAGCGTCCTACTTTGACCACAGCAATGATGCAAACATTGCTTGTTGCACTTAGTTAACATCATGTTTCTTGCCAAACTGTTTTGTCTTATAATACTCTAGGCTACTTGATTGCAAATTTTGAGCACAATTGGACAATTTTTAACCTATTTTTTGAGCGCTTCAAAATTACTTAGTTTTTCAGAATTTTTGTTTTTACTCATGGTTACATAGCAACGCAAATATAACATATATGAATTTTAAACTAGTGTGGTCTTGTAGAAAATTTTATAACAAACAAGAATATAGTGGATGGTTTTTTCCTTAGATGGATATTTCCAAAGTTATAAAGGAAAATATCGGAAAAATGGTGTGATTTTTGAGTTTTTTTCACTGTTGCAATTTTCCTGCAGCGAGCATAGTTTTTTCGAAGTTGCAAAATTAGCTACAGACTACTCTTACATGCCCCAACAACATATCAAAAATGCAGAACTACATCGTACTTAAAGAATTTATTGTCGAATTTGACTGGGCTAAATTTAAATAAAGACAAAATGAAAAACAAGTTCCTTTTAAATATTATAATAATGGATGTATGTATGTATGTAGATATGTTTTCAAAACATTACATTTTTTGAGGGAGATTATGATATTTTAACAAACAAAAAACGTTATTGATTGACAATTGATATTGATAATGATTCAAATGTAAAAAAAAAGATCAATTCGAAGACATGACTATTCAAGCCCCCTCTAAACACGTGCCTGCCGGTGTACATGTTTTTGCCCAGACAGCGCTGAATCAACACTGTATGGAAAATACTAGATATATATTCGTCAACCTGCCAACCTTCCATCGTCAATTCGAATAGCTGTAATCGACCGTTCATGTTTCCTTACTTTATCGAACATAAATAAGAAACCTATTCATTAGAAGGGCAAACTTTTTTGTTTTGGAAAAAATTTCCTTTCGTTTTTTTTTGAAGTTATTGTAAAGAAATCTTGATCATGTTTTCATAAATCAATACAATACAATTTTGTTGTTTTGTGCTTTAAATCAGTGTTTTAAACCCATGTATTGATGAGTGACACACATTGTCCTTGTTTTGGCCCCTAACTTCAACCATTTACTTAATCCAAAATCTGTTATTTTAATGTAAACATTGTGAATTAAGAGAATGTTTTCTGGTTTAGTTATCTCGGCTACATAAACTCGAATAAGTTCAGTTGTAAAATTGAATATTTTAAAGAATAGCTCACTGTTGGAAAACTAAAATAAACATACAAGGAAATAAATAGATTAATCAACGTACATGAATTTTAAAAAGTCACAAATAATAAAACATACGCATATACAAATGGCGACGATTTTGAAGAATCAAAATGTTGAACAATAAAAGGATGATAGCCACCAAGTTTTTGAATGTCTGATTCTTCTTGAAGGAATGCGATCAAAATTCCAGACTATCTACTTAATTCCACATTTATAATAGAACTGGACAATTTGTTGTTGTTACCTGTTTCTTCAGCGCTTCAAAATTACTTAGTTTTTTTTTCTCGATTTTGTAGGCTTTCTTAAATGTACATATGTAAATTTGTAGGTAGCAAGTGTTGAAAATTGAATATTCTTTAAAAATAGTAACACCGGCTAAGGTACAGTGGTGGCGACATAATAGACTATTTGATTCCAATTTTTTTAGCAGAATTCGACGATTTTTTTACTTCCTTTTTGAGTGCTTCATTCATCTCGCTTTTCAATTTTAGCCTTTTTTTTAATTATTGACTGGACTATATATAAATGTGCATATGTTAATTAAACGGAATATACAATAAACTTACTTTTCAATTTCCGGAGCGCAAGCACAAATTCATGATTACAGACTTAGTAAATTGTCTTATAAGTCAATTCTATGAATGTTATTAATAGACCCCAAGGATGTGTATGATTCACAATCAATCGTTTGGGTAAGACTCAAGTGATTCGCTCTTGAATGGTTTCGAAGTTCGCTACTGTTGGGTAGCGCAATTGATTAGCAATTGCTTTCAAGAAGAATAACGTCCTTCTCTGTTTAAATCAACTGCCATTTTTGGAATATATCCATAATGGCACTGTTGAAGAAGGAATTATTCTTTTCTTCTTAAAATATAAGAATACAAATTATTAGAAATATTTAATAAAAAAGTTTAACTTTGCATTTGCATTCAACTTACCTTATGTCCACAATAGCTTGAGTTCCTACACAAAGTATAACAGCATTCATTAGAATGTATATTGTACCGTCAACCTGGCTTTCTTGATATCTGTACTATTTAATGTACTATAATTCTCTCCCGGCTGTTTGACCGAACTTATACCATACACAACTGGCATGTCAGCTTCTTTTCTCTCCAAAGTACTGTCATATCTTCCATTGGTTAAGTCATGCAATAGATTATCCAATTTAGATAAATTATTATTATTATATATTATATTGCCGTGATGGACAAACGAAACATTGAAAAAGTGCAGCTGATCCTTAACGGATTCCACCCGAAAATCCAGTTCACTGTGGAAATGGAACATAACAGTTCAATAGCATTTTTGGACGTAAAAATCCATCGTGAAAACAACCGTCTATTGTTTGACTGGTATCAAAAACATACTGCATCGGGAAGATTAGTCAACTTTCGGTCTAACCAAGCGAGGCACATAGGTATGAACACTGCATCCAATCTCGTCAGTAAAGTTATCGCACTCAGCGACGAAAAATTTCACTCTGCCAATGAGAAAAAAATCAAAAAAATCCTGAGTGACAATGGTTTTCCAAATTCTATAATTCGTGGTCTACTTCAGAAACACAATTGCAAAATTCCAAGCGAAGACACTAAAGACCCGAATAATGGTTACCACAAAAGTATAGTTTACATCCCAAGACTGACTGAGAATTTTAAAGAAGTGATAAACCAAAAACTAACAGATGTTCGCCTGGCCTTCAAATCAAATAAAACTCTGAGTCACCTTTTCACAAAACTCAAAACGAAAGCGAATAAGGATAAAGTTACTGATGTCATTTACAAAATAAATTGTAAGGGTAAACCTAATGAACCATGCAACCAGTGTTACATCGGAACTACAAAACAATTTCTTAAACAGCGAATTTCTAATCATAAATCGGATATCAAATCAAACAATCCTGGAAAGACAGCCCTGGCGAGCCACAGTATCGAAAACGGCCACTCTCCAGATTTTGAAGGTGGTAAAGTCCTACAGACAGAGAAACATGTTTCGAAACGATCACCCTAGAAACATTACACACCATCAACAACAACAACAACATGAACAGAAAACAAGACACCCAAAACATCTCTGCCATCTATTGTTCTCTTGTCTCATCATAACACAATATTCTTTCAGTTTCTTTACTCCTTGTTTAAATTCCATAGACTAAACTTCGTTTGAAGTGGTTTTTTTCTTTACTTTTGTAAATAATATTACAATTATTAGATACAATGGCGCAAAATTTTAAACAGCCTATTATTAAGGATTTAGTATGATACTACATAACATTTTATTAATTCTTTAACAGTTTACTAAAATTTTCTTAATTTTAAATACTTTTTAACTAGTATCATACTAAACTAATTTCCTTCATAAAATTCAGCTGAACACGTCCAAAAAAGTGACAGCTCGTGCAAAAAATTCACAAACACCCCTGATTTTGACAATTTTAAACGTCAAAGTGTCATATGGATTTAGTACGATACTAAAAAGATAAAATAGCCATTCGGTGATTTTAACTTTAGTAAAATGTTAGGAGATAATATGATGCTAAACTCGTTTAAAATTAGCAAAATACACTTTTTAACCTAGTAGTATACTAAAAATGATTTAACATCGTTCTAAATCAACTAAAATTTTGCGCCAATAATTTTAAATGTCAGTTTAAATTTAAACACAGTTTTACTAAAGTGAGTGTATTATGTATTGTTTCAATTATTGTTATTATAATGTTAACAATATATTTTTTCTTGTTGTCCAAATAAAGTTCCCCTGAAGAATACTAATACTAGACGTCTTTATTATTGACATTTCAATTGCTTATTGCGATGTAATAAATTCTGAAAAGAAAAATGAGAAAAATTTCAAAATGTAGGTAGGTATAATGTTTTTTAAGGTCGAGTTTATAAATTATAAAAGAGAGTGTATCTACAGATGAATGGTTCTAAAATGTCTAAGAAAATATATAGTCTAAGTAGACTCTCACAAATGCGCAATAATGTTATGTTTGTAAAAGTTAATAAACTTTTATTGAAGTTAAAACAAAAACTTACACGATTTCACGTAATTTTTTTTAGAACTGTCACTTTTGACAAAACAACAAAAATTTGTTTTGAGCGAATTTCGCCATTTTGTTTTTAAATCCACCACTCACATGGATTCACGGATAGAAAAAAAAGAGTAGATTAAGAGAGTTTTCTCTTACTCACCTCAAATAAATTTTGCGGGTGTTTAAGGCAAGGGGTTTACGAGTCGGGCCTCTACGTAGTATACTTACTCTATGATCCCGGGTAAAGAATATTTTTCCGAATGCCAGATTTATATATTGTGCGGCACACAGACTGACCTTATGTCTTCAAGATGTCTTAAAACAAAATTAAAATGCAGACGTTTTTTCGAAAGGCTTACAAGTTTTTCACAATCGACTAAGAGGTGTGCATTACTAGATGCAATAGTTCAAAAAAGGTTTCCGAAAGCAGCACCAACAAGATGGAGGTACAGCTCAAAGCTTGTTTCAGTGGCAAAAGAATATAGAGCAAGTTTTATCGAATATTTTCAAAAAATTTTGGACAGTGATGAAGCAGACGGCGAAGATATATCTTGGGACTGTAACACCATCAATTTGGCTCAAGGTTATTTACAATTTTTTTTTGATTTTGAATCGCAATTTTTTTTTTTAATATTTAATGCAGTTTTCAGTTTTACTGATATTTTGTATAATGTTTTAGAAACTAAATCTCGATGTAATTTATTGTTTGGATTTCATAAATCCAACAAATGAAAATATAAGTACTTTAAGAGAACAATTTGACCAGTATTTTTGGGAAACTAAACAACTTGCCAGTATCAAATCATCATATCGAATTCGTAATAAAATTGACGAAGAAACGAAATGTAGAAGAATGTTTTTTGAAATTATTGACACAGTAACTACACATAAAATAACAAGGTTTTCAGATCTAAAAAAATTAAATTTATAGGTTTGCTTGATACAAACAAATTTAAAGAATATTCTAAAAATTTTCCCACTCCTCTCATAACTTACCCGGGGTTTAGACAAGTGAGTAGAACTAGTAGCGCTTATGTGTGTTAGTGTATCAGAAGACGAGAGAGCAAACTAGTAGCCCAAATAGTATAATATTTTTGCCTGCGAGTAGCCTGCCAGTTATCCTACTAGTGTAGTGTATTTTTTTCATTTATTTGTTTTGTTTCCATAGTTTCCATAATTTGTATATTTTTCTGTATGAAATATTTTTAAAAAATCATACTAGTTGACAAAACGCGCAGAGAGCTACTAGTCACACATACATCCATAAAACTAACACTATGATACAAATGCTACTAGTTCTACTCGCTTGTCTAAGCCCCGGGTGATTTAAATGTAGCATAAGGACAGTTCTTTGATACTTTGTCGTTAAAAAATGAATTTATAGTAATGTATAAACAAAAAGACTTTTGTAATGTAAATTTAAAACAATATTTTGAAAAACTTCGTAATGATGATCTGGATTCAGTTTTCTTTGACATATACAAATTATGTGAACTTATTCTTACATTCCCTTTAACTACCTCATCTGTTGAAAGGTCGTTTTCAACCCTGAAAAGAATAAAAACCTACTCTAGAACAACTATGGCGCAAAATAGGTTTACAAATCTTTTAATGCTTACCATTGAAAAAAAACTTTTAAAAGAAAAACAACCAGAAGAGTCTAAAAACTATTTTTTGCAAAAAATCGAGGAGAATTGATTTAGAGTTTAAGTGAAGATTTTAATATCTATTGTAATTAACCTTCAACAAAAAAAAACTAAACTTCCAAATGTACTAAATCAAAATATTTAAATAAAAACATAATTTATGTACCTTTATTAAATAAAAAGACTTGTTTGACTTCTTGGCATTGCAAGTGAAAATTGTGAAACTGAATGACTAAATTTCTTAGACATGCGTCGCCGCTGAACAGAAGGTAAGATGCACTGTTCCTTTACGACTCCTCCGCCGTAATAACTGTCCAGTCGTGCATTGGAAACAGTGGATTTAACCTCTGAAGACCACGGACCAGCTCATGTCCGATTGCCTTAATGCTCATGAGGGGCAACCAGCTGCGAGCCTTTGGTCTTTTAGGGATGTCCTTAGCTGGGATGAGCTTGAGCTTCAAGCCCTCCCAGTCATTGCTAATCTTATGCCGGATTTACACGACTGGCAAAGTTGCCAATATTTCTGCCAAAAAAAATGGTAAAATAATGGCAGAAATAATTTTTTTATGACATGCATTTACACGAGTTCAAATAATGGCAGATTTCAAAATACTGGCAACATGCCATAAAAGAATGAGCAAGTTCATTCTTATCTAGAATGGCATATTTTCGGAAAATGGCGTCAGTAAAGTGTTTACACATAGTCATATTAATGGCAGCATTTTATGCCAAATTATCTCTGCCATTTTATTTTGGCAAAAATATTGCCAGTATTAAGAGCGTTTACACGATATTTTGTATTGTTTCAATTATTGTTATTATAATGTAAACAATATATTTTTTCTTGTTGTCCAAATAAAGTTCCCCTAAAGAAGGCAGCAACCCGTGCCGAAACGTCGGGAAAGCTAATGTAACTTAATTGTTTCATTGCAAAAACTACAGTGACCAAAAAAAGCCGACGGAAAGATTATTTTTAATCACTTCCAATCACATTTATTAATTACAAATTGGTCAATAAATCATTTTTAGTAAAATGATGGTGGTGATTCGAGGAAATTGAAATCAGTTAAATTTGCAGCGATTATATTTAGGTGAGTTGTCTTTTTGGTTAGCTGTTCTAGTTAATCGGATTCACGACTTCTGGTTGGCGATTCAGTGAGTCATTTGAAATTCCATTAAAAAAATAATAAAAATGGTAAAAAAATGTTAACGCACAAGAAACAAACATAGAGTTGTGAATAATGAAGTTTGCTTGCGATTGGAGTTGTTCCTGAATGTAGGTGCGGGGACTACCTATTTTCAAAATATACTCCATTATTGGCTTGATAGGCAACGGCAGCGGAACGGTCACCTTGACCACCAAATTCTCCTGCATTAACATTCCTCCTTGACCCTGGCATTTTGTTGACCAAGATTTTGCAATTGGTTAGCAATGAAATGTTGCTGTTGGCTCTTGGGTGATTTCCTAATACTAGACGTCTTTATTATTGACATTTCAATTGCTTATTGCGATGTAATAAATTCTGAAAAGAAAAATGAGAAAAATTTCAAAATGTAGGTAGGTATAATGTTTTTTAAGGTCGAGTTTATAAATTATAAAAGAGAGTGTATCTACAGATGAATGGTTCTAAAATGTCTAAGAAAATATATAGTCTAAGTAGACTCTCACAAATGCGCAATTATGTTATGTTTGTAAAAGTTAATAAACTTTTATTGAAGTTAAAACAAAAACTTACACGATTTCACGTAATTTTTTTTAGAACTGTCACTTTTGACAAAACAACAAAAATTTGTTTTGAGCGAATTTCGCCATTTTGTTTTTAAATCCACCACTCACATGGATTCACGGATAGAAAAAAAAAGAGTAGATTAAGAGAGTTTTCTCTTACTCACCTCAAATAAATTTTGCGGGTGTTTAAGGCAAGGGGTTTACGAGTCGGGCCTCTACGTAGTATACTTAGTATACTTACTCTATGATCCCGGGTAAAGAATATTTTTCCGAATGCCAGATTTATTCATTGTGCGGCACACAGACTGACCTTATGTCTTCAAGATGTTTTAAAACAAAATTAAAATGCAGACGTTTTTTCGAAAGGCTTACAAGTTTTTCGCAATCGACTAAGAGGTGTTCATTACTAGATGCAATAGTTCAAAAAAGGTTTCCGAAAGCAGCACCAACAAGATGGAGGTACAACTCAAAGCTTGTTTCAGTGGCAAAAGAATATAGAGAAAGTTTTATCGAATATTTTCAAAAAATTTTGGACAGTGATGAAGCAGACGGCGAAGATATGTCTTGGGACTGTAACACCATCAATTTGGCTCAAGGTTATTTACAATTTTTTTTTGATTTTGAATCGCAATTTTTTTTTTTTAATATTTAATGCAGTTTTCAGTTTAACTGATATTTTGTATAATGTTTTAGAAACTAAATCTCTCGATGTAATTTATTGTTTGGATTTCATAAATCAAACAAATGAAAATATAAGTACTTTAAGAGAACAATTTGACCAGTATTTTTGGGAAACTAAACATCTTGCCAGTATCAAATCATCATATCGAATTCGTAATAAAATTGACGAAGAAACGAAATGTAGAAGAATGTTTTTTGAAATTATTGACACAGTAACTACACATATAATAACAAGGTTTTCAGATCTAAAAAAATTAAATTTATAGGTTTGCTTGATACAAAAAAATTTAAAGAATATTCTAAAAATTTTCCCGCTCCTCTCATAACTTACCCGGGGCTTAGACAAATGAGTAGAACTAGTAGCGCTTATGTGTGTTAGTGTATCAGAACACGAGAGAGCCAACTAGTAGCCCAAATAGTATAATATTTTTGCCTGCGAGTAGCCTGCCAGTTATCCTACTAGTGTAGTGTATTTTTTTCATTTATTTGTTTTGTTTCCATAGTTTCCATAATTTGTATATTTTTCTGTATGAAATATTTTTAAAAAATCATACTAGTTGACAAAACGCGCAGAGAGCTACTAGTCACACATACATCCATAAAACTAACACTATGATACAAATGCTACTAGTTCTACTCGCTTGTCTAAGCCCCGGGTGATTTAAATGTAGCATAAGGACAGTTCTTTGATACTTTGTCGTTAAAAAATGAATTTATAGTAATGTATAAACAAAAAGACTTTTGTAATGTAAATTTAAAACAATATTTTGAAAAACTTCGTAATGATGATCTGGATTCAGTTTTCTTTGACATATACAAATTATGTGAACTTATTCTTACATTCCCTTTAACTACCTCATCTGTTGAAAGGTCGTTTTCAACCCTGAAAAGAATAAAAACCTACTCTAGAACAACTATGGCGCAAAATAGGTTAACAAATCTTTTAATGCTTACCATTGAAAAAAAACTTTTAAAAGAAAAACAACCAGAAGAGTCTAAAAACTATTTTTTGCAAAAATCGAGGAGAATTGATTTACAGCCTTATTTATTAACTCGGTTTAGCGGCAGCGTAAATTTACTCCGACTTTACAACGCCTCTAAACCTGGAAAGCTTATTTAAAAAAAAAATATACCAGGAATAGAGGCGGAGTAAGCTAAAACTGGTTCATAGGAGGTTTAAAGCCGGAGTAAAGCCGTTTTAGTATCTAAATGTCATTTTGACATGCCATCGTCTGAAATTTACAAAGAGGAGTGCAAACAATTTTTTTCATTTTGGTTACTACGAAAGAGTGGATATTTATTTTATATTAATACATCATTTAAATTCTTTAAACGGTTTAACATTACTGGAAGAAGGAGAAGGGCAAAGCAGTACAAAACTCGTTTAGATCCCATGACACTGAGGGATGATTAGTTGTCGGAGAAATATCTATGAACATAAACAAAAATAATTATTTTTGTCTGTTGTAATCTGGAAATTATATACATACCTACATATATTTACAAATTTAAATATACCTTTTTTCAACTATCCCATTTTTTCAGAACGTTTTGTTTTATTTTTATCGTCTATTAGTTAATTTTGTTTACCAAAATATTGCCACAACAATAACTCTACCAATAGCAAAACAACTTAAACGAATAATAATGGAAATCAGCTGAGGTTTGTTTACGTTTATTATAACCAGAGTTTTAGATTGGTGATTTTTTTGATAGAATATTTGACATAAGGAGGCGTAACTAAAACGGATGAGAAAATATTTTATAAATATGGATTAGTTTGACGTGGCGTAAACCCGGAGTAAGTGCTTCGACTCGGTTTAACTATTCCGAGGTTGAACCGAGTATTAGTGAAATCTAATAAATACGGCTGTTAGAGTTTAAGTGAAGATTTTAATATCTATTGTAATTAACCTTCAACAAAGAAAAACTAAACTTCCAAATGTACTAAATCAAAATATTTAAATAAAAACATAATTTATGTACCTTTATTAAATAAAAAGACTTGTTTGACTTCTTGGCATTGCAAGTAAAAATTGTGAAACTGAACGACTAAATTTCTTAGACATGCGTCGCCGCTGAACAGAAGGTAAGATGCACTGTTCCTTTACGACTCCTCCGCCGTAATAACTGTCCAGTTGTGCATTGGAATCAGTGGATTTAACCTCTGAAGACCACGGAGCAGCTCATGTCCGATTGCCTTAATGCTCATGAGGGGTAACCAGATGCGAGCCTTTGGTCTTTTAGGGATGTCTTTAGCTGGGATGAGCTTGAGCTTCAAGCCCTCCCAGTCATTGCTAATCTTATGCCGGATTTACACGACTGGCAAAGTTGCCAATATTTCTGCCAAAAAAAATGGTAAAATAATGGCAGAAATAATTTTTTTATGACATGCATTTACACGAGTTCAAATAATGGCAGATTTCAAAATACTGGCAACATGCCATAAAAGAATGAGCAAGTTCATTCTTATCTAGAATGGCATATTTTCGGAAAATGGCGTCAGTAAAGTGTTTACACATAGTCATATTAATGGCAGCATTTTATGCCAAATTATCTCTGCCATTTTATTTTGGCAAAAATATTGCCAGTATTAAGAGCGTTTACACGATATTTTGTATTGTTTCAATTATTGTTATTATAATGTAAACAATATATTTTTTCTTGTTGTCCAAATAAAGTTCCCCTAAAGAAGGCAGCAACCCGTGCCGAAACGTCGGGAAAGCTAATGTAACTTAATTGTTTCATTGCAAAAACTACAGTGACCAAAAAAAGCCGACGGAAAGATTATTTTTAATCACTTCCAATCACATTTATTAATTACAAATTGGTCAATAAATCATTTTTAGTAAAATGATAGTGGTGATTCGAGGAAATTGAAATCAGTTAAATTTGCAGCGATTATATTTAGGTGAGTTGTCTAGTTGTTCTAGTTAATCGGATTCACGACTTCTGGTTGGCGATTCAGTGAGACATTTGAAATTCCATTAAAAAAATAATAAAAATGGTAAAAAAATGTTAACGCACAAGAAACAAAAATAGAGTTGTGAATAATGAAGTTTGCTTGCGATTGGAGTTGTTCCTGAATGTAGGTTCGGGGACTACCTATTTTCAAAATATACTCCATTATTGGCTTGATAGGCAACGGCAGCGGAACGGTCACCTTGACCACCAAATCCTCCTGCATTAACATTCCTCCTTGACCCCGGCATTTTGTTGACCAAGATTTTGCAATTGGTTAGCAATGAAATGTTGCTGTTGGCTCTTGGGTGATTTCCTAATACTAGACGTCTTTATTATTGACATTTAAATTGCTTATTGCGATGTAATAAATTTTGAAAAGAAAAATGAGAAAAATTTCAAAATGTAGGTAGGTATAATGTTTTTTAAGGTCGAGTTTATAAATTATAAAAGAGAGTGTATCTACAGATGAATGGTTCTAAAATGTCTAAGAAAATATATAGTCTAAGTAGACTCTCACAAATGCGCAATAATGTTATATTTGTAAAAGTTAATAAACTTAAATTGAAGTTAAAACAAAAACTTACACGATTTCACGTAATTTATTTTAGAACTGTCACTTTTGACAAAACAACAAAAATTTGTTTTGAGTAGAAAAAAAAAGAGTAGATTAAGAGAGTTTTCTCTTACTCACCTCAAATAAATTTTGCGGGTGTTTAAGGCAAGGGGTTTACGAGTCGGGCGTCTACGTAGTATACTTAGTATACTTACTCTATGATCCCGGGTAAAGAATATTTTTCCGAATGCCAGATTTATTCATTGTGCGGCACACAGACTGACCTTATGTCTTCAAGATGTTTTAAAACAAAATTAAAATGCAGACGTTTTTTCGAAAGGCTTACAAGTTTTTCACAATCGACTAAGAGGTGTGCATTACTAGATGCAATAGTTCAAAAAAGGTTTCCGAAAGCAGCACCAACAAGATGGAGGTACAACTCAAAGCTTGTTTCAGTGGCAAAAGAATATAGAGAAAGTTTTATCGAATATTTTCAAAAAATTTTGGACAGTGATGAAGCAGACGGCGAAGATATGTCTTGGGACTGTAACACCATCAATTTGGCTCAAGGTTATTTACAATTTTTTTTTGATTTTGAATCGCAATTTTTTTTTTTTAATATTTAATGCAGTTTTCAGTTTAACTGATATTTTGTATAATGTTTTAGAAACTAAATCTCTCGATGTAATTTATTGTTTGGATTTCATAAATCCAACAAATGAAAATATAAGTACTTTAAGAGAACAATTTGACCAGTATTTTTGCGAAACTAAACAACTTGCCAGTATCAAATCATCATATCGAATTCGTAATAAAATTGACGAAGAAACGAAAAGTAGTAGAATGTTTTTTGAAATTATTCACACAGTAACTACACATAAAATAACAAGGTTTTCAGATCTAAAAAAATTAAATTTATAGGTTTGCTTGATACAAAAAAATTTAAAGAATATTCTAAAAATGTTCCCACTCCTCTCATAACTTACCCGGGGTTTAGACAAGTGAGTAGAACTAGTAGCGCTTATGTGTGTTAGTGTATCAGAACACGAGAGAGCCAACTAGTAGCCCAAATAGTATAATATTTTTGCCTGAGAGTAGCCTGCCAGTTATCCTACTAGTGTAGTGTATTTTTTTCATTTATTTGTTTTGTTTCCATAGTTTCCATAATTTGTATATTTTTCTGTATGAAATATTTTTAAAAAATCATACTAGTTGACAAAACGCGCAGAGAGCTACTAGTCACACATACATCCATAAAACTAACACTATGATACAAATGCTACTAGTTCTACTCGCTTGTCTAAGCCCCGGGTGATTTAAATGTAGCATAAGGACAGTTCTTTGATACTTTGTCGTTAAAAAATGAATTTATAGTAATGTATAAACAAAAAGACTTTTGTAATGTAAATTTAAAACAATATTTTGAAAAACTTCGTAATGATGATCTGGATTCAGTTTTCTTTGACATATACAAATTATGTGAACTTATTCTTACATTCCCTTTAACTACCTCATCTGTTGAAAGGTCGTTTTCAACCCTGAAAAGAATAAAAACCTACTCTAGAACAACTATGGCGCAAAATAGGTTAACAAATCTTTTAATGCTTACCATTGAAAAAAAACTTTTAAAAGAAAAACAACCAGAAGAGTCTAAAAACTATTTTTTGCAAAAATCGAGGAGAATTGATTTAGAGTTTAAGTGAAGATTTTAATATCTATTGTAATTAACCTACAACAAAAAAAAACTAAACTTCCAAATGTACTAAATCAAAATATTTAAATAAAAACATAATTTATGTACCTTTATTAAATAAAAAGACTTGTTTGACTTCTTGGCATTGCAAGTAAAAATTGTGAAACTGAATGACTAAATTTCTTAGACATGCGTCGCCGCTGAACAGAAGGTAAGATGCACTGTTCCTTTACGACTCCTCCGCCGTAATAACTGTCCAGTCGTGCATTGGAATCAGTGGATTTAACCTCTGAAGACCACGGACCAGCTCATGTCCGAATGCCTTAATGCTCATGAGGGGCAACCAGCTGCGAGCCTTTGGTCTTTTAGGGATGTCCTTAGCTGGGATGAGCTTGAGCTTCAAGCCCTCCCAGTCATTGCTAATCTTATGCCGGATTTACACGACTGGCAAAGTTGCCAATATTTCTGCCAAAAAATGGTAAAATAATGGCAGAAATAATTTTTTTATGACATGCATTTACACGAGTTCAAATAATGGCAGATTTCAAAATACTGGCAACATGCCATAAAAGAATGAGCAAGTTCATTCTTATCTAGAATGGCATATTTTCGGAAAATGGCGTCAGTAAAGTGTTTACACATAGTCGTATTAATGGCAGCATTTTATGCCAAATTATCTCTGCCATTTTATTTTGGCAAAAATATTGCCAGTATTAAGAGCGTTTACACGATATTTTGTATTGTTTCAATTATTGTTATTATAATGTAAACAATATATTTTTTCTTGTTGTCCAAATAAAGTTCCCCTGAAGAAGGCAGCAACCCGTGCCGAAACGTCGGGAAAGCTAATGTAACTTAATTGTTTCATTGCAAAAACTACAGTGACCAAAAAAAGCCGACGGAAAGATTATTTTTAATCACTTCCAATCACATTTATTAATTACAAATTGGTCAATAAATCATTTTTAGTAAAATGATAGTGGTGATTCGAGGAAATTGAAATCAGTTAAATTTGCAGCGATTATATTTAGGTGAGTTGTCTAGTTGTTCTAGTTAATCGGATTCACGACTTCTGGTTGGCGATTCAGTGAGACATTTGAAATTCCATTAAAAAAATAATAAAAATGGTAAAAAAATGTTAACGCACAAGAAACAAAAATAGAGTTGTGAATAATGAAGTTTGCTTGCGATTGGAGTTGTTCCTGAATGTAGGTTCGGGGACTACCTATTTTCAAAATATACTCCATTATTGGCTTGATAGGCAACGGCAGCGGAACGGTCACCTTGACCACCAAATCCTCCTGCATTAACATTCCTCCTTGACCCCGGCATTTTGTTGACCAAGATTTTGCAATTGGTTAGCAATGAAATGTTGCTGTTGGCTCTTGGGTGATTTCCTAATACTAGACGTCTTTATTATTGACATTTCAATTGCTTATTGCGATGTAATAAATTCTGAAAAGAAAAATGAGAAAAATTTCAAAATGTAGGTAGGTATAATGTTTTTTAAGGTCGAGTTTATAAATTATAAAAGAGAGTGTATCTACAGATGAATGGTTCTAAAATGTCTAAGAAAATATATAGTCTAAGTAGACTCTCACAAATGCGCAATAATGTTATATTTGTAAAAGTTAATAAACTTTTATTGAAGTTAAAACAAAAACTTACACGATTTCACGTAATTTATTTTAGAACTGTCACTTTTGACAAAACAACAAAAATTTGTTTTGAGCGAATTTCGCCATTTTGTTTTTAAATCCACCACTCACATGGATTCACGGATAGAAAAAAAAGAGTAGATTAAGAGAGTTTTCTCTTACTCACCTCAAATAAATTTTGCGGGTGTTTAAGGCAAGGGGTTTACGAGTCGGGCCTCTACGTAGTATACTTAGTATACTTACTCTATGATCCCGGGTAAAGAATATTTTTCCGAATGCCAGATTTATTCATTGTGCGGCACACAGACTGACCTTATGTCTTCAAGATGTCTTAAAACAAAAT
Organism: Melangyna quadrimaculata; assembly: GCA_949320155.1. NCBI lineage: Eukaryota > Metazoa > Arthropoda > Insecta > Diptera > Syrphidae > Melangyna > Melangyna quadrimaculata. Next base: position 290,101,598 of record OX439483.1, on the reverse strand, counting down.
TAAAATGCAGACGTTTTTTCGAAAGGCTTACAAGTTTTTCAAAATCGACTAAGAGGTGTTCATTACTAGATGCAATAGTTCAAAAAAGGTTTCTGAAAGCAGCACCAACAAGATGGAGGTACAACTCAAAGCTTGTTTCAGTGGCAAAAGAATATAGAGAAAGTTTTATCGAATATTTTCAAAAAATTTTGGACAGTGATGAAGCAGACGGCGAAGATATGTCTTGGGACTGTAACACCATCAATTTGGCTCAAGGTTATTTACAATTTTTTTTTGATTTTAAATCGCAATTTTTTTTTTTAATATTTAATGCAGTTTTCAGTTTAACTGATATTTTGTATAATGTTTTAGAAACTAAATCTCTCGATGTAATTTATTGTTTGGATTTCATAAATCAAACAAATGAAAATATAAGTACTTTAAGAGAACAATTTGACCAGTATTTTTGCGAAACTAAACATCTTGCCAGTATCAAATCATCATATCGAATTCGTAATAAAATTGACGAAGAAACGAAATGAAGAAGAATGTTTTTTGAAATTATTGACACAGTAACTACACATATAATAACAAGGTTTTCAGATCTAAAAAAATTAAATTTATAGGTTTGCTTGATACAAAAAAATTTAAAGAATATTCTAAAAATTTTCCCGCTCCTCTCATAACTTACCCGGGGTTTAAACAAGTGAGTAGAACTAGTAGCGCTTATGTGTGTTAGTGTATCAGAACACGAGAGAGCCAACTAGTAGCACAAATAGTATAATATTTTTGCCTGCGAGTAGCCTGCCAGTTATCCTACTAGTGTAGTGTATTTTTTTCATTTATTTGTTTTGTTTCCATAGTTTCCATAATTTGTATATTTTTCTGTATGAAATATTTTTAAAAAATCATACTAGTTGACAAAACGCGCAGAGAGCTACTAGTCACACATACATCCATAAAACTAACACTATGATACAAATGCTACTAGTTCTACTCGCTTGTCTAAGCCCCGGGTGATTTAAATGTAGCATAAGGACAGTTCTTTGATACTTTGTCGTTAAAAAATGAATTTATAGTAATGTATAAACAAAAAGACTTTTGTAATGTAAATTTAAAACAATATTTTGAAAAACTTCGTAATGATGATCTGGATTCAGTTTTCTTTGACATATACAAATTATGTGAACTTATTCTTACATTCCCTTTAACTACCTCATCTGTTGAAAGGTCGTTTTCAACCCTGAAAAGAATAAAAACCTACTCTAGAACAACTATGGCGCAAAATAGGTTAACAAATCTTTTAATGCTTACCATTGAAAAAAAAACTTTTAAAAGAAAAACAACCAGAAGAGTCTAAAAACTATTTTTTGCAAAAATCGAGGAGAATTGATTTACAGCCTTATTTATTAACTCGGTTTAGCGGCAGCGTAAATTTACTCCGACTTTACAACGCCTCTAAACCTGGAAAGCTTATTTAAAAAAAAAATATACCAGGAATAGATGCGGAGTAAGCTAAAACTGGTTCATAGGAGGTTTAAAGCCGGAGTAAAGCCGTTTTAGTATCTAAATGTCATTTTGACATGCCATCGTCTGAAATTTACAAAGAGGAGTGCAAACAATTTTTTTCATTTTGGTTACTACGAAAGAGTGGATATTTATTTTATATTAATACATCATTTAAATTCTTTAAACGGTTTAACATTACTGGAAGAAGGAGAAGGGCAAAGCAGTACAAAACTCGTTTAGATCCCATGACACTGAGGGATGATTAGTTGTCGGAGAAATATCTATGAACATAAACAAAAATAATTATTTTTGTCTGTTGTAATCTGGAAATTATATACATACCTACATATATTTACAAATTTAAATATACCTTTTTTCAACTATCCCATTTTTTCAGAACGTTTTGTTTTATTTTTATCGTCTATTAGTTAATTTTGTTTACCAAAATATTGCTACAACAATAACTCTACCAATAGCAAAACAACTTAAACGAATAATAATGGAAATCAGCTGAGGTTTGTTTACGTTTATTATAACCAGAGTTTTAGATTGGTGATTTTTTTGATAGAATATTTGACATAAGGAGGCGTAACTAAAACGGATGAGAAAATATTTTATAAATATGGATTAGTTTGACGTGGCGTAAACCCGGAGTAAGTGCTTCGACTCGGTTTAACTATTCCGAGGTTGAACCGAGTATTAGTGAAATCTAATAAATACGGCTGTTAGAGTTTAAGTGAAGATTTTAATATCTATTGTAATTAACCTTCAACAAAAAAAAACTAAACTTCCAAATAAACTTAATCAAAATATTTAAATAAAAACATAATTTATGTACCTTTATTAAATAAAAAGACTTGTTTGACTTCTTGGCATTGCAAGTAAAAATTGTGAAACTGAACGACTAAATTTCTTAGACATGCGTCGCCGCTGAACAGAAGGTAAGATGCACTGTTCCTTTACGACTCCTCCGCCGTAATAACTGTCCAGTTGTGCATTGGAATCAGTGGATTTAACCTCTGAAGACCACGGAGCAGCTCATGTCCGATTGCCTTAATGCTCATGAGGGGTAACCAGATGCGAGCCTTTGGTCTTTTAGGGATGTCCTTAGCTGGGATGAGCTTGAGCTTCAAGCCCTCCCAGTCATTGCTAATCTTATGCCGGATTTACACGACTGGCAAAGTTGGCAATATTTCTGCCAAAAAATGGTAAAATAATGGCAGAAATAATTTTTTTATGACATGCATTTACACGAGTTCAAATAATGGCAGATTTCAAAATACTGGCAACATGCCATAAAAGAATGAGCAAGTTCATTCTTATCTAGAATGGCATATTTTCGGAAAATGGCGTCAGTAAAGTGTTTACACATAGTCGTATTAATGGCAGCATTTTATGCCAAATTATCTCTGCCATTTTATTTTGGCAAAAATATTGCCAGTATTAAGAGCGTTTACACGATATTTTGTATTGTTTCAATTATTGTTATTATAATGTAAACAATATATTTTTTCTTGTTGTCCAAATAAAGTTCCCCTGAAGAAGGCAGCAACCCGTGCCGAAACGTCGGGAAAGCTAATGTAACTTAATTGTTTCATTGCAAAAACTACAGTGACCAAAAAAAGCCGACGGAAAGATTATTTTTAATCACTTCCAATCACATTTATTAATTACAAATTGGTCAATAAATCATTTTTAGTAAAATGATGGTGGGGATTCGAGGAAATTGAAATCAGTTAAATTTGCAGCGATTATATTTAGGTGAGTTGTCTTTTTGGTTAGCTGTTCTAGTTAATCGGATTCACGACTTCTGGTTGGCGATTCAGTGAGACATTTGAAATTCCATTAAAAAAATAATAAAAATGGTAAAAAAATGTTAACGCACAAGAAACAAAAATAGAGTTGTGAATAATGAAGTTTGCTTGCGATTGGAGTTGTTCCTGAATGTAGGTTCGGGGACTACCTATTTTCAAAATATACTCCATTATTGGCTTGATAGGCAACGGCAGCGGAACGGTCACCTTGACCACCAAATCCTCCTGCATTAACATTCCTCCTTGACCCCGGCATTTTGTTGACCAAGATTTTGCAATTGGTTAGCAATGAAATGTTGCTGTTGGCTCTTGGGTGATTTCCTAATACTAGACGTCTTTATTATTGACATTTAAATTGCTTATTGCGATGTAATAAATTTTGAAAAGAAAAATGAGAAAAATTTCAAAATGTAGGTAGGTATAATGTTTTTTAAGGTCGAGTTTATAAATTATAAAAGAGAGTGTATCTACAGATGAATGGTTCTAAAATGTCTAAGAAAATATATAGTCTAAGTAGACTCTCACAAATGCGCAATAATGTTATATTTGTAAAAGTTAATAAACTTATATTGAAGTTAAAACAAAAACTTACACGATTTCACGTAATTTATTTTAGAACTGTCACTTTTGACAAAACAACAAAAATTTGTTTTGAGTAGAAAAAAAAAGAGTAGATTAAGAGAGTTTTCTCTTACTCACCTCAAATAAATTTTGCGGGTGTTTAAGGCAAGGGGTTTACGAGTCGGGCCTCTACATAGTATACTTAGTATACTTACTCTATGATCCCGGGTAAAGAATATTTTTCCGAATGCCAGATTTATTCATTGTGCGGCACACAGACTGACCTTATGTCTTCAAGATGTTTTAAAACAAAATTAAAATGCAGACGTTTTTTCGAAAGGCTTACAAGTTTTTCACAATCGACTAAGAGGTGTGCATTACTAGATGCAATAGTTCAAAAAAGGTTTCCGAAAGCAGCACCAACAAGATGGAGGTACAACTCAAAGCTTGTTTCAGTGGCAAAAGAATATAGAGAAAGTTTTATCGAATATTTTCAAAAAATTTTGGACAGTGATGAAGCAGACGGCGAAGATATGTCTTGGGACTGTAACACCATCAATTTGGCTCAAGGTTATTTACAATTTTTTTTTGATTTTGAATCGCAATTTTTTTTTTTAATATTTAATGCAGTTTTCAGTTTAACTGATATTTTGTATAATGTTTTAGAAACTAAATCTCTCGATGTAATTTATTGTTTGGATTTCATAAATCCAACAAATGAAAATATAAGTACTTTAAGAGAACAATTTGACCAGTATTTTTGCGAAACTAAACAACTTGCCAGTATCAAATCATCATATCGAATTCGTAATAAAATTGACGAAGAAACGAAAAGTAGTAGAATGTTTTTTGAAATTATTCACACAGTAACTACACATAAAATAACAAGGTTTTCAGATCTAAAAAAATTAAATTTATAGGTTTGCTTGATACAAAAAAATTTAAAGAATATTCTAAAAATTTTCCCGCTCCTCTCATAACTTACCCGGGGTTTAAACAAGTGAGTAGAACTAGTAGCGCTTATGTGTGTTAGTGTATCAGAACACGAGAGAGCCAACTAGTAGCACAAATAGTATAATATTTTTGCCTGCGAGTAGCCTGCCAGTTATCCTACTAGTGTAGTGTATTTTTTTCATTTATTTGTTTTGTTTCCATAGTTTCCATAATTTGTATATTTTTCTGTATGAAATATTTTTAAAAAATCATACTAGTTGACAAAACGCGCAGAGAGCTACTAGTCACACATACATCCATAAAACTAACACTATGATACAAATGCTACTAGTTCTACTCGCTTGTCTAAGCCCCGGGTGATTTAAATGTAGCATAAGGACAGTTCTTTGATACTTTGTCGTTAAAAAATGAATTTATAGTAATGTATAAACAAAAAGACTTTTGTAATGTAAATTTAAAACAATATTTTGAAAAACTTCGTAATGATGATCTGGATTCAGTTTTCTTTGACATATACAAATTATGTGAACTTATTCTTACATTCCCTTTAACTACCTCATCTGTTGAAAGGTCGTTTTCAACCCTGAAAAGAATAAAAACCTACTCTAGAACAACTATGGCGCAAAATAGGTTAACAAATCTTTTAATGCTTACCATTGAAAAAAAAACTTTTAAAAGAAAAACAACCAGAAGAGTCTAAAAACTATTTTTTGCAAAAATCGAGGAGAATTGATTTAGAGTTTAAGTGAAGATTTTAATATCTATTGTAATTAACCTACAACAAAAAAAAAACTAAACTTCCAAATGTACTAAATCAAAATATTTAAATAAAAACATAATTTATGTACCTTTATTAAATAAAAAGACTTGTTTGACTTCTTGGCATTGCAAGTAAAAATTGTGAAACTGAATGACTAAATTTCTTAGACATGCGTCGCCGCTGAACAGAAGGTAAGATGCACTGTTCCTTTACGACTCCTCCGCCGTAATAACTGTCCAGTCGTGCATTGGAATCAGTGGATTTAACCTCTGAAGACCACGGACCAGCTCATGTCCGATTGCCTTAATGCTCATGAGGGGCAACCAGCTGCGAGCCTTTGGTCTTTTAGGGATGTCCTTAGCTGGGATGAGCTTGAGCTTCAAGCCCTCCCAGTCATTGCTAATCTTATGCCGGATTTACACGACTGGCAAAGTTGCCAATATTTCTGCCAAAAAAATGGTAAAATAATTGCAGAAATAATTTTTTTATGACATGCATTTACACGAGTTCATATAATGGCAGGTTTCAAAATACTGGCAACATGCCATAAAAGAATGAGCAAGTTCATTCTTATCTAGAATGGCATATTTTCGGAAAATGGCGTCAGTAAAGTGTTTACACATAGTCATATTAATGGCAGCATTTTATGCCAAATTATCTCTGCCATTTTATTTTGGCAAAAATATTGCCAGTATTAAGAGCGTTTACACGATATTTTGTATTGTTTCAATTATTGTTATTATAATGTAAACAATATATTTTTTCTTGTTGTCCAAATAAAGTTCCCCTGAAGAAGGCAGCAACCCGTGCCGAAACGTCGGGAAAGCTAATGTAACTTAATTGTTTCATTGCAAAAACTACAGTGACCAAAAAAAGCCGACGGAAAGATTATTTTTAATCACTTCCAATCACATTTATTAATTACAAATTGGTCAATAAATCATTTTTAGTAAAATGATGGTGGTGATTCGAGGAAATTGAAATCAGTTAAATTTGCAGCGATTATATTTAGGTGAGTTGTCTTTTTGGTTAGCTGTTCTAGTTAATCGGATTCACGACTTCTGGTTGGCGATTCAGTGAGTCATTTGAAATTCCATTAAAAAAATAATAAAAATGGTAAAAAAATGTTAACGCACAAGAAACAAACATAGAGTTGTGAATAATGAAGTTTGCTTGCGATTGGAGTTGTTCCTGAATGTAGGTGCGGGGACTACCTATTTTCAAAATATACTCCATTATTGGCTTGATAGGCAACGGCAGCGGAACGGTCACCTTGACCACCAAATCCTCCTGCATTAACATTCCTCCTTGACCCCGGCATTTTGTTGACCAAGATTTTGCAATGTTGAAATGTTGCTGTTGGCTCTTGGGTGATTTCCTAATACTAGACGTCTTTATTATTGACATTTCAATTGCTTATTGCGATGTAATAAATTCTGAAAAGAAAAATGAGAAAAATTTCAAAATGTAGGTAGGTATAATGTTTTTTAAGGTCGAGTTTATAAATTATAAAAGAGAGTGTATCTACAGATGAATGGTTCTAAAATGTCTAAGAAAATATATAGTCTAAGTAGACTCTCACAAATGCGCAATAATGTTATGTTTGTAAAAGTTAATAAACTTTTATTGAAGTTAAAACAAAAACTTACACGATTTCATGTAATTTATTTTAGAACTGTCACTTTTGACAAAACAACAAAAATTTGTTTTGAGCGAATTTCGCCATTTTGTTTTTAAATCCACCACTCACATGGATTCACGGATAGAAAAAAAAGAGTAGATTAAGAGAGTTTTCTCTTACTCACCTCAAATAAATTTTGCGGGTGTTTAAGGCAAGGGGTTTACGAGTCGGGCCTCTACGTAGTATACTTAGTATACTTACTCTATGATCCCGGGTAAAGAATATTTTTCCGTATGCCAGATTTATTCATTGTGCGGCACACAGACTGACCTTATGTCTTCAAGATGTTTTAAAACAAAATTAAAATGCAGACGTTTTTTCGAAAGGCTTACAAGTTTTTCACAATCGACTAAGAGGTGTGCATTACTAGATGCAATAGTTCAAAAAAGGTTTCCGAAAGCAGCACCAACAAGATGGAGGTACAACTCAAAGCTTGTTTCAGTGGCAAAAGAATATAGAGAAAGTTTTATCGAATATTTTCAAACAATTTTGGACAGTGATGAAGCAGACGGCGAAGATATGTCTTGGGACTGTAACACCATCAATTTGGCTCAAGGTTATTTACAATTTTTTTTTGATTTTGAATCGCAATTTTTTTTTTTTAATATTTAATGCAGTTTTCAGTTTAACTGATATTTTGTATAATGTTTTAGAAACTAAATCTCTCGATGTAATTTATTGTTTGGATTTCATAAATCAAACAAATGAAAATATAAGTACTTTAAGAGAACAATTTGACCAGTATTTTTGCGAAACTAAACAACTTGCCAGTATCAAATCATCATATCGAATTCGTAATAAAGTTGACGAAGAAACGAAATGTAGAAGAATGTTTTTTGAAATTATTGACACAGTAACTACACATAAAATAACAAGGTTTTCAGATCTAAAAAAATTAAATTTATAGGTTTGCTTGATACAAAAAAATTTAAAGAATATTCTAAAAATTTTCCCGCTCCTCTCATAACTTACCCGGGGCTTAGACAAATGAGTAGAACTAGTAGCGCTTATGTGTGTTAGTGTATCAGAACACGAGAGAGCCAACTAGTAGCCCAAATAGTATAATATTTTTGCCTGCGAGTAGCCTGCCAGTTATCCTACTAGTGTAGTGTATTTTTTTCATTTATTTGTTTTGTTTCCATAGTTTCCATAATTTGTATATTTTTCTGTATGAAATATTTTTAAAAAATCATACTAGTTGACAAAACGCGCAGAGAGCTACTAGTCACACATACATCCATAAAACTAACACTATGATACAAATGCTACTAGTTCTACTCGCTTGTCTAAGCCCCGGGTGATTTAAATGTAGCATAAGGACAGTTATTTGATACTTTGTCGTTTAAAAATGAATTTATAGTAATGTATAAACAAAAAGACTTTTTTAATGTAAATTTAAAACAATATTTTGACAAACTTCGTAATGATGATCTGGATTCAGTTTTCTTTGAGATATACAAATTATGTGAACTTATTCTTACATTCCCTTTAACTACCTCATCTGTTGAAAGGTCGTTTTTAACCCTGAAAAGAATAAAAACCTACTCTAGAACAACTATGGCGCAAAATAGGTTAACAAATCTTTTAATGCTTAGCATTGAAAAAAAAACTTTTAAAAGAAAAACAACCAGAAGAGTCTAAAAACTATTTTTTGCAAAAATCGAGGAGAATTGATTTAGAGTTTAAGTGAAGATTTTAATATCTATTGTAATTAACCTAAAACAAAAAAAAAATAAACTTCCAAATGTACTAAATCAAAATATTTAAATAAAAACATAATTTATGTACCTTTATTAAATAAAAAGACTTGTTTGACTTCTTGGCATTGCAAGTAAAAATTGTGAAACTGAACGACTAAATTTCTTAGACATGCGTCGCCGCTGAACAGAAGGTAAGATACACTGTTCCTTTACGACTCCTCCGCCGTAATAACTGTCCGGTTGTGCATTGGAATCAGTGGATTTAACCTCTGAAGACCACGGACCAGCTCATGTCCGATTGCCTTAATGCTCATGAGGGGCAACCAGATGCGAGCCTTTGGACTTTTAGGGATGTCCTTAGCTGGGATGAGCTTGAGCTTCAAGCCCTCCCAGTCATTGCTAATCTTATGCCGGATTTACACGACTGGCAAAGTTGCCAATATTTCTGCCAAAAAAATGGTAAAATAATGGCAGAAATAATTTTTGTATGACATGCATTTACACGAGTTCAAATAATGGCAGATTTCAAAATACTGGCAACATGCCATAAAAGAATGAGCAAGTTCATTCTTATCTAGAATGGCATATTTTCGGAAAATGGCGTCAGTAAAGTGCTAACACATAGTCATATTAATGGCGACCTGCATCGTGCCTGATCGGGAAACTATTGATTGCTCAGAACTTGGTCTGGGCCAGTAGCGCAACAATCAGTCACGATGAAGTGCTTGTTTTACCTTCTCGTGGTGGTCCCCGGGCAACTATTTATGTATCCCAATATACATAAATAGGCCAAAATTACAAGTGCGAAAAGGCCTAGCTTTCTAGGATAGGTTACGGAGGTTAGCATTCTCCGTAACTGAAATCAACCCGCTACCGAAACCAACACTACGCCTCGGATAATTAATGATAACTCGTTGACGACTTTTGGCTATTGTACCCGGACAAAGATTGGTTTCTGGAATACGAAGACGCTTCTTGACAATGGAAAAGAAGGTCCTCAGAATGCCAGATTCCTGCAACTAGAGAAGGAATTCATGCGGTATAGGATGGACATCTTAAGGATAAGTGAAGTTAGATGGCTGGGTTCGGGGAAGTTCAAGTCACCAACCCGTAACACTGTACTATTCTATTCCGGAAAAACACCTGGAAGCGCTCGGGAATCTGGCGTTGGATTGCTGCTTTCCAAAACAGCTCTCAAAAGCCTAATTTCCTGGGAGCCTTTAGGTGACAGGATCCTGAAAGCCAGGTTCCGGACTAGAGTACGTCGCGTCACCATCATACAGTGTTACGCCCCAACTTTGCTCTCTTCTGACGAGGAGAAGGAGGCCTTTTATAACCGGCTGAGTGCTGCTTATGATAGCGTTCCACGAGGTGATATAGTTATGGTGATGGGAGACTTAAATGCCAAGGTTGGCAATGACAACACTGGGGTAAGGCATGTCATGGGAAAACATGGTGTTGGTAACCGAAACGACAATGGCGAACGATTTGTCGATTTCTGCAACGCCAACGGCCTTGTTATTGGAGGGACCATGTTCGAGCATAAGACGTGCCACAAAGTCAGTTGGGTGTCGACTGACAGACAAGCAACTTCCAACCAAATTGACCACTTCGCGATCAGCCGGCGTTTTAGAAGCAGTCTCCAGGACGTCCGTAACAGAAGAGGTGCTGACATGGGAATGGCCCGGGACCACCATCTGATGGTTGCTACCGTAAGATTGCGTACAGCTGCAGTTCGGAGATCCCAAGGAAACACTCGAATGCCCAAGTTTAATACAGATAGACTAAGGATCCTGCAGTGCGCCAACAACTAGGGGACCACCTTTCACAAGGATTGAACGCAATCAGCAGCACGGAAACCACATCCATCGAAAATCATTGGTGTGCTGTGAAAAATGTGTTCATATCCGGTGCTGAAAGTATAGTCGGCCGGGCGCAAGGAAGAAATAGTGCTTGGCTTTCCGACGAAACTTGGGCAAGGATCGAAGAAAGGAAACACCTTAAAGCTCGCATCGCAGCTACCCCAGCAGCAGGGAGAAACGAGCTTGAGTCTACGTACCGCATAAAGATGAGGGAAGTTCACCGTAGTGTGCGACGTGATAAGCGTAACTTCATCAACGCACTGGCCACAGAAGCAGAAGAAGCCGCTAGTAGGTGTGACAGTAGGACCGTCTACAGAATTACCAAAGAGCTCACTGGTGTCCAGAGCTCTAAACAACACCTGGTTAAAGACACAAACGGATCCCTGCTAATTTCGGATGAGGACCAGCTCATAAGGTGGAGGGAACACTTTTCTGCGGTTTTAAACCGCGTTTTCACAAGTGAAGTGAACCCTATTCCCACTGAGCTACCCGAAGTAACAATTTCCCGAATACGCACCGTACCCCCCAGTAAAGAAGAAATTATCACCGCCATCAAAGCACTGAAGAACAACAAAGCGGTTGGACTTGACGGTATTCCTGCAGAGCTCTTAGGAGCAGCCCCAACGACATCGAGCGAGCTACTGCACCCACTTATTAAGAGAGCTTGGGAAACAGAGAGCTTTCCTGAAGAGTGGAAAAAAGGAATGATTGTCAAGCTCCCAAAGAAAGGAGATCTCACACAGTGCGAAAACTGGAGAGGAATATGCGTTCTGCCTGCAGTAGCCAAGATAATAGCAAGGATAATATTGGACCGAATTAAAGACCACCTCGAAGACACACTCGACGCCGAACAAGCAGGTTTCCGCACTGGATCTTCCTGTGTGGATCACATCAACACCTTGAGGATCATCATCGAACAGTGCGTTGAATATCGATCACCACTTCACCTGCTGTTCATCGATTTTGAAAAGGCGTTCGACAGTGTCAATAGAGAATTTATTTGGCTTGCTTTGCGCAGGAGGGGCATCCCAGATAAATTGATTGCTATTATCAAGGCTACATATGATGGATCCAAGTGTCACGTTTTGCACAAAGGTAGGCTGTCAGAGGAGTTTGAAATCCAAAGTGGAGTTAGGCAAGGCTGTATACTGTCACCAATACTGTTCCTGTTGGTGATAAGTGACGTACTGCACGCAGCTTTGTCAAATGGAAATGGAGGAATTCAGTGGACTCTGCAATCTCACCTCAAACATCTGGACTACGCGGACGACGTATGCTTACTCTCTCATAGGATCATGGATCTCCATCAAATGACAACAAGGGTGGAGAGAGAAGCAGAAATCGTAGGGCTTAAGATCAACTCGGCAAAAACTAAAAGGATCAGCCTTGGAACTTCCTCATCAATCCAAGTAAATATTTCTGGACAACCGGTAGAGATGGTAGAGGATTTCCAATATCTTGGGAGTATTGTCTCTACGGGTGGCGGAACTGAACTGGACGTAAACAGCCGAATCAGAAAAGCAAAGGCTGCGTTCGGAATGCTGTCCAAAATATGGAGAAACAACTCTTTTAGCTTAAAGACCAAGCTACGACTGTTCCGCTCCAATGTTGAATCCGTTCTGCTTTACGGCTGCAGCACTTGGAAAGTCACTGAAATTGTCACTAGAAAGCTGCAAACCTTCGTTAATAGATGTCTACGAAACATCTTGAGGATTTTCTGGCCCAACCGTATCTCCAATGCCGAACTTCATGCGAGAACGGGTCAGGAGCCCATAGACTCCATTATACGAAGAAGAAAGTGGCAGTGGATTGGCCATACGCTTCGAAAAGGCGATCGGTGCATTGCATCTCAAGCAATGCAGTGGAACCCGCTCACACAGGAGGGAAGACAAGTGGGCCGGCCTAGAAGTACATGGCGAAGAACGGTCGAACAGGAATCGGCACGACTGGGGAAAAGTTGGAGAGAGCTGAAATATATTTCAAGAAATCGTACACGATGGCGCGTAGGTGTAGTGGAGGCCCTATGTCCCGTAAGGGAAATATCACGGACGTAATAGGTCCGAGGACCTAAGTAGTAAGTAAGTATATTAATGGCAGCATTTTATGCCAAATTATCTCTGCCATTTTATTTTGGCAAAAATATTGCCAGTATTAAGAGCGTTTACACGATGAAAATAAAAATGGCTATAATTTGACAGATATAATGGCATTTTGCCATTCGTGTAAATGCAGCATTAGCTAAGCATTTCCTAAGGAACTCCCTTGAAAACACGTCTGCGCACCTGATTGTCCTGTACCCCCTGAGCACCTCGTCAGAGTCAAAACTGGGGTAAGGGCCCTCGATCGCCGAAATGGTATACGAGAACACCATCTCCGAGAGCTTGGCCTCGATGGAGTTCCACACAATAAGCAGAGCTCTGCTGGTTGTGGTGAGCTCATCCACAACCGCTACTTGAAGGTCGTCCCTGACTACCTCACTTAGAGTACGCGGTTGCGCTGCTCCTGAAGATGGCGCTTTGATAGACCCTTTCGTGCCGTCAAGCTTGCTTTTTTTATAGGTTTGCTGGTTTCTTCACGAGACCTATTGCGCTTAGCGGTGTTTTTGGCTTTAGTAGCCAAAAGACAGCTGTACTCATCAACGATCTTCTGGTACGTAATTTTGTCAGCGAGGTCCTTCTCAAGAATAGTTCCAGCCTCCTCATTCTTGGCAATCTTGTCAAGAAAAAATATGGCCTTCTTGAACTTCAACTTGCGAAGAACACCCGATAATTGCTTTTTACCCTTGGCAGCACCGCTATAGCTGGCGTTGCTACCTGAGGGTACCTTGGGATTGGTCGGTCGAAACACAGGGGTACTGTGGCTGGTACTGCCTGTGCTTCCAGTTTATGTAGGTTGTCCTACAATGGTCTCCTGACTGGGGGCCAAAAGTTCATCCTCTGTGTCGGCGGATGGTTAAACGTCTGTCATGTCTAAACCGTCCATAGTGTGATAAAACAAAATAAGAGTCTCACGAGTAGGTCGGAAAGGAAAGGTCAGCCCCGGCAGAGCCGATATACCGGGTAAGGCAAAGAGTATGACGGACCCTGCCAAGGCGTCCGAAAGAGCTCGTTAGTGACTGGTTTACCCCGCAGCCTTCCATTTCTTCGGCACGGATTATGAAAATCGCTCACACCACCACTGAAAATTAGAGACCCCGTATCTATGGTCAAATCGCATTGCTGAGCGTTAAACTATTGAGAAGTAAAGGAACGTCTCAGCAATTCGATCTGACCTTAGCTGATCACCATCTTGACATCGCACAAGATAAAAACTGTGGTGACCATTTACCGCCCGGCACTCACTAGGAGGGTTTGATACGAGGATTTTTGCCGAGCCTGAATAATGCATCATCAAACATTTTTTTATCTTTCCCCAATCTAACGGAGTTCTGTAGGACTCTAGGGCTGTGTCTGCGTCTCCTACTATCTTATGGCGAACCATATGGAGCATTACATAATATTTAGAGGTACCTTTTAAGCTGTCGTACATTTTAAAAATGCGATCGACAGTTTTCTGCCATGAGTTAAACTTACCTGGCTTACCGGCGAATTCTCTCAAACATTTTACAACGTCGGGTACTATGTCAATGTCATTTGTGTTGTTCGCAAAGTCAACAGGCTGATCTATGTCGTCTGTGTCAATAAAGGAGTTATTAATTTTTTTTACCGTACGTATAACAAGCTCACTAATTTGTCGTATGACGTCGGAGGATAATAGATTTGTTGAATTGGAAGTGGAAGGTTCTTTTGGGTCTGTAAGAGACATATTTTTTAAAAGTTTTTCAAGTTTATCAGCTTCTTCTGCCATTACTTTATTTTTTTTTTTACAATTACCTAATAAATTTGATTTGTTTAATTGATTTTCAATAAGAATTTTTTTCTTCTTTAAATTTGATCTGTTAATTGATTTTCAATAAAAAATATTTTTCTTTACAGTTTACTATTTACTATACTATTTACTATACTATTACTATATACTATTATACAGTTCGAAAATTTTATCAGAGGGTGAAGCGATCCACCCAAGGATTCAAGGCTAGAACGGAAGCCTGCCGAGATGAGAGTGGGAATATGGTAGTAGACACACAGTCAGTGCTGAGGATCTGGAAAGAACACTTCTCTAGACTGCTTAATGGCGCAGACAGCCAAGATGCCGCTAATAGGCAGAACGCTCCATTTAACTTGGACGATAATGGCCAAGAGTTCCGTCCACCCGACCTAACCGAAGTGCGGCTGGCGATATCCGAACTTAAGTCGTACAAGGCTGCTGGTGCGGATGGCTTACAAGCCGAACTATTTAAATCAGCGGGAGATGAATTGGCTAGGAGCATACACCAGCTCATCTGCAAAATTTGGTCGGAGGAAAGTATGCCCGATGAATGGAACCTCGGTATAGTGTGCCCCATCCATAAAAAGGGAGATGTTCTGAAATGTACCAACTACAGAGGAATTAGTCTCCTAAACGTCGCTTATAAAATCTTGTCGGCCATCCTGTGTGACCGCTTAAAACCTTTTGTCAACTATCTGATCGGCCCTTATCAGTGCGGTTTTAGGCCAGGCAAGTCAACCGTCGATCAAATGAAAAATCCCGGGAATTCCAGATCGATACACACCACCTTTTTATCGATTTTAAAGTCGCGTATGATAGCGTGAAAAGGGACGAATTATACAGAGCCATGTCGAGTCTCGGCATCCCTGCCAAACTCGTCCGCTTGTGCAGAATGACGATGGAGAAATCTCGCTGCTCCGTCAAAATTGGTAAGAACACCACCGATTCCTTTGATGTTGAGAAAGGATTGAGGCAAGGCGACGCGTCATCATGCAACCTATTCAACATCGTTCTTGAAGCCATTGTACGCAACGCACATGTCAACACCAGCGGTACAATCTATCAAAAGTCCGTTCAATTGCTTGCATATGCGGATGACATAGACATTGTCGGCAGAACGAAGCGAGCTGTGGCAGCGAGCTGTGGCGAGCATTGAATCGGAGGCGGCTAGAATGGGATTGGCGGTTAATGAGGACAAGACGAAGTATATGCTGTCATCGAGAGAGGAATCTCAACATCGTCGACTCGGGCAAAATATCACGATGGACAGATATAACTTCGAAGTTGTCAAGGACTTTGTCTACCTGGGCTCCACTATTACATCGCAGAATGACATCAGTGCAGAGATCAAGCGAAGAATTACTCTTACCAACCGCTGTTTCTTCGGTCTAAGAAGGCATTTAAGTAGTAAGGCCCTCTCTCAGAGAACCAAGGAGACTTTATACAAAACCCTAATCATCCCGGTCCTGCTTTATGGATCAGAAGCATGGACACTGAAAGATTCGGATAAAAATCTGCTAGGGTGCTTTGAGAGGAAGATTCTTCGTGTGATTTTCGGTCCGGTGTGTATCGAAGGAGTATGGAGGAGAAGATTCAACGACGAGCTATACGGGCTATACAGCGACGTTGACCTGGTCAAAAAGCTGAAAATACAGCGGCTGAGATGGCTGGGGAACGTGGAGCGTATGGACAGCAACGCACCAGCCCGACGAGTCTTCGAATCCAACCCCGATGGGGTACGCAGCAGAGGAAGAACTCGTAACAGGTGGCGTAATCAAGTGAATGACGACATCAAAGCACTCGGTGTGCGCAACTGGAAGCGGCTAGCTAGGGACAGAGCTGGCTGGAGGGGCTTGTTAGTTGAGGCCGAAGCCCATCCTGGGCTGTGAGCGCCATCAAAAGTAAAGTAAGTATTTAATTTGTATATTTTTTTTTTTTTCATAATAAATTTGATATGTTTCATTTTTGTTTTTCTTTTTTTAAAATTGTTTTTCTTTACAATTACCTTTTTAATTTAAGTATTATTATTTTTTTTTTCAACAATAAATTTGATTTGTTTAATTTATTTTCAAATAAAAAAAATGTTTAGTACGATTTATTGATTTTGTTCTATAGGCGTAAGTTTCGCTTATTGACCGATTATACTTCTTTAGGATATTGTTCAGTACATAAGTTTCGCTTATTGATCGATTACACTTCTTTAAGGAATTATTCAGTACGATTTATTGATTTTTCTATAGACGTAAGGCTTATTCACCGATTACACTTCTTTAGGGTATTATTATTCGAAATTACAACTGAACTTTTAATGTGACAAATAAATTCAAATAAATTATTCTGGCTATGTGAATTGTGAATAGAACGTGAAGGAATGCGCAACATAAGGAAAAGGTGTTAGGTAGATTTGATGTTGGATATTGTGAGAGCCTATGGGACTGTGGGAATATGCCTCAGCATAATTTCGTGGGAATGATTTTAGTAGAATAATAATAAAAGACTCATAATAATAGAATAGAGATTTTGATGATGATATTATATTCATTATTTATAAAATGTTCATTTTATATTTTTTGATGAATTTTGAATAAAGACCAAAAGGAAAAATAAATAAATGGATAAAATTAAAACATTAAAGTTTACAGAAAAAGCATGGTGTCCGCTAAACTGGAAAGTCAGGGAACAAAATTTGGTCAGGGAAAGTCAGGGAATTCGGGAAGCGGTCAGGGAAATTTGTTTCCATATGTAACGTGCTATTTTGCCTTCAGGTCCTTGCCGGCAATATATTTCCCTAGCTCAGCTGTGGTCGTGGTTCTTGGACCTATAACCCATTACAAAAAAAAATAATCTTGCCAGACTTGCATCCCGGTGGTAGCGATGCGCGAGAAATTTGCCTCTACCCTCCCTGCCTTGGTTGCCTCCCTCGCTAGAGCAACCCCTTTTCCAGGCTTCCTCCTCTTCCCCCCTACATCATCCTCCTCCCATTTTTCTTCTCATCCTTTTTTATTAAACAAAATTTAAGTACTCATTATTTTAATCAATTTTATTTCAAAATGAAAAGAAATTGTTGATATATTTCATGGTAAAATATAAAAATTATTTTAATTTTTTCTATTTCATGTTTTACAATTGACTTCAAATGAATATTATATTTAAAAAGATAAAATCAGTTAAATTTATATAATTCTAGCTCTAGTGGCAACCGTGCCGCATTTAATCAAAAATTAAATTACTAAAAAGAATCACAATTTCGTCTTCGATTTATTTAATAAATTTGGGATCTACGATCCTCTTTTGTCTATATGTCATTAATTAAAACTTTAGTCCCCCAGTGTATAACCACCCTTTAGTTCGCGTAAGTATATTTGTTTTTATTAAGGTTATATATATATATATAAGTTTGTGTCTTTGTAACACCAATAATAAAAGCAATATAAAACAAAACAAACTCACCCCTGTCCTTCCGCTCGTAGTGGCCACTGCTGCTGAAGAATATGGGTAGTACCTTTGTTGGTGCGCACTTTTTCTGCACACTTTCTGTTCAATAAGTTATACTAACTAAATATAGATAACCGTTAATTCCGCGAACTAATATTTAAAACACTCGGTTCGCGTAACGATAATTCTTTTCGATACTAAAAAATTTGATCATTAACGACACTGAAACCACTTCGAGGCACAAAAAAAAATTTAGTTAATAAAAAAAAAATAATTAAAATAAAAAAAATAAAAGAAGGTTATTTGACTAGGGTGGTGATTTGAACCCCAGACCCCTGGAGTCGTTAGCAAATTTGGTTCACGGCCTAACGCTCAGCGCTATGGTGCTTCTACGGAAACTCGAATCCACTGTGAGCTTAAATCGGACCGGATCTACCGCTGTATTTTCCTAACAAGTGGGTATTGTAATCGAAACAATTCCTTTGTTTGTATGCCCTTGAACTGAGATTGTAGGATGTACAATGTAGGTACTTATACAAACAGAATATCGCACATCAGAATCACTTTCAAGTCGAACTTATTATAGGTACCAGTTAGTTAACTAGGTACGTATATAAAGATGTAATCTCGAAACTTTTGGGATTGTTTCAACCTTGAGTAGGTATTAAATTTCACTTAGAACTTTCTTTTTTTTAGTTTTAGTTAGTTCTCTTCAATTCAAATTAATTTATTTAAATTGCGATTGCAACATATAATTATGTCCATATATGTATGTATGTATATGTATATGTGCCACGATACAAAGAAATATAAATCGCGCAACAGATTTGGTTAGTTTTTACGTTGGGTCGCGGAATTAGACTTTCCGTTTAGACTAGTAAGTGACTATTGATTCCGGTACCTATTTCTGTTTTTATCTTCAGTCCTGCATCGCAACTAAATAAAATTGGAAATTTTCTGCAAACTTCCCCTAATTCCAGGATCAATGAACCCTTTAGGTATTGATCTTTAAATTTCGAGTCGAAGCTTTTCCTCTTTTTTGAAAAGTAACCGACTCGTTTTCCAACTCAAATACATCTCTAAGTCAGGAGTTCTGCAAGCTCTTTCTTTTTCGCTCAGCTGCAATGCCTAAACCCCCTCCCCATTTACCTTACCAATTAAGACGAACTTACTCATTTGTTTTTATGGTCTTTTCTCGCTCATAGGCACTTCGTCTGTCTCATCCTCACTCATAAAACTTTTACTGTCTTATATAAGTGCAGATAAAAGGTAGGTCAGTTACATCATCGAGTAACAACAACAAGAGCTTGTCGTGCCGCGCTTCTAGTTGTCGTTTGCCGACGCGTAGGGAACAAACTTTATTATTATTATATTTCTTTTTTTTTTATTTTTAAATCTTAAAATTAGTTTGTTTTCTTTCCTTTATTTTGAAAACAAATTATGTAACACATATCAATTTTTAAAAATTCACTGAACTCCTTTTTCACTTTCTCTCATAAGAATCTTTTTCGATCGAACATTTCGTTTTGATTACATCTCTGTTTAAAATTATTCATTTCGTATGTTTTGCCATACCTGTGAATATGTCAAAAAAAAAAAAAAAATGAGTGAAACGCAACTAACTGCACTTTGTGTTATTTCGTACAGTAATGGCCGCGATCGGAAACCTATGTAGAGCTATTCCATGCTATCTGAAATATTTTGGTAGATATATGTACGCTTCTATCCCAAGCGAAATGTCAAAAAGAAACAATCCGTTCGAAAACCTATATGGATACGAAACTATCTTAAGACCGATTTACAATGCGACACAAAACAAAAAAGTTATTTCAGCTCCCGTGTTTTTGCTTACTGCTCCATTTGAGTCCGGAACATTCTAATTCCATGGTGTAGTTTTCCTAAACACGGAAGCTTAAATAACTATTTTTTCTTTATAAATAAGAGGGACAGTTTATAACATTTAAATTATAATAACATAATATTAAATTAATAATAAAATTAATTTCAGTTTGATTTTTTCATTACTTTGAACGCACACTGCTCAGCAAGAATAAAAAGAAGAAATAATTTAACGCTACCAAAAAACTCGTCGTCAAGAAACTCGTCGCATTGCGAATTGGGAAACGATTTTATAACTAGAAAAAAATGACTGCAAATCCAGTCACGCTCTCGTCGCATTTACTCGTTCCATTGTGAATCGACCTTTAGATAACATAGCATAGGTTTCCGATCGCGACCAATAAGAGGCAAAATAAAAAACTAACTGTTAAAGGACAATGCGCAAAGATGTATGGAGCTTGGGCACCAAGCACCAATAAGAACGACCTTCATATCGTATGTAATAGGTACATTTTAATGCATTCATTATCCGTTAACCGTTTGTCAAAATTCGCTGTGTATTATTTAATTTTGAATAAAATTATTTTACTTCCATAGTTTTTTTTTTAATATTTTGTGTATTTTTCGCTCGATTTAAGCCATTTTTGGAATTAAATAATTTGAACCCATGACACACTACCTTACATTTTTCAGATTTTTAAAATTATGTTTACGGCAACCAAAAATAAAATACAAATATTGGATTTTAAATAATAGTTTTTATGTCAAAATCGTCTCTGGAAAACAACAAACAAATATCAATTTGTATCTCATTTAACGTAATAAAAATGGGTATTATTTTCAAGGTTTTAAATTGCAATTCGTAAAAATTGGACAAAGAAACCCACAAATCCACCCACAAACCACCCTTATATATATTATTAGGGGTTCTTTGATTTTGGACTATTAAACGATTTTTGTGTAAAACAAGGATCTGGATTTGTGATTTTTGTATACACTCCGCTCCACTTGAATAGAAACAAACTCTTTGTTTGCTGTCTGAGCGGGTAGCGCTTTGGTAAATTTATAAATTCACCTTTTGGTTTTAGTTCCTATAAGAGGAATCTATTGCGAATAAAACTGCAGAGACAGAATAATTCAGGAAAATACCATTAGGTTATTTTTTACCACTTTTCTTATTACTTCATATAAAACACTGTTGTTTTTTGCGCCACTTGAATAGAAACATTCTCTTAAATAAGGAAACAAATTGAAAAAGTGCAGTAAATTTGGGTAGTTTTTTTATTCGTAATCATATTTTTATATGTTTCCTACCATCTTTATTTGAAATAACTTGAAAGCCCCATTTGGAGACTGAATCATGCAGTTATTTTATATAATTTAAAGAAATTGCACTTCATTCTTCTTTGATTGCATCAATAAGTGATTCTTTGTCCTCATATTGTCGGTCAGAATCGTAAACTTTACGAACCATACATCCTCATGCGTTTTCAATAATATTTACGTCCGGAGGATACGGTGGCCATTGAAGTAAGGTTACATTTATCTCGGATATCCAACTGTTAATGATCCTTGCGTTAAGGATTGGCACGTTTTCTTGTTTAGATGTCCATGCTGTTGGTCCAAAGACATTGGTAAACTTAGGGAAAGCTTCTTGCAGTATTTCCTTGTAAGAGTTTGCCGTCATTTTCAATGTGGGAAAGTCCAGAACAATTATTGAGAACCAGAAAATCACACCCCACGCCATTACCCCACCTTCTCGGCTATGGTGGCGCTCCAGAAACCTCGGTTGCTCCCTTATAACATGAAAATAGTAATTATATCCGTCCGGGCCATCATAATTGAATTTTTTTCGTCAGAAAATACCACTTTTGTCCACTCTTCCTTCCACGTCATATTCTTCCTGCAAAAATCAAATATATTCTGTCTTCGTATTGGATTTAACGGTGGTTTTTTCTTCAATTTTAGGCGCTTTAAATGTTGTGACCCACGAATAACACGTCTAATAGTGTTAAGACTCGCTGTAATACCACTCTTAGCCTTGATTTAAGCAGCAGAGCCGCTTAAATTTGAAGCGAGTCTAATTATCTTTCTTCTGTCTGCTTCTGTTTTGGCTCTTGATTGCCTACCTTACGTATTTTTCCATAGTTTTCTTTATTTCAATGGTTCGACCAAACAATTTTCACACTTCTACTTATTTTTTGGGCTATTGTGCGTAGGTGAAGCTTGTTTTCCGCGTGTCCTTCTATTTTGGCTTTTTCTGGAGGGTTTAATGGTTTTCCGCGGCCCATCTTTTCTTTGATCAAACAATTATTCTTTTTAATCTACACTACTATTATTATAACACTATTTTTTCTTCTTACCGTAATCTATAGAGACAAAACGCATACTGTTTCTATTCAAGTAGCGCAAAAAAAAACAGTGTATTTAATGAAGTAATTGGAAAAGTGGTAAAAAAAAAACCTAATGGTATTTTCCTGAATTATTCTGTCCCTGCAGTTTTATTCGCAATAGATTTCTCTTTTAGGAACTGAAGCCAAAAGGTGAATGTATGAATTTACCAAAGCGCCACACGCTCCGATAGTAAAAAAAAAGTTTTTTTCTATTCAAGTGGAGCGGAGTGTATGATAAAAAAGAGACTAACTCAAAAGTAACTTAGAATAGGTAGGAAACTGACTGAGTTAAAAATCTTTTAGTAGGTATCAACCAAACAAATATTTTAAATATTTTGTGCCCTTCAACCCGTTATAAATGTAATACCAATTTTTCGTTACTAAATATGGAATAAGCTAAAAATATTTCAACCCTTTATAATAATATATAATGGTGGTTTTGAGGGTCGTTTTGTTAGTTGTTTTGTCTTACTTTTACGAATTGCAAAAGATTAAAAACGATACCTATTTTTATATTGATAAATGAGGTAAAAATTGATAGATGGGTTTGACACCAAAAATATTATTTAAAAGATAATATTTTTTTTTTTTTAAATTAAATGCTCCAAAAACTGCTTTGTGCATAAAATTGATGCTTGCGACCCCTAAACATAACTTTAAAAATTCAGGTAGGTATTCTATCATGGGTTCAATGAACTTAATTCCAAAAATGGCATAAATCGAGCGAAAAATACACAAAATATTAAAGAAAAACTATGGAAAAAAGGATTTGTTACCCTTAAACTCATTTTAATCAAAATTAAATAACTTTTGCGCATAACGTATTTGAACAAACGGTTAACGGATAAGGAATGCATGAACAAATACCTTTATATGATATAAAGGCCGTTCTTATTGGTGCTGGGCCCAATTTGCCATTGTCCTTTGACTGTGAGGTTCAACCAACGCGTTCAAGTTTATATTTCAAGTACGATTATTTCTTTTTACTTATTTCTTCATACTGTTTCTGCATACCTGAATTAATACATTTTGATTTATTTGAAAAAAAAAAATATTAAATTTTAACATCGCAAAGATATATACAAATAATATAAGTAATTTAAATAAAAGACTTTTTAAAAAAAATGGAATTAAAGAGCGGAGCTCTTAATTCCTATGTCTTTATTGTTTGAGTATAATTTTAGAACTGAACTTATGCTATCGCAGATAGCTAGTCTTTTTCATAATTTATCTTTTGTGTATATGAATCGCTTTGTCAGCGCTTTGTTTCTCAGAATATTAATTAAGTCTTAATGTATGAATATTGATTTGATTACAATAACAGGAAATGGTATCATATGCATATTCGATAAAGGAATATGAATATGATTTCATTTCCTTTGTTTAGAATAAAATGCAGAGATTAAAAAATGCTAAAAAATGCTTTTGTTGCATTCAGTGGTTATAACCCCTCCCTCCTTAGAGGATTCCAATGGTTTAAAAGTAACCGTTGGTAGGCTTATGTTTGTAATGGATTTTTAATTTTTTAATTTTATTCTTAAATAGAAAATTACAAATATAACAATTATTATTACAACCGCAAATGTTACCAAGTTGTAAGTTATGTGTTTATGTATTTTGAATTCTAACATTTCTATATTATCGATTGGTTTAAAGTTTAATTCTTTATAGTAATCTTCTGTAAAGTTATAATTTATCAATGGTATAATTTGAAATTATTTTGGAATAATTTTTTGTTTTAAGTTTTATTTCATATTTCTATTTTACAATCTTCTAATTCTAGAATATAATTTCCTTCTAGAGTGTAATCTAGATTGTTACAATTTTGTTTGATCTTTTCTTTTTGCAAATTTTTGATTATTAGATATTTTTCTTTATTTATGATTATATTTTCTTCTTCAAATTTTTCGGTTTTGCAATCTAAGTTGGTGCTATTTTTAAATAAGTTTCTAATACAATTGTCTTTTATTTCATGTAAGTTCTTAATTTCTTTTGTTACATAATAAAGAGTTTTGTTTGTTTCAATCAATTCTTTGCTTGGTAGTTTAATTATTTTATTCTTTACAGGGAACGTTTGTATATAAATTGTGTTAAATAGTTTATCATTAAATTTAGGAATGCTTAAGATAATTAATAAGTTTTCATTATAAGTTGCCAAAGTTATCTTTAATTCTTTAAGTTTATCGAAATTTATTTCATACTCGAATATCTCTTGAACTGTTAAAATGTCTTGCGTTAGGACACCTGTTCTACTGGTCATTATGATGTCAGATATCTTCCCTATAATTTCTTGTACTTCTAATAGGTTTTTATTAAATTCAATTTTCATACGTAGGGAATTGATTTCGTTTTTGATTTCTTTATATTTGTTCAATGTTTTTGAACTTTGTTTAAAAATGTCTTTTAATTGTAGAAATTGTTCATTGAACTGTTGGTTAATTTATACCTGTTTATTATTATTTTTCAATAATTCCTCGTTATTTTCTTCTAGAGCTTTTAAGCTTTGTTCTATACCTTCTCTATCGTCATCGTCCTTAGTTCCATATACGAGTCTCATACCTTTTCCTATAATATTGATTAATCCTCTTTTGTGTATTATATGGTGGGGGATTATAGTTTGAAGTTTTATTTCTAGAGTGTCTAATTTCTGTTTTTGCTGATCATCTTTATCAGGTAAGATCTGGTATTGATCTTTTAATTGATTAATTAGTATTTGGCACTCTGTTAGGTTAATTAAGTGTAGAATTATATCATAGTCAGTAATCAGTTTTACTTGACCTTATTGTAATAGAAAGAATTCTCTGTCTATTTTGGTTATTTAGAGATTAGATCTCACTAGGATAGTTATTGAAAAGAGAGTTATTACTGTTATTGTCTTCATTATGGGGTTTGGTGAATTTCTTTTTTTTTCGAAACCGATCTTTATGAAGTAACTGTTTTCTAAGGTGAGGTTTAACTAATATCTTTTTACTGTTAATTCTAATTAATTTTACTTTTTTGTGTTTTGTCTTTAACTTATTAAAGTTTTCGGGGTTGTTAACCTTCGTGAAATTTGGGTTTATATCTATATCTATTCTATTTTTATTAATTTTCTCTAAAATTTTGTTTTTTGTTTTTTCTATTCTTTCGAATATTGTTTTGTTATTTATTTTTCCTAAATGTATATCTATAGGTTTTTCTATGGTTGTCAGATGTATTGTTTTGTTATATATATTTAAAGATTTGATTACTAGGTCGAAGATATTTTCTGATCTTTCCAGCAACCTGATGTGCTCGTTTAAGGTACTGTGAAGACGTTCTATGTCAGAATTTCCAGTATGCCTATAGGGAGTGGAAAAGTGAATTAAAATCTGTTTTTCTTTGAAATAATTATCTATAGAATAGGTTTTAAACGTGGGTCGTTATCTATTGTTATTTTTCCGGTTGAATCATATAGCTGAATAGTTTTTCTAATGCATTCAATATATCTTTTTGATTTTTTAACTTTAATCTTTCTGCTGCTGCAAACTTTGAGAATTTATCAATGCAAGTGAGATACTTGTTGTTGTTAGGCAAGATCCATATATCTAAGTGATAATGGATATGTGGTCCTGAAGGGGTTTCAGTTTTTTCAAAAGGGAGTTTGATAGGATTTCGCTCTATCTTTAAGTTACAGGTTTCACAATTATTTGTTATCTTAGTGATTTGATTCTTTAGGTTCGGGAAATAATATTTCCTTTTAAGTTCTAAATAAAGTTTCTCTATGCCTATGTGGTTAAATTCTAAGTGCGTTTTGTGAATAATGTCTTCTATTTCTGGTAGGTCAAAAATGTCTATTAAGAAGATTTTTGTCCTTAACAATCTTTGGTTATTGTGATTGTTTTTCCAATGGTTTTGGAATTTCAGAAATAATTCATCGTCTTTTATGTAGATTGCGTTTTGGTGGTCTACATCGATTTCAGATATAATTTTTTCGAAATCTATGTTTCTAAAGGTTTTTCGGATAATTTCTATTCGGCGTTTATTGAACGGAAAGGTGATATTGTCGTTGTTTTCTCCTCCGATTCTTACGATGATTTGTCTAATAAATGAATTCAAAGGTTTTTCTGTAATAGAGATTAGGTTAGAACTGTCTGACTAGTTTGAATGTTGAGTAGAGACTAATTCTATGGCATTTATTTCATTCAATTTTATACGAGATAAAGCATCTTCTACTTTATTCTCTTTACCTGGGATGTACTCAATGTTGAAGTCGTATTCTTCTAACTTGATTTTCCACCTCTGTAATTTTGAGTTTGGTTCTCGTAAATTTTGTAACCATGCTAAGGGTCGGTGATCTGTAAGTATTTTGAACCTTCTACCATATAAATAATGACGAAATTGTTTAGTTGCCCAAACGATAGCCAATAGCTCTTTCTCAATGGTTGAATAGCTACACTAATGTTTATTTAGGGTTCTAGAAGCAAAACAGAGTGGACCATGAGATTGGCTCAATACTGCGCCAATTGCGTAATTGGATGCGTCAGTTGTTAAGGTAAATTCTTTGGTGAAGTCTGGATGTCTGTTTAGGAGGTCATCAGGCATTGCTAATTTTAGTTTTTCAAATGGTTCTTTGTAGTCAGGGTCATTTATATCTATTTTTTCATTCTTTTTGAGACAGATAGTCATTGGTTTTATAATTTTAGCATAGTCCTGGATAAACTTGCGGTAATATCCAGTTAAGCCTAAGAATGACTGAATTTCTTTTACCGTTTTTGGTATTGGAAAATTCTTGATAGCTACTATTTTATGTGGATTTGGTTTCATTCCATTCTGGGTGACTATGTGTCCCAAGAATTCGGATTCTTTTTTTAAGAAGTCACATTTATTTAGGGAAACCTTCCTTGAGGTTTGCTTCTTGGAGTGTTTTAAATATTTTATCCAAGGAATCTAAATGCTCTTCTAGGGATGTGGAAAAGACAATTATGTCGTCAAGGTAGATATGACAATTTTTTCCAACGAAGTTTTTTAACACTTCGTTCATCATCCTTTGAAAGGTGCGTTTTTCAACCCAAATGGCATTCTCAACCATTCGTAGTGGCCAGACAACGTACTGAACGCTGTTTTTTCTC
This sequence comes from Melangyna quadrimaculata, assembly GCA_949320155.1. Lineage (NCBI taxonomy): Eukaryota > Metazoa > Arthropoda > Insecta > Diptera > Syrphidae > Melangyna > Melangyna quadrimaculata. The sequence continues at coordinate 290,074,154 of OX439483.1, read as the reverse complement.
GATCTGCGGGATCGACTTCTATTTGATGAAAACCTTTTGTAAGGTCCAAAGTGGTAAAATAGTTTGCTTTACCTAGTTTATCTAGAATGTCATCGATTAAAGGGATAGGGAATTTATCCTCCTTTGTAACGTTGTTTAGTTACGGTAATCGATAACTATTCTCCAGTCTTTTTCGCCTGTTTTGTCGGCTTTTTTAGGTACAACCCATATTGGGGCGTTGTACGGGGAGACACTAGTCTCCTTTCAGGATAGCGATATATTCTAGTGAAGATGGGCTCTTCATTAGTGGTGGGGATTCTATGTTTCACGTGGCTTGTGAAAGTTAGATCATCACCTTTGTGATAGAAGACTCTTTTGTGTTTACTTAAGAGTTTCATTAATTTTGTATGTTCCTCGGAATTTAGATGGTCGATTCTTTCCTGTTCCAAATTTTCGAACAGTGTATAATCTGGTATCATATTTTCCAAGTGATTTATTTCTTTGTTGTATTCTTGTTCATCTTCCTCGGAAAAGAACAGAGGAATTATTTCATTGTTAAATTTCAATGTTTTGTTCTTGAAATTAATTTCGGTATTGTTTGGATATAAAATATTATTTCCAATCAAACCGTCAAATTGGTTATTATAATTGTGAATTTGAAAAACACAATCTGTTTGAGTTGGAAAAATAAATTTTCCTTTGGGAATAACTAATTCTTCATTTATGAATATAGGTGTTCCCACAGTTTTGATTTCTAAAGGGGTTGTTCTTTTTTTATTAAATGTGATGGTGCTTTTTCCCTATTTATCAAACTATTAGTTGCACCAGTGTCTATTGATAATTTGACTATTTGATTTGCTTTTCTTAACACAATAAAGGGGAGTTGTGAGTTTGGTCCGAGGCTACTTCCCGAAAACCCTGTTCTTCTTTATTGTTATTATGATTTACCTGAACTTTCTTTAGTTGGCTTGAAGTAGGATCTACCTCCATATGTTTGATTTGTTTGGATGGGGGTATATAATTTGGATTATAGTTAATACCCTTGTAGTTTGGATTTGGGTTATTATGATTAAAAGGGGGTGTAATATGTACAGGATTTTTAGGTACAAAGTTGTTTTGGTTGGGATAATATTTTTGATTGGGAATGAAATTTTGATTATTATTTTATGGTGTTTCGACCAATTTTCTAGGTGTTACTTCATTTTTTTCATCTATAAAACCTGCTTGGGTTAGCTCGTGTAAAGCTGCTTGAAGATTAAGAGGTTAAAGTGCGAAGAGTACTGTTCGCATATGTACTGGTAACTTTTCTTTAAATATATTGAGAGCTGTTTTATTATTATGTTCTATTTCAGAACTTTTACCTTCTTGAACAGTTTTCTGATTTAGTTCACAGAGGCGTTTTTGGATATCATTATAAAATGTTATAACATTTCCCTTGTACACTAGTTGCCTTAATTCATCGTATAATTGGAAAGAGGATTTGAATCCTCCAAAATTTGTAATTAACAATTCTTTTATTTCTATCCAAGTATTTAAGTGTGCATGTATTTCCATGCATCTTTTTGCTTTTCCTATTAATTTACTTTTTAATATGTTTATACACATTGTCTGACTTTGGTTGTCGTACTTGTTTAGTGTTGGAGTGATTCCATCCATATTCGTTATAAATGTGTATAGATCCTCACGTCGGCCGTCGAATGTATTTAATTTTTCTATGTATTTTAGAGGGTCGAGTGTTAGTGTGAGAGACATTTTGATATTATTTTTATTTATTTTTTCAAATATAGTAGGCTCTGTATCTAATTTAATATATGATAAATCTGTTCCTCAAGTATCACTAGATTCACTTAATTTAAGCTTAAAATTATTCTTACAATCGTTATTATTTTTGTTGCTTTTTGGACCCTGTGTTTCTTCTTCTGAGGATTCGTCTGTGTACTTTGGATATGGATTTGGCTTCTTCTTCGATAATCTTCTGCTAATAAAACTCATTTGTTGTTGTTGGACAATTAGTCTCCTCTATGGATTTCGTGGCATTACCATATACGTTGGTTTGAGTCACTTAACTAATTTATTTGGTTTAGATTTATAAAGTGTTCTAATAACTTGTAAATTCACTCAATCTTGTTTTGAGAGTCACTGAATTGTAATTGTGTCGTTCACTTTCTAAAAAGTATACCGTTTATTATTAGTTGTTATTTCGCGATGCTCTTTTGCGTAGAGTTTTCAAAGCGAGTATATTTCACTATTTAAACGGAAAAACGAGCGATAAAAAATGATTTTAATTTCAATACTAACTTTTCCTTTTTCATAGGTTGACCGAAATTTAAAATATTTTTTGTTGGTTTTTATTTACGGATACTTCTTTTATATGTGAAGTATCCTACCGACTGCGCCAATAATATAAGTAATTTAAATAAAAGACTTTAAAAAAAAAAATGGAATTAAAGAGCGGAGCTCTTAATTTCTATGTCTTTATTGTTTGAGTATAATTTTAGAACTGAACTTATGCTATCGCAGATAGCTAGTCTTTTTCATAATTTATCTTTTGTGTATATGAATCGCTTTGTCAGCGCTTTGTTTCTCAGAATATTAATTAAGTCTTTATGTATGAATATTGATTTGATTACAATAACAGGAAATGGTATCATATGCATATTCGATAAAGGAATATGAATATGATTTCATTTCCTTTGTTTAGAATAAAATGCAGAGATTAAAAAACGTTTTGTTGCATTCTGTGGTTATAACCTACATATGATTTAAAAGCATTTTATTTAAATGGTCATTCATTACTATGAATTACATTGCATAGGTATAGTCGTCCCTTTTGTTAAGCAAAACATTTTTAAATTAATTCAGTTATTATTTTTCATTTTAAATGCAATCCTTTATGTATACCTTCAGATTGATAGATCTTTGATAAATACAGGGTGAGTTCTTTTTGCCTAAGGTTTAATTAACTTCATTCAAATACGTACATTTTCTACCACTTTGTGCAATGTTTGTCCAATATTAATACGTACCTACTCATGAAAAAATTTTTTTTTGATTTTTTGGTCAGTGAAAATTTTGAAATTGGTCAGGGAAATTTATTTTGAAATTATTATTTATCATTTCATTTAACTTCATATGCGAAGTGGTGATTAACCAACAACCTGAAATACTTTGAGACAATCCGAGATTTCCTCATTTTAATAGAAATTCACAAGTCCTCTTATAATATTTACTGTCAGTAGACAATGTCAACACAGAGACATTGAGACACAGAGAACACAAAATCAACTTCTATCAAAACACACAAAGGCGGTGCACACATTACAAAGCATATGAGTGGACATAGACGATGAACTGATGAACTTCTACATGACTTTTCAACAGTTTTTTCATCTTATAATTTTCCATATCAAAAGCAATTTTTAATTCAACGAAAGAAAGGGTTGTTTTCACACAAAGCAGAAAGTGGGTTCAAATATATGAACTGAGGAAACATTGCATGACTCTTCACTTACTAAATCATTACATGTCGTTTCCTTTTATTATCTGGCTAGTGAATTGATTGCTGTTGTCTTGTTGTTTTCTACGCATAAAGCTTTCAAATCTATGAACTGACTAAATCATTGCATGACGTTTCCTTTTATTATTTGGCTAGTGAATTGATTGAAGAATTCAGCTATAAAATTCATTGGGGACGATATTTACCGCTGGGAAGAGACAAGTTAAAGTAATTGGAAATGCTGACTTTGATATAATAAAGAAAAGAATTTTTGTTCACTAATACATTCAAATGCATTTACATAAGTTCTGAATTTACATCACAGCCGGAAAAATTCAAAAAATCATTGAGGAAAAATCAGCTTTTTCCTTAAGGAATGGCAGCTGCACCGTCCACTTTCCAGCTGATTCCTTTGATGAAATTAACATGGGCATGTCCTAGGCGGGAAGCACATGCTGAAAATCCGATGCAAATTCGCCAAGTTGTTTATTCACCGACCCAGATGATGAAAAACATGGTGGTTGTATAATCTATGAATTCACTGCATAAATGTATGTGGTTTATTCATCAGTTCAATATTTTCGATGGAAATGGTAATGAAAATTCAATTATCAAATCACAAGATATAGAAGTAGGTAGTTGTTTATTCAGCAATTAGTTAATTCAATATGAAAAATATGAAGAAAATTAAATAAATAGTAAATTCATAACTCTGTTGTGTAGTGAATTATTTGTGATTGGTTAATAAAAATATAGAATTAAAACTTTAAATTAAAGTTAAATCACTAGGTCAGTGGTTGTTGGTTAATCACCACTTCATATGCGAAGTGGTGATTAACCAAAAAACTGAAATACTTTGAGAAAATCTGAGATTACCTCTTTTTAATGGAAATTCATAAGTCCTCTTATAATATTTACTGTCAGTAGACAATGTCAACACAGAGAACACAAAAAAAATCAACTTCTATCAAAATACACAATGGCGGTGCACACTTTACAAAGCATATGAGTGGACATAGACGATGAACTGATGAACTTCTACATGACTTTTCAACAGTTTTTTCATCTTATAATTTTCCATATCAAAAGCAATTTTTAATTCAACGACAGAAAGGGATGTTTTCTTACACAAAGCAGAAAGTGGGTTCAAATCTATGAACTGAGGAAACCTTGCATGACTCTTCACTTATTAAATCATTACATGTCGTTTCCTTGTATTATCTGGCTAGTGAATTGATTGCTGTTGTCTTGTTGTTTTCTACACACAAAGCAAAAAGTGGGTTCAAATCTATGAACTGAGGAAACCTCGTATGACTCTTCACTAGCTAAATCATTGTATGACGTTTCCTTTTATTATTTGGCTAGTGAATTGATTGAAGAATTCAGCTATAAAATTCATTGGGGACGATATTTCCCGCTGGGATAAGTCTTCTGCGTGAGACGTACCCTTAACCAAAGGTCTGATTGCGAAAACTTAAGCAGTGCATACCGTCAAATTATAAAGAGACCAAAACCTTTGCTAAAGGCCCTTCCACACTACCCTACTGTGCATTAATACATGTCGAATTGAAAGTGGGAAAGAATTCCACGCGACTGCCAAGTTTGTGGAAAAAGAAATGTCTTTTCATATTTTGCTTCCACACTTGTTTGTATTAATACATAACCTTAACCTAAAAAAAAGTGTGATAGAATGTGGGACAGAATTAGAACCATTCCTAAAATTATTCATGTATTAACACATGTCAAATCGTGTGGGATAGAATGTCGGGTTGTGTAGGCTGGGCTTTCTAGTGGGCAAGTGTGGAAGGCCTTTTAATCAAAGTAGATCTGATTGTGTGCGATGAGGGTGGTGATGACATTGTTCTCCTTCTTCTTTTTTTAAAGTCTCTTTGGTTTTTTGTTTGGAAAAAAGTAAATTTATAAAGAATTTTACTTGTAAATTTAACTTAACGTTAATTCTAAATTTGTTTTTTTTTGGTTATTAATTATATAAATTATTGTGTGTTTTAATACCCTAATAAGTTTTGTAAGTTAATTTGTTTGACGTTTCACTGTAACTGCTGAACTAATTAAAATGTGTTATTATTTATTTTTATATTTGGATAGTAAAATAAGGCCTGATGAAGGACGTAAACACGTTCGAAACGTTGCACTAAACATCTTTTATTGACCTACAGCCCGCTTAAACCATTAATAAACTTACAGAAATAAAGGTCACGAAAATAATTAAGAACTTTGACACGCAATTTTATCTAATATCAACGAAAGATGTTGATAGACTTGCTGGTAGAAGTCTGTGATAGACAGATAATGTCGTGCGAGGCTAGTCATTTGATACTCGAGTGTACCAATGTCACGTTTGTCTGAATAATGCATAGGTAGGTAGGTAGAGATGGCGGTCACAAGCGTCCTCGCTCGATGACCCAATTAACGCTGTAATTCACCGTTTTGATACCATAACTCGTTTGACCTGTGGATTAAAAAAACATTTTTTAAGAAAATGAGGGTATTTGGTGATAGATCTCCCAACGGGTCATCGCCTACGCCCGAGTTCTGCTGCAGTATGCTACGCTAAGCAATTTGCTGATATGCCCAGGACGCATACGATCTGATCCCTTATAGTCTAAGAGCCGACAGCAAATTTTGGGAGTGGAGTGATAACCAAAATTTATATACATGTATGTGTAAATATACGCCGTATTATGCTAATATCGACCGTCTGGCAAGTTTCTTTTTCAGCCGGGGGGTGGGCGTTCGAAAACGGTCATTTTTCCGATTTTGGGGTCGAAGTGATAACCACTTAAATTAATAAATAAACCATAGAGGATGGTGTACTGATGTCGAAAAAGTCGGTCGTTTGCATTTTTGAACTTAAAACCTTAATAACTTGTTTCCTATGAGATATAACCAAAAGAATGGTACGCCAACAAATCAGAAACACTCTCCTGATTATAAAAATGTGTCCAAGACGTTTTGGTTTCAGCCTTGTGCTTGCCAGACGCTCGTTAACTTTTCTCAAATGCATTTTTGAACTTAAAACCTTAATAACTGTTTTCCTATGAGATATAACCAAAAGAATGGTACGCCAAAAAATCAGAAACACTCTCCTGATTATTATAATGTGTGTCCAAGACGTTTTGGTTTTAGCCTTGTGCTTGCCAGGCGCTCGTTAACTTTTCTCAAATGCATTTCGAACTTAAAACCTTAATAACTATTTTCTTATGAGGTATAACCAAAATAATGGTACGCCAAAATATCAGAAACTCTCTCCTGATTATAAAAATGTGTGTCCAAGACGTGATGTTCAAAAGGGTAGTTATGTGCATTCAAGAGGACACAAGCGTCCACAGGTTTTTCTCAAAACCCACCTCTGTCTAACAACTTCTACTCTCACCTCCTAGTGGTGAACATCGGGTGTCTAGTACCTCAGCTGGAGACGGGGTTTAAACCCCCGTGGAAAGCTGTTGGGGACAACCAGCGAGAGAGGGGGGAGGAGTGTTACCACTAAGTCACATCTCCTTTCATCGAGGCGGCAGCGGACGAATTCTCTAGATGGAATCAACGGTGGCGTCTACAGTTCCAGTTAGGTTGAACTACTTAGTGAACACCTTATATGGGCTACTACGACATATTCGTAGCGCAGGCCTATAAGGAGCGGTTTATCCGGCTCCCTACCCTTGAGTTATACGAAGCGTCTTCAGGTTGGGGGTTGTGCGTCGGGGTAACATCCCTACCACGAAAAACTAACCGGTTCCGAAACGACCACAAGCCTCGGATATGGATTATTCTATTGTTGACGACCCCAGCAAACGAAACAAGGACAATGAATTTCGGATCTGCACGTGGAATGTCCGGACCTTAAACAGGCCACGCGCAGCCGAAAAACTAGTGGCTGACGTTAAGGCCATCCAGGAAGTGCGATGGGATGGAAAGGGCATACGAAGGATGAAATCGTGTGACATCTACAAAACAATCAGAAACACTCTCCTGATTATAAAAATGTGTGTCCAAGACACTCGTTAACTTTTCTCAAATGCATTTTTGAACTTAAAACCTTAATAACTTTTTTCCTATGAGGTATAACCACAAGATTGATACACCAAAAAATCAGAAACATTCTACCACCATGAAGAATGCACAAAAACAACTTTTTTTTGTTTGAGGATTAATCATTAAATAAATTTTACTTAAAAAAAAATATTAAATCATTTAACAACGTGAAATAATTAGATATTAAAAAAAATTATTCTTCGTCAGATTGATCGGATGAAGAATTTTGTAAGATGTTATCATCTTCGCTATCAATTAAGTCGTCTTCATTGTTTATTAAAAGATCAATGCTTTCTGGCGCTGCAACCCCGTTGAACCATTTAACTTTAACAGTATCGTCGGCTGAAGCCAAAACGTCCTGTACACACGTTTTTATAATCAGGAGAGTGTTTCTGATATTTTGGCGTACCATTATTTTGGTTATACCTCATAGGAAAAGAGTTATTAAGGTTTTAAGTTCAAAAAATGCATTTGAGAAAAGTTAACGAGCGTCTGGAAAGCACAAGGCTGAAACCAAAACGTCTTGGACACACATTTTTATAATTAGGAGAGTGTTTCTGATATTTTGCCGTACCATTCTTTTGGTTATACCTCATAGGAAAAAAGTTATTAAGGTGTTAAGTTCAACAATGCATTTGAAAAAGTTAACGAGCGTCTGGGAAGCACAAGGCTGAAACCAAAACGTCTTGGACACACATTTTTATAATCAGGAGAGTGTTTCTGATTTGTTGGCGTACCATTCTTTTGGTTATATCTCATAGGAAAAAAATTATTAAGGTTTTAATTTAAAAAAATGCATTTGAGAAAAGTTAACGAGCGTCTGGCAAGCACAAGGCTGAAACCAAAACGTCTTGCACACACATTTTTATAATAAGGAGAGTGTTTCTGGTATTTTGGCGTACCATTCTTTTGGTTATACCTCATATAAAAAAAGTTATTAAGGTTTCAAGTTCAAAAATGCATTTGATAAAAGTTAACGAGCGTCTGACAAGCACAAGGCTGAAACCAAAACGTCTTGGACACACATTTTAATAATCAGGAGAGTGTTTCTGATATTTTGCGTACCATTCTTTTGGTTATACCTCATAGGAAAAAAGTTATTAGAGTTTTAAGTTCAAAAATGCATTTGAGAAATGTTAAAGTGCGTCTGGCAAGCACAAGACTGAAACCAAAACGTCTTGGACACACATTTTTATAATCAGGAGAATTTTTCTGATTTTTTGATATATCACTCTAGTGGTTATCACTTTGACCCCAAAAGTTGACTTTCGCGCATTATGGTGGGCGTCTGGCAAGCACAAGGCTGAAACCAAAACGTCTTGGACACACTTTTTTATAAGCAGGGGGATATTTCTGTTGTTTTTGTGTAGCATTTTTGTGGTTATCACCTCCACCCCAAAAGTTGATTTTCGCGCATTTTGGTGGGCGTCTGGCAAGGGGAAGGCTGAAAGTAAATTGTCTTGGACCGACTTTTTCGACATCAGTACACCACTCTCTATGGTTTATTTATTAATTTAAGTGGTTATCACTTCGACCCCAAAATCGGAAAAATTACTGTTTTTGAACGCCCTCCCCGCCCCCGGCTGAAAAAGAAAATTGCCAGACGGTCGAATTTAGCATAATACTGCGTATATCCACACAAACATGCATATACCTTTTTGGTTATCACTCCACTCCCTAAATTTGCTGCCGGCTCTTGGTCTATGAGGGTGATCATCTAGTCACACACTCGGATATGTCGCACACTCGGATATCTCTACACCTCCGTCTGTTTGCACAACATGACTTGTGGTGACCAGAGAAAGTACCACCCGCCAGTATGACCAGACGCTTTTATTGGATTTAGACATGAGATGAAACTTGTTAAGGATTTGGACATAGGAAAAACACCCGATTGGACCAAAGTGCGCAACTAAAAACAATCTACACTGTGCCAAATATGCACTTTGTTGACTGGTATTGAAGCGAAGGTTCGCACAACCGTGTGATCGTCCGGTCCTCGTGCACCATAAGCAACCTTCAAACACAAGTAGTCTGCTAGCCCACAGTCATAGGAGTCTGAGGAAGAAAATGATGCAAAAGGAAACCGAAGTTAATTCTAGGTCCATTAAAACTTTCTTGGACTTGAACATAGGGAAACACTCAAAAGGGTCGAAGTTCGCAACTAAGAGCCGTCTACACTGTGCCACCTAGGCACTTGTTGACTGGTATTGAAGCGGAGATCGGTCTAATTGTGTGATCGTCTGGTCCTCGTGCACCATGAGCCACCTTCAAAAACCATAAGTCTGCTAGCTCGCAGTCATAGGAGTTTGGGGAAGAAGATGGTGCAAGAGGAAACCGAAGTAAATCCTAGATCCATTTCGTCGCATTGAGGAAAGAAGACAAATCTTTGATCTTCGTTCCGGAGAGTTCGTTAAGGTCGTCAAAAAAGGGCTTCCCAAAAGATTGTTGCCTCATTCTGGCCAAAGCGCGACATTTACAGAGGAAATGAAAGACTGTTTCATTTTCCTGCTGGTCCCCACAACTACGACAGGGAGTATTGTAGGGGATGCCAAGCTTCGCCGCATGTTCTCCTATTGGCTAGTGTCTAGTGCATGTTGCAACAATCCTTGCTATGTCTCGTCTGGGTCTGCACATTAGGTTAATGGGTAGCCCAAATCTTTCTAGAAATAATGCAGTTAGTTAAACTATTCCACCTACGATTAGATTCTGAGAGAAAAATTGAGAATATATTGACCTTCATAGCTCCGAGAGGAATACTGACTCTTTCCGCAAGTGAGTTATAAAGGGATGAACCTTGCGTGGCCAGCTCGTCAGCCCGTTCGTTCCCCTCAATGCCACTGTGACCCGGAACCCAGATAAGAGTGACCCTGAGGTTAGTGTTCGGACTCAGAAGCTCATCCTGGCATTGTCGTACTAATATTGAGGATGATGTAGCCGAATTAATGGCTTTGACAGCCGCTTGACTGTCTGAGAAAATAGCTGTATTTCGGTTCTGGTTTGAATTTTGTTTAAGTAGCTTGCATGCTTCCCTGATTGCCAGTACTTCAGCCTGAAAGTCACTAGCAATGTCAGGTAGCCGAAAAGACGTGGATATATTAAGGGACTCTGAAAAAATAACCACACCAACACCGCACTCCATCTTTGACCCATCAGTAAAGATAGTTGTGTCGAAGCCTTTCGTCAAGACGTCATCATTCCAATCCTTTCTGGATGGGAATATAATTTTAAAATCTTTACCGAGGCTCATTGAAGGGGTGCAGTAATCAGTAGGAGTCGAAAACATTTCGGTTGGAATTAAACCCGTGATGTTGCTGTGCCCATAGGGTTTGGCAAACAAGGAGTTCGATTCTTTTAGTCTTATCGCGCTGCAAGATACCAGCGGTAAAAGGTGCAGAAAAATGCCTAAAGCATCTGTTGGACAAGATCGAATAGCCCCTGTGGTGCTAATGCTAGCTGTTCTTTGAACCTTCCTAAGTTTGTTGGTATTATACAAATTATTTAATGTTGGCCACCACACAATCGAACCATACGTGAGAATAGGTCGCACCACGGCTGTGTTTGTCCATAAAATCATTTTTGACTGGAGGCCCCACCTTTTACCAAAAGTTTTGCTACAGTCATAGAAAGCTATGCAGGCCTTATTAACCCGTTCTTCAATGTTTAATTTCCAGTTTAATTTATGGTCGAGAACTACACCCAGATATTTTGCACTGGAGGAGAGTGAAAGTGTTCTACCGTTGAGTCGAGGTAGATTGAAGGGGTCTATCTTTGTTTTGGTAGTAAAAAGCATTAGTTCAGTTTTGGTTTGATTAATACCTAGTCCGCAGCTCGCAGCCCAGTTACTAACCTTCCTCAAAGCCACCTCCGTGATCTCACTTATCACAGAGTTATACTTACACTAACAAACTAGCACCAAATCATCGCCATACGCGACCGCCTTCACTCCACCCCTCTCTAACTTAGCGAGAATTTTATTCATGACTAAAAGCCAAAGAAGAGGAGACAGAACACCACCCTGGGGTGTTCCTCTACTGACGTATTTGGTTGAAATTGTATTTCCTAACGTAGATTGAATCCTTCTATCCCTGAGCATGGAAACTATCCACTCCCGGATGTAGAACTCTACACCAAAGTCAATAAGGGTTTCTAGAAAGGACTCAGTTAGGACTTTGTTGAAAGCCCCTTCTACATCTAAGAAGGTGGCGAGTGTATATTTTTTGCAGTTAATAGCTTTCTCAATTGTACGAACTACCTGGTGAAGGACCGTCTCCGTGGACTTACCCTTCAGGTATTCCTGTTGAGAGTTTTCGAGAGGGCATCCAACTAGGATGTCCCTGATGCGTTTGTCTAGGATGCGCTACATCGTTTTAAGCACGAAAGAGGTCAGACTAATTGGTCGAAATCCTTCGCAGATTTATGGTCCCGTCTACCGACCTTCAGAATAAAAACTACTCTAACATGTCTCCATGCCTCGGGTACATGGTTGAGATAGAGGCAACCTTTTGGAAATTATTTCCAGCCAAGGAACAACCACATCTTGCAGTTTTTGAAGCTTAATAGGCATTTTGCCATCCAGGCCTGGAGATTTATATGGAGAGAAAGAATTAATTGCCCAGGCAATATTTTCTCTTGTTATGACGGTCTTGATATGCTCTACATGAGCTAACGGTTTGATGTGAGTTTCAAGTGATTCCGGTTTTCTGTTTTCACACCCCGGAAAGTGTGTCGTCATCAGTAGTTCTAAGGATTCAGCCCACTCCCCATCGTTCTTTTTTAAAAAAAAAGGGTTGCGATGTTCTTTTGATAGCACTCTACCAAATCTTGCTGAGTCTTTGATGTTTTCTATTGACTCGCAGTACTCTCTCCAGCCTTGTTTTTTGGCTGATGCTCGCTTGTAAACCTTAAGGCTATCCTTATACGGTTGATAGAATTTGTTTTTGTGGCAGATGTTAAAAATTGTCCTTGTCGCTTTCCTGAGTTCAGACAGATTTTCATTCCACCATGGAGGGAGAGATTTTCGGCTATATTAAACTGGGCAAGAGATCTTGAACGCCGTGTTCATAGATGCTTCAAAGGTTTTCATCTTTGACTCTAGATCTGCAACCGATTCTGGACTCACATTTGGTATATATATTCTTCCAGTCAATTCGTTTAGGATTTCTATAAGGAGGAGGGGTTTCAGACTCAAAACCTATACTGAAGAGTATCCACCTGTGATCCGAAAACGAATTCAGAATAGATACCCTCCAATTTTCCACTAATAGATATAAGTTATTGTTAACAATAGTAACATCAAGCACATCCTCCCAACCTTCAAAATTTTCAGAGCTCGGTAAGACGAACGTGGGAGTATTACCTTTGTTACAAATAGTTAAATTATTTTCAATGACGAAATTAAAAAGAGACTCACCTCGTTCGTTTATCTCGGAACTTCCCCAAAGGGTGTGCCTTGCGTTTGCATCACATCCAATCAGGAGGTTCGTTTTTTTGCGCTTTCGCCTCGCTATGTGTGCGCACACTTCTTCTGGTGGTGTTTGCTGGTCATGCCTGAAGTAAGCAGATGCCTAGATTAAACCGTCTGTATTTTTTGCTTCCAACCTTACGACTGTCAAATCAGGAGTGCTAAGATTTGGACACAAAAAAGCTTTTAAGTGTTTTTTTAGCTAAAATACAAGTTCTAGGCTTACCATCGTTTCTGTTTGCGATCTTGTAGATCAGGCCGTATTGTCTATCTTGGAGGCCTCTCACTCTAGAGCGATTGACCCATGGTTCTTGAACGATGCCTACATCTATGTTTTCCTCACCCAGGAAAACTCTCAGATTATCCGAGGCAAATTTTGAGTGCTTCAGGTTAATCTGAATGACTCAGCAGCGCGTTTTTTAAATTTTCTTTCTATTCTGCAAAGTCAGGGCCCGGCAACTCGCTAGGGACCTCGACTTCATCAGTGACATCGTCTAGCTCAACGTTGTCACCAACTTTGCCGGGGTCTGCTCCCTGGTTCTGCAGAATCTTAATTTTTGCACATCTTATGCCAAAACGCAGCTTGAACTCGGCTTTCTCAAGAGCCCCAATGCTTTCCTCGCTGATCAACAGAAGGTAAGATGCACTATTCCTTTGCGATTCATCTGCCTTAATGACTGTCCAGTCGTGCATTGGAATCAGTGGATTTACCCTCTGTAGACCACGGATCAGCTCCTGTCCGCTTGCCTTAATGCTCATGAGGGGCAACCAGATGCGAGCCTTTGGTCTTTTAGGGATGTCCTTAGCTGGGATGAGCTTGAGCTTCAAGCCCTCCTAGTCATTGCTAATCTTAGCTATGCAGTTCCTAAGGAACTCCCTTGAAAACACGTCGGCGCACCTGATTACCCTTTACCCCCTGAGCACCTCGTCAGAGTCAAAACTAGGGTAAGGGTCTCGATCGCCGAAATGGTATACGAGAACACCATCTCCGAGAGCTTGGCCTCGATGGAGTTCCACACAATAAGCAGAGCTCTGCTGGTTGTGGTGAGCTCATCCACAACCGCTACGTCCCTGACCCAAATTTGATCTGGTTGATTGATTTTCAATAAAAAATATTTTTCCTTACAGTTTACTGTTTAATTTAAATGTTACTATTATATATATTTTTTTTTTCACTATAAATTTGATATGTTTAATTTTTGTTTTTCTTACAATTTTTGTTCTTTACAATTACCTTTTTTATTTAAGTATTATTATTTTTTTTTCAACAATTAATTTGATTTGTTTAATTTATTTTCAAATAAAAAAATGTTTGCACTTAGAATAACTTACAAAATAAAAAAAGTTATGTCCATCGAAGGGAATTCAAATGGGATGGAGCGGCTGTCTTTTTGTTTAGTTTCCTGTTCTTCCGTCGAAAACGGCTACTGAGGACCCTTATGTTTCTCCACACCGCAATCTTAACAATTAAATCTGAATTTTGTTTTAGTGTTTATTTAGGATTCTGGGACACATATCGACCGATTACACTTCTTTAGGGTATTGTTCAGTACGATTTATTGATTTTTTTCTATAGACGTAAGTTGCGCTTATTGGCCGATTACACTTCTTCAGGGTATTGTTCAGTACGTAAGTTTCGCTTATTGATCGATTACACTTCTTTAGGGAATTATTCAGTACGATTTATTGATTTTTCTATAGACGTAAGTTTTGCTTATTCACCGATTACACTTATTTAGGGTATTGTTCAGTAAGTAAGTTTCGCTTATTGACCGATTACATCTTAAGGTTATTTTTCAGTCGGGTCCCTGCTGCTCGGGCGCCAGTTAATATAAACAAAATTCGAAATTAATACAAAAATATTTTTTTGGAGGCGAAACAATTTATTGCTCTAATTCGAAATTACAAGTGAACTTTTAATGTGACAAATAAATTCAAATTACTTATTGTGGCTATGTGAATTGTGAATAGAACGTGAAGGAATGCGCAACATAAAGAAAAGGTGTTAGGTAGATTTGATGTTGGATATTGTGAGAGGCTGTGGGACTGTGGGAATATGCGTCAGCATAATTTTGTGGAAATGATTTTAATAGAAAAATAATAAAAGAATAATAATAATAGAATAGAGAATTTGATGATGTTTTGTTAACTTATATTCATTATTTATAATATGTACTTTTTATATTTTTTGATGAATTTTGAAAAAAAAAAAAACCAAAAGGAAAAATAAATAAATGGATAAAATTAAAGTTTACAGAAAAAGAGAAAAAAGTGATTTAAAAATAAATTTTACTTAAATTTAAATGAATTTGTGTAGAAAAGTAAAAAAAGTAGTAGCCCGTAGCGTAATGGTTAGTGCGTTCAACTGTCACGCTGGAGGTGTGGGTTCGCTTCCCAGCCTCGTCCACCTAAAAACTAAAAAGATTTTTTCAGGGCTACTGCCTCTTGCGAGGAATTGACAAATCCTCCAAGAGTATCACTTGTCACGAATAAGTGCTTCTCGTCTAGCCGTTCGGATTCGGCATAAAATTGTAGGTCCCTTCCATTCCTGTCGAAGGGCGCACACACGAATGGTTGCGATTTGTTAGTCACTAGGCCCTGGTTCTTCATGAGTCGTTGTGCCACCCGATTTATTTTGTGTAGAAAAAGTCCTTGTTAGTGAATAGAATAATTAATGATAATGATTAATGATTTTCCACCTGTAATATAATGCATTTAAAAAAAAAAGTATAGATCTATCCAACTCCTTCCACTCATAAATCATAATGTCTATAAAATCGAAATACGATATTAAAACGTTACCGGCGTAGCGTTAACGTAAACTGGCAAATATAGGATATCTTCCAACAAAATGATAGGTATTTTCGACTTCTCGCATATTACACAAAGAGCAAATTGCTTCAGTGCCACGACACCATGGTTAATATAATAATGGTAAAATGTCGCACCTAGCTTTAAAAATTAAACTAATATCATCGACATCGGCATGGTATCATTAAAACCTAGATTCTTATAATTAGTATGAAATGACGCTTGCTGAGAGTCTTGGTAGCATTTTTGTCAGTCCAGTGCAATTATAAAATTGTATATGGGGGACCAGCAATTTGTACCACCCGCAAATTTTTTCGATAGAGAGTTAATCGAATATGATAAATCTCAGATTTCGCATTCGTAACATTAACCGATTTGCCGACATCTTGGATTTTACTTTTTATTAAATATCTCGGTTTTTATTAGTCCCACAAAAAAAAATTGAAAGACATAAATGCGTAGAATTAAATTTCCTATTTTATGTGTTAAACTGTTTTTCGTTATTGATAATATTTAAAAAGTTAGAGGCCATCAAAAATCAAAATTTAGTATTTTCCTAAATTTAGGCCATTTTCAATCAAAAATTTGAAAAACTTTCTACAAGTTTGATGGGCTCCAAATTTCGAAGAATTTTGTTTTACAGCTTTTTTCTGTATTTCAAAAAATAAAAAAGTTGCGAATATTTTTCTATTAAAAAAAAAATGTTTTATACCAAAACTAATTTTTTCTAAATCTGAGATCTTGGCTGAAAATCTTGATTTGCGCTCGCTATAGTTAGATTTTCTCTTCGCTAAAACCATTTTCAAGATTTAAAATTTAGTTTGTCGCTTTTCTTATGCAAAACGGCTTTTCTAATTGGACCCACCAATTAATTTTTCCCGAGTACCGAATATAATACAATTTATTTGAGGCTCCATACGCATATTAATTTCCCACGTATATCATTTTGTTTTGGGGTTTGTTATATTTTACTGCACAATTAAAAAAAGTTCAAGGCGCGATTCAGTAAAGTTTTCCTACCGGATCAACTCTCTCCTGCGACTCATTTTCTGCTGATTCCCCGCATATGAAGCACAAGGGTTCATAGTCAAATCCAGATTTATAATCCAATGGCTCTTCCAATTCCAATCATACGATGGCGATGGTTTTGGTGACAACATGCGTCTGTCAGTCGCACTTTCCGACTATACCGAAACTCGACGTAAGTTCGTAGCATTTCCGCATACTGTTTCAGTCCTAGCCTAATGCTGGCTGGTTTGTATGTTTTTATGCTTTTTTAACATTAGCAATCTTGTCAATTTCTAACGGTTTACAGCAAATGAAACACTTGTTCATATTTTCACTGTTCACTTATTTTAACTTTCACTGAATCGCACTTTGAATTTTTTCTTAATTGTGCAGTCAAATATTACAGTATCCAAAACAAAATGATATACCTGAGAAATTAATTTGCGTACGCAGCCTCAAAAATTAATTGGCGGGTGCAATTAGAAAAGCCGTTTTGCATAAGAAAAGCGACAAACTAAAATTTAAATCATGAAAACGGTTTTACCAAAGAGAAAATCTAACTACAGCGAGCGCAAATCAAGATTTTCAGCCAAGATCTCAGATTTAAAAAAAAAATGAGTTTAAAAAAATGAGTTTAAAAAAAATTAGTTTAAAAAAAATGAGTTTCTTTAATAGAAAAATATTCATAACTTTTTTATTTATTGAAATACAGAAAAAAGTTGCATTACAAAATTGTTTGAAATTAAGAATCCAACAAACTTGTACTAGAAAGTTTTTCAAATTTTTGATTAAGAATAGGAAAATACTTAATTTTGTTTTTTTGTTGGCCTGTACTTTTTTGAATATTATCAATAACGAACAAATAGACCAAGAGCTCAAAGCAGATTTGGGGTGCGGAAGTGAACCAAAAAAAAAATTATATGAGTCGAAAGGTGTATAAAGGCTGATAAAAGAAATGCAAGTCTTGCACTCCCTGATGGCGGCTGTTAGGTGGGAGGGGCAATTTTCTAAAAAATTGACTTAAAAGGATGTCCTTAGATTCAGAGTTGAAAAATACCTTAAAATTATGTATCATTATGTCCAAATTGTATTAATATAATTTTTTAATTTCGATAAGTCATACCACCCCCTTTCCCCCGCCAAAAAACACCCGTTGGATACAGATATTTTAATTGACTCTTTTCATTCTTAATTCTTATGGTTAATCCGAAATTCCCACCAAGTTTCAAAAATTTAAAAATTTTTTTCCCCATGTTTTTCCTATTTTAACTGGTTGCTGAAAAGATAATTTAGCCGGATTTGTCTCATTTTTATGAGAAAGCTGGTTCAATTTACTTTTTAATATCTTAAAAACCAAAAGTCCTAGAACCACCCGGTTTTCAGTTTTTGACTACAAATTGATAAGGGCATTGAATTTTGGAAACAAAAATATTACTTAATTACGTGAAATTTTGCGAAATAAATATTTTTTACCATTTTAAAATTTTTTTCAAAATCTTGAGTTCAAACATTAATATTTCAAAAACTATTCATTGAAAGAAATTTATTTAAAAAGGAAATGAAAGAAGGGACTTCTGGCCTTTCATGAAAATATAACAGGGCATTGTATATGTTACCGTTGTTTTCTGTTTTAAGCCATTTTTTTTAGAAATTGCGCCTCCCACCTAACAGCCGCCACCAGGGACTGAAAGACTTTTATTTCTTTTATCAGCCTTAATACACCTTTCGACTCATATAATTTTTTTTTGGTTCACTTTCGCACCCCAAAATTTGCTGTGGGCTCTTAGACTAAAATGTTTAACTCATTAAATAGGAAATTTTTATTCTTGTAATTTTTTTTGTAGGACTGATATGAACCGAGATATTAGGTCCGTTCCTTTATTTTAAATTTCTGTGATTTTCTTTGCATTTGTGTGATTTTCAGTCCAAAGCCGTTCCCGTACTCAATAATTTGACAGTTTTTTTACAAAAAACAACGCTCACGAGAGAGTAAATAATTTCCTCTACCTGGGATTTTCAGTCCGAGAAATTTCTTCGGACTGAAAATCACAGCACAGCAAAATGTCAATTTGAGAGCAAAAGAATGAAAGCCAAACATCGTGCCTTACTTGTCCAGCACATTAGGTAATACGGAATTTGGTTGAATTTGCGTTCCCGTTCTTTGGCAGAGTTATGATATTTTTGAGAATATATCAACGTTGCTCTCCAAGATCTGACAGTTTGTGATTTTCTGTGCACAGAGTAAAGGATCGGACCTATTTAGTAAAAAGTAAAATCCAAGATGGCGGCAAAACTAATATTATTATTTATTAACATGTAATTAAAATTAGATGGTAATACTTCATTTAACGAGCCTAGCTGCGGAGACTATATATTGGCTCTTTTTTTTTTAATTTAGGTTAAAATGTTTGCTTTTAAAAGAAAATCTCATATTTTTTCGGTATTTGAGGAACTAGGTTTTTGGAGAATTTCATCCCTAAATACCTTTATTTTTAAATACATTTTTGACTTGGGGTTGCGATACAGCCCAGTGTTGTAGAATGTGAATTATGTCCAATCTGGTGTTACACTTTGTACAAAGTGGTGGCGGGTTTTTGTTGAGGAGGTGCTGATGAGAGGCTGTTGTGTGTCCAAGTCGAAGTCGTACAAAATTAGAGATTTTGTGTTTTGAAACGTTTGTTGGGTTGAGTTTATCAGGATTGAGTTTCTTGTAATGGTGGTGGTATAGGCTCCAGTCGTGGGTTATGATCAATTTTGACTTTTTTTGTTGAATGTGTTTTAGCAGGTCTAATTTGGTGTGGATATTGAAGTTATATACAAGAGCATTATTGGCTGAGTTAGCTGCATTGTCAGTATATTCGTTACCCTGGATTCCTACATGTCCTACATTAACTTGATATTGTTTGGTGATTTGGTGAGCGTATTTAGATATTTGATTTTGTTATTTGTTTGTTGTTATTTGTTATTTAACACTGAAGTTGTTGTTGGGGTTTATTATGGCGTTAAGTACAGATATGCTATCAGAGCATATTACCACGGTTTTTTGATAAAGTCTTAGTGGCTTGGAGTATGGCGAATTCTTCTGCGTTGAATACTGAATCGAATTCAGGCAAGTTGCCAATACATGCAATGTCACCATTTTGGATTGTCACCGCAAATTATGTGTTTTCCGTTGTCTTGGAACCATCAGTAAATATAAATTTCCATCCATCCGATTTTAATTCGAGTGAGATGGCTGTGTATAGGTGGCGGTAGATGCTATTGCTGGTATTTGCTTTTCTATAACTAGCTAGAGTTAATACTAGAGAATCCTGGTTGATGAACCATGGGGGAATACGAAGAGTAACATGGTGCTCTAGTTTAGTTGGTAGTTCGAACTCAGCTGCTTTTGTAAGAATCGTAGCAATAGCAGATGTGATCCTTTTGCTTAGTTTATGGTCCAATGCTTTTTTGAAGTCGTTATCGTTTATTGAATTTTTGGAAACGATAGTTTAGCAGTTATAGTGTCACTTCGTTCCTCTATGCTTGGTAGTCCTGCTTCTGCCAATATATTTTTTATAGGTGTTGTTGGGAACGCGTTGATGCTTCTCCTTGCTGCGGCGTGCTAAGTTGGGGTTATTATCTTCAGGATGACTTAGGACAATGCCCATATATACACAACAAATATTCAATTTTACTTAAAACTAACATTCTCGTGGTGTTTGAAAGGGTGTTCATATGTACGTCACTTTTATTTGAAGCTAGACATCTTACAATATTAGTTCTTGCAGCTAGTGATTTTTTAAGCTCTATACAGTGTTGTTTCCAAGAATACGTTTTATTGAAGACTAAACCTTGAATACGCAATTGAATAGATTATTTTCAAAACATGTCCTTTCTGAACAGTTTTCGTTACAGTCACAAAAGCCTTTAATTTTGGAATGCATTGGCCGCTTAACCAAATAATCAAGATTGCGTCAGGATAGCAGCACATAATTTCGGTAGTTAATTTGAACTTGGAAGCCTCGAATCGATATAATTCGAGAACACATTTAGTTTTCCAAAATGGACTTAACATGTTTTGAAAATAATCGATTCAATTATGAATAATACCACCTAGAGAGGTGACCTAACAGTCACTGTTCAGGGACTGTTTTAAGAAAACATCAGAACTACCAACAAATCAATATTGAACAAAATTATACAGAAAATGATAGTTTAGATTTTTTTGTTAGACGTAGATAGTTAGATAGTTTCGATTTTTTTTTAGACGTAGCCCGTTTATGAGATGGCTATTTTATCGACAGTTTTTTAATTTTGTTGTTCTTACCGAGGGTAATTTTACCGCGCTATCTGAAAAACGTTCCAATAAAACGCGCGAAATATGAATTCAAAAATAATTAATTTTTGGAAAATCCATTCAATATGAGTTTATTCTCAAAGCAATCATTATATTGTAGCTAAAAGTGATCCCAATTGCATTTTTGTAATTAAAATTTGAACTTTTCCTACAAATTTCTCACTTTTGGTGTCAAAAGGCTGATGCTGAAATTTTTTTGATTTGCTTGCTTAACAATTTTGTTTCGTAGTTGAGTAATTGAAAAAAATTTGTTGAAAAATCATAAATACGACGCTCAAAAATGTAGGTTTTTGTTTAACTTTCAATTGAAATCGATTGTGAAGTCGATAAGGCAACACAACCAAGTGCGCTTATTCTGTGCGGGTTATATATTATATCCGTCTTAAATTTTGAGATCAGATTGAAGTTGAACATGTTTTTTGTACTAAGATAATCCTAACAAATATGAATACGAATGTACTAATTCATTCGAAATTAAAATAGGCAGCAAATATTCGAACCTACACTGTGCTTGAAAATTGACTTTCATAGAAGTACTTTGTGTTGAACTAGTCGAAAAAGGGTGGATTGTTTAATAACAACTACCAGTAACGTGATTAAGAGCTACCAATTTACGTTATATAATGGGTAGTTGAAAGTGTAGATGCCATTTGTTTTTACACAAAAAGATCTATTTGTTAAAAAAAATCTTACATAACCGTATATTTTTTTTCCAACACCCCATTTTGTAAGATTTTTCAAAACTACATGGAGACCTATTCTATTAAAGGCTTTTTCGAAATCAAGGGAGAGGACGGATATGTGGTTTTTTGCTGATAGAGCTTTTGTAGCAAAAAAGTCGATATGAAGAAGACCGTCGACGCATCCTCTGTTGGCCTTAAAGGCAACTTGGTTAGGACTTAAAAGCTTGTTTGTTTCGGCAAACCATAGTATGCGCTTTGCAAATATTTTTTCCATTATTTTGGAGAGGCATGGGATAAGGGAGATTGGGCGGTATCCTTCGTTAGTATTTTTATCCTTTTTTGGCTTCGGAATAGGTATAATTGTAGAAGAGGGAATGAGGGATAGATGATAGTTATTTAAAATATTATTATATAGATCGAGAAATCTCTGCTCACTTTTATTAGGTAGATTTTTCAGCATTGGATAAGATATTCTATCTCTGCTTTGCCTTTAACCTTACTGAGTGAGGTTTCGAGTTCGATTAATGTTATCGGTAGTTGGATGCGTCGAGCTGTCGGATTTGCAGCATTTTGAGATGGGTGGTTAAGGGTATCTAATTTTTCTCGAATGAAAGCGGTGGAAAAATTTGAATCTTCCGATGCTTTGTTTGTGCGATAATATAAGATATTTTTGGCGGATCTGTGATCATGTTATTTGATTTAATGCAGTTTATTGCGAGTGAGGTTGGGTTGCCGCTGAGACGGCGGGTATTTTGCCATATTTTGGCAATTCTTTTTCTAATAATTCGCCCTTTTTATTGGTGGTTGAAGATCCCCAAAGTGTATTCCAGGCGTTAACATCACCTCCGAATATAATTGGAAGATGGACTTGGTTAACTTTATTTTCTAGGTCGATTTTATTAAATGTTTGTTTTGGGGGTAAATATATGTTTATGTATGTAAATTTTATTTTATGTTGTATTTCAACAGCAAGGGTCTGCAGGTTTGAGTTTGATGATATTATTTTGTGAGGAGTTTTTTTTAATTATGCTGTTTTCCTTTAGACGTCCGGAAGCGTCCAGAAGCGTCCGGAAGTCTTCTGAAACCATTCCATTGGCACAAAAAGCACGCTTCTGACGATTCTGAGAAGAGAAATTCGATTCTTGATTTCAAATCAGAATCCACTCAAGAAGCACTAATACATTCTAACTCAAACGTCACAACAAACTTCAATGAACTAGATGTTTTTTTAACTTTCCATTTTAATTTAATTTGTATCCAAAATAAAAGTTTTTGGTAAATTTTAATCAACATATTAAGAAAAAATCAAACAAAAAATATTATTTTGAAGTTCTGAGTTGATACACTCGTGTTTTACATTTCACTTTTTGTGCGGTAGCAAATAATTTTTATTTGACGATTCACCTATAAATATACCAAACCCCAGAATTGAGTAGAGGCATCTTGAACTGTTCCATTGGATTTCAGAATGAGTGAAACCTTGAGTGAAACCAAAGGGAAACAGTATTAGAAAAGCTATACCTTGTTTACCAGTATCATTGTCTGGCGAGTTATAAAAACAACCATCAAAGGCTTTTGGGAAATTTAGCACCTTGTCAAAGTGGTAGTGAGTTACTTGAATAGCAACGATTGTAGGATTATGATGTTTAATCATAATATTTAGAGAGCTACTTTGATGCTACATGAGTTCCATGCACTTGTTTTACCAGTGGCACGACAGGGGTGGGTAGAAGGAGTATTGTTTTGGTTTGTGTTGTTTAATTCTCGTTGTAAATCGTAATGGTTGTTAAAATTATGTTGTTCGGTGCTTTGGCTCTGCGACTCGGGAGTTGAATCATTCTGGCTCTTCTCAGAGCCTGATTGATTCAATTCTCGCACCGCAGAGTCGGGCGTTTGGGTAAAATTATCATTATAACATGTCGACTTCATGATTGTCTGAATTTTTTTTAATTATGTAATATTCATTGTTACCCAAAAGTTTTTGATTGACAGCTGATAAATGGGATTGAGGAAGTGCAGGGGCAGGGTTTAGAGTGGTTTGAGGTAGAAGAAGAAGATTGGGTATTGGTATTTGTGCTTAAAGAATGCTGTGAGTTATTTTTTGATAGCGAATGAGTGGATTGAGATAGAGAAGTGTTTAGAGTTAAGTGATTCTGTGGTAATAGTTAAGTTTTCTTTTGGAAGTGGTAGTTCAGTTGTAATTGTTAGAGGAGATGATGTGTTTGGTGTGGGTTCTATGGTTTGTTGTGTGTGTAATGTGTTGATTTTTACATTATTTGTATTTTGAGTAGCTTTTGTTTTTGGAGGGGTAGGTCGAGGGAGGCTATATGATGATCTTGGAAATTATTGGTTTTACTGTTTTGATTTGTTGTTTTTTTAATAGTTTCAGCGAAGGTATCAACTTGAGGTGGGATAAGTACTGTATTTTGTTGGCTATATATTTGTTTGGCTTTTTTTATGGCATTTTTTAGTTGTTTTTAGTGTTAGGATTTCTTTTGATTGTTTGTATGTAGGACATATTTTGGCTGATGAGGAGTGAGAGAGGGAGCAATTTGCGCACATTGTGCGAGTGGATGGGTCAGGATTGTGAGGGGGAAGGCTACATGATTAGTATATTTTGGTGCCATTGCAACGTTTTGTCGTGTGTCCCAGCAATTGGCAATTGTGGCATCTCACAGGGTTGAGAATATATTCCGTTATTTTGGCTGTGTAAAAACCAATATAAACTGACTTAGGGATTTGGTAAAGGTCAAATGTGAAGAGCATAAGACCTGAAGGTTTTTGTTTTCCATCATCGCTTTTTTTAGGAACTTATATATGTCTATGACACCTTCAGGTTTCATTTCACTGATTTTCAGTTTCATATACGTTAATGAGGCATGGGGCGAAACAGATTCCTTTCGTTTGATTTAGTTTGTCATGCAGGTTCACAGTTACTGGGCAAACACCAGCAAGATCTTTGATTCGAAGGAAAATGTCTGCGGTCTTTTGAGACCTTACAAAAATAAGTAAACTATCGTCGCGAAGTTGATTTATGCTTTCGTAATCATAGATACAATTTGGACATAATGATACATGATTTTAGGGTATTTTTCAATTCTGAATCTAAGGACATCAAAATTAAGGCATTTTATCCAGAGATGACAGTTTTTCAGTAAAATTGTTAAACTATTAAAAAAATACCTTGAAAAGAATTGTACATTGATGAAAATTAGTATAAATATTCAATTTGGCCCATTCTTGGGATAGATGTTATGATCAAAATTTCATACCTTCTCTTTCCCTTAAGAAAAACACCCTTTCGTCATAGATATTTATATGGACTCTTTTGATCCTTTATTCTCATGTCAAATTGAATATTTATACTAATTTTCATCGATGTACCATTCTTTTCAAGGTATTTTTTTAATAGTTTACCAGTTTTACTGAAAAACTGTCATCCCTGAATAAAATGGACCATAAGGACGATTGTATCGCCTTAATTTTGATGTCATTAGATTCAGAATTGAGAAATACCCTAAAATCATGTATCATTGTGTCCATATGGTATCAATATAATTTTTTAATTTCGATAAATCATACCACCCCTTTCCCCCTCCAAAAAACACCCGTGGGATACAGATATTTTTATTGACTCTTTTGATTCTTAATTCTTATGATTAATCCAACATTCCCACCAAGTGTCAAAAATGTAATAATTTTTTTCCCCATGTTTTTCCTATTTTAACTGGTTGCTGAAAATATAATTTACCCGGATTTGTCTTCGTTTTATGAGAAAGCTGGTTCATTACTTTTTAATATCTTAAAAAGTAAAGGTCCTACAACCATCCAGTTTTCAGTTTTGGACTACAAATTGATGAGGGCATTGACTTTTGGAAACAAAAATAGTACTTAATTACGTGAAATTTTGCGAAAAAAAATATATTTTACCATTTTAAACATTTTTGTTTTTTCAAAAATTTTGAGTTCAAACATTAATATTTCAAAAACTATTCATTGAAAGAACTTTATTTAAAAAGGAAATGAAAGAAGGGACTTCTGGCCTTTCATGAAAATACAACAGGGCATTGTACATGTTACCGTTGTGTTTTAATAATTTTTTTTTCTGTTTTAAGTCAATTTTTTAGAAAATTGCCCCTCCCACCTAACAGCCGCCACCAGGGACTGCAAGACTTGCATTTCTTTTATCAGCCTTAATACACCTTTCGACTCATATAATTTTTTTTTTGGTTCACTTTCGCACCCCAAAATTTGCTGTGGGCTCTTAGACTAAAATGTTTAACTCATTAAATAAGAAATTTGTATTCTTGTTATTTTTTTTTTGGAGGACTGATATGAAACGAGATATTTAGTAAAAAGTAAAATCCAAGATGGCTGCAAAACGGTAAATGTTACGAATGCGAAAACTGAGATTTATCATATTCGATCAACTCTCTATCGAATAAAAAAAACATGTTATGTAATGTAATTTATTAACATGTAATTAAAATTAGATGGTAATACTTCATTTAATTTTTTTTTTTTAATTTAGGTTAAAATGTTTGCTTTTAAAAGAAAATCTCATATTTTTTCGATATTTGAGAAACTAGGGTTTTGGAGAAGTTTATAAATACATTTATTTTTAAATACATTTTTGATTTGGGGTTGCGATACAGCCCAGTGTTGTAGAATGTGAATTATGTCCAATCTGGTGTTACAATTTGTATAAAGTGGCTGTTGTGTGTCGAAGTCGTACAAAACTAGAGATTTTGTGTTTTGAAACGTTTGATGGGTTGAGTTTATCAGGATTGAGTTTCTTGTAATGTTGGTGGTATAGGCTCCAGTCGTGGGTTATGATCAATTTTGACTTTTTTTGTTGAATGTGTTTTAGCAGGTCTAGTTTGGTGTGGATATTGAAGTTATATACAAGAGCATTATTGTCTGAGTTAGCTGCATTGTCAGTATATTCGTTACCCTGGATTCCTACATGTCCAGGGGTCCACATTAACTTGATATTGTTTGGTGATTTGGTGAGTGTATTTAGATATTTGATTTTGTTATGAGTTCAGTGTAGTTGTTGGGGTTTATTATGGCGTTAAGTACAGATATGCTATCAGAGCATATTACCACGGTATTTTTATACAGTCTTAGTGGCTTGGAGTATGGCGAATTCTTCTGCATTTAATACTGAAGCGAATTCAGGCAGGTTGCCAATACATGCAATGTCACCATTTTCGATTGTCACCGCAAATGATGTGTTTTCCGTTGTCTTGGAACCATCAGTTAATATAAATTTCCATCCATCCGATTTTAATTCGAGTGAGATGGCTGTGTATAGGTGGCGGTAGATGCTATTGTTGGTATTTATTTTTTTATAACTAGCTAGAGTTAATACTAGAGAATCCTGGTTGATGAACCATGGGGGAATACGAGGGGTAACATGGTGGTCCTGATTAGTTGGTAGTTCGAACTCAGCTGCTTTTGTAAGAATCATAGCAATAGCAGATGGGATCCTTTTGTTTAGTTTATGGTCCAATGCTTTTTTGAAGTCGTTATCGTTTGTTGAATTTTTGGAAACGATAGTTTAGCAGTTATAGTGTCTCTTCGTTCCTCTATGCTTGATAGTCCTGCTTCTGCCAATATATTTTGTAAAGGTGTTGTTGGGAACGCGTTGATGCTTGTCCTTGCTGCGGCGTGGTTAGGTTGGGGTTATTTTCTTCAGGATTGACTTAAGGCAATGCCCATATAAACACAACAAATATTCAATTTTACTTAAAACTAACATTCTCGTGGTGTTTGAAAGGGTGTTCATATGTACGTCACTTTTAATTGAAGCTAGACATATTACAATATTAGTTCTCGCAGCTAGTGATTTTTTAAGCTCTATACAGTGTTGTTTTCAAGAATACGTTTTGTTGAAGATTAAACCTTGAATACGCAATTGAATCGATTATTTTCAAAACATGTTCATTCTGAACATTTTTCGTTACAGTCACAAAAACCTTTAATTTTGGAATGCATTGGCCGCTTAACCAAATAATCAAGATTGCGTCAGGATAGCAGCACATAATTTAGGTAGTTAATTTGAACTTGGAAGCCTCGAATCGATATAATTCGAGAACACATTTAGTTTTCCAAAATTGACTTAAAATGTTTTGAAAATAATCGATTCAATTATGAATAATACCACCTAGAGAGGTGACGTAACGCTCACTTTTCAGGGACTGTTTTAAGAAAAAATCAGAACTACCAACAAATCATTATTGAACAAAATTATACAGAAAATGATAGTTTCCGATTTTTTTTAGACGTAGATAGTTAGATAGTTTCGATTTTTTTTTAGACGTAGCCCGTTTATGATATGGCTTTTTTATCGACAGTTTCTTAATTTTGTTGTTCTTACCGAGGGTAATTTTACTGCGCTATCTGAAATACTTTCCAACAAAACGCGTGAAATATGAATTCAAAAATAATTAGTTTTTGGAAAATGTATTCAATATGAGTTTATTCTCAAAGCAATCATTATATTGTAGCTAAAAGTGATGCCAAATGCATTTTTTGTAATTAAAATTTGAACTTTTCCTACAAATTTCTCACTTTTGGTGTAAAAAGGCTGATGCTGAAATTTTTTTGATTTGCTTGCTTAACAATTTTTTTTCGTAGTTGAGTAATTGAAAAAAATTTGTTGAAAAATCATAAATACGACGTTCAAAAATGTAGGTTGCTGTTTAACTTTCAAATGAAATTGCTTGTGAAGTCGATAAGGCAACACAACCAAGTGCGCTTATTCTGTGCGGGTTATATATTATATCCGTCTAAAATTTTGAGATCAGATAAAAGTTGAACATGTTTTCTGTACTAAGATAATCCTAACAAAAATGAATACGAATAGTACTAATTCATTCGAAATTAAAATAGGCAGCAAATATTCGAACCTACACTGTGCTTGAAAATTGACTTTCATAGAAGTAATTTGTGTTGAACTGTTCGAAAAGGGTGGATTGTTTAATAACAACTACCAGAAACGTGATTTAGAGCTACCAATTTATAATAGCAACTACCAGAAAACATAACAACTACCACTTTAAACAGTCCCTA
The DNA here is from genome assembly GCA_949320155.1 of Melangyna quadrimaculata. Taxonomy (NCBI): domain Eukaryota; kingdom Metazoa; phylum Arthropoda; class Insecta; order Diptera; family Syrphidae; genus Melangyna; species Melangyna quadrimaculata. The sequence goes on along the minus strand of OX439483.1, from coordinate 290,045,247 downwards.
CGTTATATAATGGGTAGTTGAAAGTGTAGATGCCATTTGTTTTTACACATTTTTTATAAGATTTTTCAAAACTACATGGAGACCTATTCTATTAAAGGCTTTTTCGAAATCAAGGGAGAGGACGGATATGTGGTTTTTTGCTGATAAAGCTTTTGTAGCAAAAAAGTCGATATGAAGAAGAGCGTCGACGCATCCTCTGTTGGCCTTAAAGGCAACTTGGTTAGGACTTAAAAGCTTGTTTGTTTCGGCAAACCATAGTATGCGCTTTGCAATTATTTTTTCCATTATTTTGGAGAGACATGGGATAAGGGAGATTGGGCGGTATCCTTCGTTAGTATTTTTATGCTTTTTTGGCTTCGGAATAGGTATAATTGTAGAAGAGGGAATGAGGGATAGATGATAGTTATTTAAAATATTATTATATAGATCGAGAAATCTCTGCTTACTTTTATTAGGTAGATTTTTCAGCATTGGATAAGATATTCTATCTCTGCTTTGCCTTTAACCTTACTGAGTGAGGTTTCGAATTCGATTAATGTTATCGGTAGTTGGATGCGTCGAGCTGTCGGATTTGCAGCATTTTGAGATGGGTGGTTAAGGGTATCTAATTTTTCTCGAATGAAAGCGGTGGAAAAATTTGAATCTTCCGATGCTTTGTTTGTGCGATAATATAAGATATTTTTGGCGGATCTGTGATCATGTTGTTATTTGATTTAATGCAGTTTATTGCGAGTGAGGTTGGGTTGCCGCTGAGACGGCGGGTATTTTGCCATATTTTGGCAATTCTTTTTCTAATAATTCGCCCTTTTTATTGGTGGTTGGAGATCCCCAAAGTGTATTCCAGGCGTTAACATCACCTCCGAATATAATTGGAAGATGGACTTGGTTAACTATATTTTCTAGGTCGATTTTATTAAATGTTTGTTTTGGGGGTAAATATATGTTTATGTATGTAAAATTTATTTTATGTTGTATTTCAACAGCAAGGGTCTGCAGGTTTGAGTTTGATGATATTATTTTGTGAGGAGTTTTTTTTTTAATTATGCTGTTTTCCTTTGGACGTCCGGAAGCGTCCAGAAGCGTCCGGAAGTCTTCTGAAACCATTCCATTGGCACAAAAAGTACGCTTCTGACGATTCTGAGAAGAGAAATTCGATTCTTGATTTCAAATCAGAATCCACTCAAGAAGCACTAATACATTCTAACTCAAACGTCACAGTACTAGATGTTTTTTAACTTTCCATTTTAATTTAATTTGCATTCAAAATCAAAGTTTTTGGTAAATTTTAATCAACAGATTAAGTAAAAATCAAACAAAAAATATTATTTTGAAGTTCTGATGTTTCTAGATGTTTTTTAACTTTCCATTTTAATTTAATTTGCATTCAAAATCAAAGTTTTTGGTAAATTTTAATCAACAGATTAAGTAAAAATCAAACAAAAAATATTATTTTGAAGTTCTGAGTTGATACACTCGTGTTTTACATTTCACTTTTTGTGCGGTAGCAAATAATTTTTATTTGACGATTCACTTATATAGATACCAAACCCCAGAATTGAGTAGAGGCATCTTGGACTGTTCCATTGGATTTCAGAATGAGTGAAACCTTGAGTGAAACCAAAGGGAAACAGCATTAGAAAAGCTATACCTTGTTTACCAGTATCATTGTCTGGCGAGTTATAAAAACAACCATCAAAGGCTTTTGGGAAATTTAGCACCTTGTCAAAGTGGCAGTGAGTTACTTGAATAGCAACGCTTGTAGGAGTATGATGTTTAATCATAATATTTAGCTCAAAAAGATTATTTATGAATCAATTCATATTCCACTGGAGAATATTGAGAGCTACTTGATACTACATGAGTTCCATGCACTTGTTTTACCAGGGACACGACAGGGGTGGGTAGAAGGAGTATTGTTTTGGTTTTGGTTTGTGTTGTTTAATTCTCGTTGTAAATCGTAATGGTTGTTAAAATTATGTTGTTCGGTGCTTTGGCTCTGCGACTCGGGAGTTGAATCATTCTGGCTCTTCTCAGAGCCTGATTGATTCAATTCTCGCACCTCGAGTCGGGCGTTTGGGTAAAATTATCATTATAACATGTCGACGTCATGATTGTCTGAATTTTTTTTAATTATGTAATATTCATTGTTACCCAAAAGTTTTTGATTGACAGCTGATAAAGGGGTTTGAGGAAGTGCAGGGGGAGGGTTTAGAGTGGTTTGAGGTAGAAGAAGAAGATTGGGTATTGGTATTTGTGTTTAAAGAATGCTGTGAGTTATTTTTTGAGAGCGAATGAGTGGATTGAGATAGAGAAGTGTTTAGAGTTAAGTGATTCTGTGGTAATAGTTAAGTTTTCTTTTGGAAGTGGTAGTTCAGTTGTAATTGTTAGAGGAGATGATGTGTTTGGTGTGGTTTCTATGGTTTGTTGTGTGTGTAATGTGTTGATTTTTACATTATTTGTATTTTGAGTAGCTTTTGTTTTTGGAGGGGTAGGTCGAGGGAGGGTATAGGATGATCTTGGAAGAGAGGCTTGGAGATTATTGGTTTTACTGTTTTGATTTGTTGTTTTTTTAATAGTTTCAGCGAACGTATCAACTTGAGGTGGGATAAGTACTGTATTTTGTTGGCTATATATTTGTTTGGCTTTTTTCTTATGGCATTTTTTAGTTGTTTTTAGTGCTAGGATTTCTTTTGATTGTTTGTATGTAGGACATATTTTGGCTGATGAGGAGTGAGAGAGGGAGCAATTTGCGCACATTTGCGAGTGGATGGGTCAGGATTGTGAGGGGGAAGGCTACATGATTAGTATATTTTGGTGCCACTGCAACGTTTTGTCGTGTGTCCCAGCAATTGGCAATTGTGGCATCTCACAGGGTTGAGAATATATTCCGTTATTTTGGCTGTGTAAAAACCAATATAAACTGACTTAGGGATTTGGTAAAGGTCAAATGTGAAGAGCATAAGACCTGAAGGTTTTTGTTTTCCATCATCACTTTTTTTAGGAACTTATATATGTCTATGACACCTTGAGGTTTCATTTCACTAATAATTTCAGTTTCATATACGTTAATGAGGCATGGGGCGAAACAGATTCCTTTCGTTTGATTTAGTTTGTCATGCAGGTTCACAGTTACTGGGCAAACACCAGCAAGATCTTTGATTCGAAGGAAAATGTCTGCGGTCTTTTGAGACCTTACAAAAATAAGTAAACTATCGTCGCGAAGTTGATTTATGCTTTCGTAATCATAGATACAATTTGGACATAATGATACATGATTTTAGGGTATTTTTCAATTCTGAATCTAAGGACATCAAAATTAAGGCATTTTATCCAGAGATGACAGTTTTTCAGTAAAATTGTTAAACTATTAAAAAAATACCTTGAAAAGAATTGTACATTAATGAAAATTAGTATAAATATTCAATTTGGCCCATTCTTGGGATAGATGTTATGATCAAAATTTCATACCTTCTCTTTCCCTTAAGAAAAACACCCTTTCGTCATAGATATTTATATGGACTCTTTTGATCCTTTATTCTCATGTCAAATTGAATATTTATACTAATTTTCATCGATGTACCATTCTTTTCAAGGTATTTTTTTAATAGTTTACCAGTTTTACTGAAAAACTGTCATCCCTGAATAAAATGGACCATAAGGACGATTGTATCGCCTTAATTTTGATGTCATTAGATTCAGAATTGAAAAATACCCTAAAATCATGTATCATTGTGTCCAAATGGTATCAATATAATTTTTTAATTTCGATAAATCATACCACCCCTTTCCCCCTCTAAAAAACACCCGTGGGATACAGATATTTTTATTGACTCTTTTGATTCTTAATTCTTATGATTAATCCAATATTCCCACCAAGTTTCAAAAATGTAATAATTTTTTTCCCCATGTTTTTCCTATTTTAACTGGTTGCTGAAAATATAATTTACCTGGATTTGTCTTCGTTTTATGAGAAAGCTGGTTCATTACTTTTTAATATCTTAAAAAGTAAAGGTCCTACAACCATCCAGTTTTCAGTTTTGGACTACAAATTGATGAGGGCATTGACTTTTGGAAACAAAAATAGTGCTTAATTACGTGAAATTTTGCGAAAAAAAATATATTTTACCATTTTAAACATTTTTTTTTTCAAAAATTTTGAGTTCAAACATTAATATTTCAAAAACTATTCATTGAAAGAACTTTATTTAAAAAGGAAATGAAAGAAGGGACTTCTGGCCTTTCATGAAAATACAACAGGGCATTGTACATGTTACCGTTGTTTTTTAATAATTTTTTTTCTGTTTTAAGTCAATTTTTTAGAAAATTGCCCCTCCCACCTAACAGCCGCCACCAGGGACTGCAAGACTTGCATTTCTTTTATCAGCCTTAATACACCTTTCGACTCATATAATTTTTTTTTTGGTTCACTTTCGCACCCCAAAATTTGCTGTGGACTCTTAGACTAAAATGTTTAACTCATTAAATAAGAAATTTGTATTCTTGTTATTTTTTTTTGGAGGACTGATATGAAACGAGATATTTAGTAAAAAGTAAAATCCAAGATGGCTGCAAAACGGAAAATGTTACGAATGCGAAAACTGAGATTTATCATATTCGATCAACTCTCTATCGAATAAAAAAAACATGTTATGTAATGTAATTTATTAACATGTAATTAAAATTAGATGGTAATACTTCATTTAATTTTTTTTTTTAATTTAGGTTTAACTGTTTGCTTTTAAAAGAAAATCTCATATTTTTTCGATATTTGAGAAACTAGGGTTTTGGAGAAGTTTATAAATACATTTATTTTTAAATACATTTTTGATTTGGGGTTGCGATACAGCCCAGTGTTGTAGAATGTGAATTATGTCCAATCTGGTGTTACAATTTGTATAAAGTGGCTGTTGTGTGTCGAAGTTGTACAAAACTAGAGATTTTGTGTTTTGAAACGTTTGATGGGTTGAGTTTATCAGGATTGAGTTTCTTGTAATGTTGGTGGTATAGGCTCCAGTCGTGGGTTATGATCAATTTTGACTTTTTTTGTTGAATGTGTTTTAGCAGGTCTAGTTTGGTGTGGATATTGAAGTTATATACAAGAGCATTATTGGCTGAGTTAGCTGCATTGTCAGTATATTCGTTACCCTGGATTCCTACATGTCCAGGGGTCCACATTAACTTGATATTGTTTGGTGATTTGGTGAGTGTATTTAGATATTTGATTTTGTTATGAGTTCAGTGTAGTTGTTGGGGTTTATTATGGCGTTAAGTACAGATATGCTATCAGAGCATATTACCACGGTATTTTTATACAGTCTTAGTGGCTTGGAGTATGGCGAATTCTTCTGCATTTAATACTGAAGCGAATTCAGGCAGGTTGCCAATACATGCAATGTCACCATTTTCGATTGTCACCGCAAATGATGTGTTTTCCGTTGTCTTGGAACCATCAGTTAATATAAATTTCCATCCATCCGATTTTAATTCGAGTGAGATGGCTGTGTATAGGTGGCGGTAGATGCTATTGTTGGTATTTATTTTTTTTATAACTAGCTAGAGTTAATACTAGAGAATCCTGGTTGATGAACCATGGGGGAATACGAGGGGTAACATGGTGGTCCTGATTAGTTGGTAGTTCGAACTCAGCTGCTTTTGTAAGAATCATAGCAATAGCAGATGGGATCCTTTTGTTTAGTTTATGGTCCAATGCTTTTTTGAAGTCGTTATCGTTTGTTGAATTTTTGGAAACGATAGTTTAGCAGTTATAGTGTCTCTTCGTTCCTCTATGCTTGATAGTCCTGCTTCTGCCAATATATTTTGTAAAGGTGTTGTTGGGAACGCGTTGATGCTTGTCCTTGCTGCGGCGTGGTTAGGTTGGGGTTATTTTCTTCAGGATTGACTTAAGGCAATGCCCATATAAACACAACAAATATTCAATTTTACTTAAAACTAACATTCTCGTGGTGTTTGAAAGGGTGTTCATATGTACGTCACTTTTAATTGAAGCTAGACATATTACAATATTAGTTCTCGCAGCTAGTGATTTTTTAAGCTCTATACAGTGTTGTTTTCAAGAATACGTTTTGTTGAAGATTAAACCTTGAATACGCAATTGAATCGATTATTTTCAAAACATGTTCATTCTGAACATTTTTCGTTACAGTCACAAAAACCTTTAATTTTGGAATGCATTGGCCGCTTAACCAAATAATCAAGATTGCGTCAGGATAGCAGCACATAATTTAGGTAGTTAATTTGAACTTGGAAGCCTCGAATCGATATAATTCGAGAACACATTTAGTTTTCCAAAATTGACTTAAAATGTTTTGAAAATAATCGATTCAATTATGAATAATACCACCTAGAGAGGTGACGTAACGCTCACTTTTCAGGGACTGTTTTAAGAAAAAATCAGAACTACCAACAAATCATTATTGAACAAAATTATACAGAAAATGATAGTTTCCGATTTTTTTTAGACGTAGATAGTTAGATAGTTTCGATTTTTTTTTTAGACGTAGCCCGTTTATGATATGGCTTTTTTATCGACAGTTTCTTAATTTTGTTGTTCTTACCGAGGGTAATTTTACTGCGCTATCTGAAATACTTTCCAACAAAACGCGTGAAATATGAATTAAAAAATAATTAGTTTTTGGAAAATGTATTCAATATGAGTTTATTCTCAAAGCAATCATTATATTGTAGCTAAAAGTGATGCCAAATGCATTTTTTGTAATTAAAATTTGAACTTTTCCTACAAATTTCTCACTTTTGGTGTAAAAAGGCTGATGCTGAAATTTTTTTGATTTGCTTGCTTAACAATTTTTTTTCGTAGTTGAGTAATTGAAAAAAATTTGTTGAAAAATCATAAATACGACGTTCAAAAATGTAGGTTGCTGTTTAACTTTCAAATTAAATTGCTTGTGAAGTCGATAAGGCAACACAACCAAGTGCGCTTATTCTGTGCGGGTTATATATTATATCCGTCTAAAATTTTGAGATCAGATAAAAGTTGAACATGTTTTCTGTACTAAGATAATCCTAACAAAAATGAATACGAATGTACTAATTCATTCAAAATTAAAATAGGCAGCAAATATTCGAACCTACACTGTGCTTGAAAATTGACTTTCATAGAAGTAATTTGTGTTGAACTGGTCGAAAAGGGTGGATTGTTTAATAACAACTACCAGAAACGTGATTTAGAGCTACCAATTTATAATAGCAACTACCAGAAAACATAACAACTACCACTTTAAACAGTCCCTACGTTATATAATGGGTAGTTGAAAGTGTAGATGCCATTTGTTTTTACACATTTTTTATAAGATTTTTCAAAACTACATGGAGACCTATTCTATTAAAGGCTTTTTCGAAATCAAGGGAGAGGACGGATATGTGGTTTTTTGCTGATAAAGCTTTTGTAGCAAAAAAGTCGATATGAAGAAGAGCGTCGACGCATCCTCTGTTGGCCTTAAAGGCAACTTGGTTAGGACTTAAAAGCTTGTTTGTTTCGGCAAACCATAGTATGCGCTTTGCAATTATTTTTTCCATTATTTTGGAGAGACATGGGATAAGGGAGATTGGGCGGTATCCTTCGTTAGTATTTTTATGCTTTTTTGGCTTCGGAATAGGTATAATTGTAGAAGAGGGAATGAGGGATAGATGATAGTTATTTAAAATATTATTATATAGATCGAGAAATCTCTGCTTACTTTTATTAGGTAGATTTTTCAGCATTGGATAAGATATTCTATCTCTGCTTTGCCTTTAACCTTACTGAGTGAGGTTTCGAATTCGATTAATGTTATCGGTAGTTCGATGCGTCGAGCTGTCGGATTTGCAGCATTTTGAGATGGGTGGTTAAGGGTATCTAATTTTTCTCGAATGAAAGCGGTGGAAAAATTTGAATCTTCCGATGCTTTGTTTGTGCGATAATATAAGATATTTTTGGCGGATCTGTGATCATGTTGTTATTTGATTTAATGCAGTTTATTGCGAGTGAGGTTGGGTTGCCGCTGAGACGGCGGGTATTTTGCCATATTTTGGCAATTCTTTTTCTAATAATTCGCCCTTTTTATTGGTGGTTGGAGATCCCCAAAGTGTATTCCAGGCGTTAACATCACCTCCGAATATAATTGGAAGATGGACTTGGTTAACTATATTTTCTAGGTCGATTTTATTAAATGTTTGTTTTGGGGGTAAATATATGTTTATGTATGTAAAATTTATTTTATGTTGTATTTCAACAGCAAGGGTCTGCAGGTTTGAGTTTGATGATATTATTTTGTGAGGAGTTTTTTTTTTAATTATGCTGTTTTCCTTTGGACGTCCGGAAGCGTCCAGAAGCGTCCGGAAGTCTTCTGAAACCATTCCATTGGCACAAAAAGTACGCTTCTGACGATTCTGAGAAGAGAAATTCGATTCTTGATTTCAAATCAGAATCCACTCAAGAAGCACTAATACATTCTAACTCAAACGTCACAGTACTAGATGTTTTTTAACTTTCCATTTTAATTTAATTTGCATTCAAAATCAAAGTTTTTGGTAAATTTTAATCAACAGATTAAGTAAAAATCAAACAAAAAATATTATTTTGAAGTTCTGATGTTTCTAGATGTTTTTTAACTTTCCATTTTAATTTAATTTGCATTCAAAATCAAAGTTTTTGGTAAATTTTAATCAACAGATTAAGTAAAAATCAAACAAAAAATATTATTTTGAAGTTCTGAGTTGATACACTCGTGTTTTACATTTCACTTTTTGTGCGGTAGCAAATAATTTTTATTTGACGATTCACTTATATAGATACCAAACCCCAGAATTGAGTAGAGGCATCTTGGACTGTTCCATTGGATTTCAGAATGAGTGAAACCTTGAGTGAAACCAAAGGGAAACAGCATTAGAAAAGCTATACCTTGTTTACCAGTATCATTGTCTGGCGAGTTATAAAAACAACCATCAAAGGCTTTTGGGAAATTTAGCACCTTGTCAAAGTGGCAGTGAGTTACTTGAATAGCAACGCTTGTAGGAGTATGATGTTTAATCATAATATTTAGCTCAAAAAGATTATTTATGAATCAATTCATATTCCACTGGAGAATATTGAGAGCTACTTGATACTACATGAGTTCCATGCACTTGTTTTACCAGGGACACGACAGGGGTGGGTAGAAGGAGTATTGTTTTGGTTTTGGTTTGTGTTGTTTAATTCTCGTTGTAAATCGTAATGGTTGTTAAAATTATGTTGTTCGGTGCTTTGGCTCTGCGACTCGGGAGTTGAATCATTCTGGCTCTTCTCAGAGCCTGATTGATTCAATTCTCGCACCTCGAGTCGGGCGTTTGGGTAAAATTATCATTATAACATGTCGACGTCATGATTGTCTGAATTTTTTTTAATTATGTAATATTCATTGTTACCCAAAAGTTTTTGATTGACAGCTGATAAAGGGGATTGAGGAAGTGCAGGGGGAGGGTTTAGAGTGGTTTGAGGTAGAAGAAGAAGATTGGGTATTGGTATTTGTGTTTAAAGAATGCTGTGAGTTATTTTTTGAGAGCGAATGAGTGGATTGAGATAGAGAAGTGTTTAGAGTTAAGTGATTCTGTGGTAATAGTTAAGTTTTCTTTTGGAAGTGGTAGTTCAGTTGTAATTGTTAGAGGAGATGATGTGTTTGGTGTGGTTTCTATGGTTTGTTGTGTGTGTAATGTGTTGATTTTTACATTATTTGTATTTTGAGTAGCTTTTGTTTTTGGAGGGGTAGGTCGAGGGAGGGTATAGGATGATCTTGGAAGAGAGGCTTGGAGATTATTGGTTTTACTGTTTTGATTTGTTGTTTTTTTAATAGTTTCAGCGAACGTATCAACTTGAGGTGGGATAAGTACTGTATTTTGTTGGCTATATATTTGTTTGGCTTTTTTCTTATGGCATTTTTTAGTTGTTTTTAGTGCTAGGATTTCTTTTGATTGTTTGTATGTAGGACATATTTTGGCTGATGAGGAGTGAGAGAGGGAGCAATTTGCGCACATTTGCGAGTGGATGGGTCAGGATTGTGAGGGGGAAGGCTACATGATTAGTATATTTTGGTGCCACTGCAACGTTTTGTCGTGTGTCCCAGCAATTGGCAATTGTGGCATCTCACAGGGTTGAGAATATATTCCGTTATTTTGGCTGTGTAAAAACCAATATAAACTGACTTAGGGATTTGGTAAAGGTCAAATGTGAAGAGCATAAGACCTGAAGGTTTTTGTTTTCCATCATCACTTTTTTTAGGAACTTATATATGTCTATGACACCTTGAGGTTTCATTTCACTAATAATTTCAGTTTCATATACGTTAATGAGGCATGGGGCGAAACAGATTCCTTTCGTTTGATTTAGTTTGTCATGCAGGTTCACAGTTACTGGGCAAACACCAGCAAGATCTTTGATTCGAAGGAAAATGTCTGCGGTCTTTTGAGACCTTACAAAAATAAGTAAACTATCGTCGCGAAGTTGATTTATGCTTTCGTAATCATAGATACAATTTGGACATAATGATACATGATTTTAGGGTATTTTTCAATTCTGAATCTAAGGACATCAAAATTAAGGCATTTTATCCAGAGATGACAGTTTTTCAGTAAAATTGTTAAACTATTAAAAAAATACCTTGAAAAGAATTGTACATTAATGAAAATTAGTATAAATATTCAATTTGGCCCATTCTTGGGATAGATGTTATGATCAAAATTTCATACCTTCTCTTTCCCTTAAGAAAAACACCCTTTCGTCATAGATATTTATATGGACTCTTTTGATCCTTTATTCTCATGTCAAATTGAATATTTATACTAATTTTCATCGATGTACCATTCTTTTCAAGGTATTTTTTTAATAGTTTACCAGTTTTACTGAAAAACTGTCATCCCTGAATAAAATGGACCATAAGGACGATTGTATCGCCTTAATTTTGATGTCATTAGATTCAGAATTGAAAAATACCCTAAAATCATGTATCATTGTGTCCAAATGGTATCAATATAATTTTTTAATTTCGATAAATCATACCACCCCTTTTCCCCTCTAAAAAACACCCGTGAGATACAGATATTTTTATTGACTCTTTTGATTCTTAATTCTTATGATTAATCCAACATTCCCACCAAGTTTCAAAAATGTAATAATTTTTTTCCCCATGTTTTTCCTATTTTAACTGGTTGCTGAAAATATAATTTACCTGGATTTGTCTTCGTTTTATGAGAAAGCTGGTTCATTACTTTTTAATATCTTAAAAAGTAAAGGTCCTACAACCATCCAGTTTTCAGTTTTGGACTACAAATTGATGAGGGCATTGACTTTTGGAAACAAAAATAGTACTTAATTACGTGAAATTTTGCGAAAAAAAATATATTTTACCATTTTAAACATTTTTTTTTTTCAAAAATTTTGAGTTCAAACATTAATATTTCAAAAACTATTCATTGAAAGAACTTTATTTAAAAAGGAAATGAAAGAAGGGACTTCTGGCCTTTCATGAAAATACAACAGGGCATTGTACATGTTACCGTTGTTTTTTAATAATTTTTTGTCTGTTTTAAGTCAATTTTTTAGAAAATTGCCCCTCCCACCTAACAGCCGCCACCAGGGACTGCAAGACTTGCATTTCTTTTATCAGCCTTAATACACCTTTCGACTCATATAACTTTTTTTTGGTTCACTTTCGCACCCCAAAATTTGCTGTGGGCTCTTAGACTAAAATGTTTAACTCATTAAATAAGAAATTTGTATTCTTGTTATTTTTTTTTGGAGGACTGATATGAAACGAGATATTTAGTAAAAAGTAAAATCCAAGATGGCTGCAAAACGGAAAATGTTACGAATGCGAAAACTGAGATTTATCATATTCGATCAACTCTCTATCGAATAAAAAAAACATGTTATGTAATGTAATTTATTAACATGTAATTAAAATTAGATGGTAATACTTCATTTAATTTTTTTTTTTAATTTAGGTTAAACTGTTTGCTTTTAAAAGAAAATCTCATATTTTTTCGATATTTGAGAAACTAGGGTTTTGGAGAAGTTTATAAATACATTTATTTTTAAATACATTTTTGATTTGGGGTTGCGATACAGCCCAGTGTTGTAGAATGTGAATTATGTCCAATCTGGTGTTACAATTTGTATAAAGTGGCTGTTGTGTGTCGAAGTTGTACAAAACTAGAGATTTTGTGTTTTGAAACGTTTGATGGGTTGAGTTTATCAGGATTGAGTTTCTTGTAATGTTGGTGGTATAGGCTCCAGTCGTGGGTTATGATCAATTTTGACTTTTTTTGTTGAATGTGTTTTAGCAGGTCTAGTTTGGTGTGGATATTGAAGTTATATACAAGAGCATTATTGGCTGAGTTAGCTGCATTGTCAGTATATTCGTTACCCTGGATTCCTACATGTCCAGGGGTCCACATTAACTTGATATTGTTTGGTGATTTGGTGAGTGTATTTAGATATTTGATTTTGTTATGAGTTCAGTGTAGTTGTTGGGGTTTATTATGGCGTTAAGTACAGATATGCTATCAGAGCATATTACCACGGTATTTTTATACAGTCTTAGTGGCTTGGAGTATGGCGAATTCTTCTGCATTTAATACTGAAGCGAATTCAGGCAGGTTGCCAATACATGCAATGTCACCATTTTCGATTGTCACCGCAAATGATGTGTTTTCCGTTGTCTTGGAACCATCAGTTAATATAAATTTCCATCCATCCGATTTTAATTCGAGTGAGATGGCTGTGTATAGGTGGCGGTAGATGCTATTGTTGGTATTTATTTTTTTATAACTAGCTAGAGTTAATACTAGAGAATCCTGGTTGATGAACCATGGGGGAATACGAGGGGTAACATGGTGGTCCTGATTAGTTGGTAGTTCGAACTCAGCTGCTTTTGTAAGAATCATAGCAATAGCAGATGGGATCCTTTTGTTTAGTTTATGGTCCAATGCTTTTTTGAAGTCGTTATCGTTTGTTGAATTTTTGGAAACGATAGTTTAGCAGTTATAGTGTCTCTTCGTTCCTCTATGCTTGATAGTCCTGCTTCTGCCAATATATTTTGTATAGGTGTTGTTGGGAACGCGTTGATGCTTGTCCTTGCTGCGGCGTGGTTAGGTTGGGGTTATTTTCTTCAGGATTGACTTAGGGCAATGCCCATATAAACACAACAAATATTCAATTTTACTTAAAACTAACATTCTCGTGGTGTTTGAAAGGGTGTTCATATGTACGTCACTTTTAATTGAAGCTAGACATATTACAATATTAGTTCTCGCAGCTAGTGATTTTTTAAGCTCTATACAGTGTTGTTTTCAAGAATACGTTTTGTTGAAGATTAAACCTTGAATACGCAATTGAATCGATTTTTTTCAAAACATGTTCATTCTGAACATTTTTCGTTACAGTCACAAAAACCTTTAATTTTGGAATGCATTGGCCGCTTAACCAAATAATCAAGATTGCGTCAGGATAGCAGCACATAATTTAGGTAGTTAATTTGAACTTGGAAGCCTCGAATCGATATAATTCGAGAACACATTTAGTTTTCCAAAATTGACTTAAAATGTTTTGAAAATAATCGATTCAATTATGAATAATACCACCTAGAGAGGTGACGTAACGCTCACTTTTCAGGGACTGTTTTAAGAAAAAATCAGAACTACCAACAAATCATTATTGAACAAAATTATACAGAAAATGATAGTTTCCGATTTTTTTTAGACGTAGATAGTTAGATAGTTTCGATTTTTTTTTAGACGTAGCCCGTTTATGATATGGCTTTTTTATCGACAGTTTCTTAATGTTGTTGTTCTTACCGAGGGTAATTTTACTGCGCTATCTGAAATACTTTCCAACAAAACGCGTGAAATATGAATTCAAAAATAATTAGTTTTTGGAAAATGTATTCAATATGAGTTTATTCTCAAAGCAATCATTATATTGTAGCTAAAAGTGATGCCAAATGCATTTTTTGTAATTAAAATTTGAACTTTTCCTACAAATTTCTCACTTTTGGTGTAAAAAGGCTGATGCTGAAATTTTTTTGATTTGCTTGCTTAACAATTTTTTTTCGTAGTTGAGTAATTGAAAAAAATTTGTTGAAAAATCATAAATACGACGTTCAAAAATGTAGGTTGCTGTTTAACTTTCAAATGAAATTGCTTGTGAAGTCTATAAGGCAACACAACCAAGTGCGCTTATTCTGTGCGGGTTATATATTATATCCGTCTAAAATTTTGAGATCAGATAAAAGTTGAACATGTTTTCTGTACTAAGATAATCCTAACAAAAATGAATACGAATAGTACTAATTCATTCGAAATTAAAATAGGCAGCAAATATTCGAACCTACACTGTGCTTGAAAATTGACTTTCATAGAAGTACTTTGTGTTGAACTGGTCGAAAAGGGTGGATTGTTTAATAACAACTACCAGAAACGTGATTTAGAGCTACCAATTTATAATAGCAACTACCAGAAAACATAACAACTACCACTTTAAACAGTCCCTACGTTATATAATGGGTAGTTGAAAGTGTAGATGCCATTTGTTTTTACACATTTTTTATAAGATTTTTCAAAACTACATGGAGACCTATTCTATTAAAGGCTTTTTCGAAATCAAGGGAGAGGACGGATATGTGGTTTTTTGCTGATAAAGCTTTTGTAGCAAAAAAGTCGATATGAAGAAGAGCGTCGACGCATCCTCTGTTGGCCTTAAAGGCAACTTGGTTAGGACTTAAAAGCTTGTTTGTTTCGGCAAACCATAGTATGCGCTTTGCAATTATTTTTTCCATTATTTTGGAGAGACATGGGATAAGGGAGATTGGGCGGTATCCTTCGTTAGTATTTTTATGCTTTTTTGGCTTCGGAATAGGTATAATTGTAGAAGAGGGAATGAGGGATAGATGATAGTTATTTAAAATATTATTATATAGATCGAGAAATCTCTGCTTACTTTTATTAGGTAGATTTTTCAGCATTGGATAAGATATTCTATCTCTGCTTTGCCTTTAACCTTACTGAGTGAGGTTTCGAATTCGATTAATGTTATCGGTAGTTCGATGCGTCGAGCTGTCGGATTTGCAGCATTTTGAGATGGGTGGTTAAGGGTATCTAATTTTTCCCGAATGAAAGCGGTGGAAAAATTTGAATCTTCCGATGCTTTGTTTGTGCGATAATATAAGATATTTTTGGCGGATCTGTGATCATGTTGTTATTTGATTTAATGCAGTTTATTGCGAGTGAGGTTGGGTTGCCGCTGAGACGGCGGGTATTTTGCCATATTTTGGCAATTCTTTTTCTAATAATTCGCCCTTTTTATTGGTGGTTGGAGATCCCCAAAGTGTATTCCAGGCGTTAACATCACCTCCGAATATAATTGGAAGATGGACTTGGTTAACTATATTTTCTAGGTCGATTTTATTAAATGTTTGTTTTGGGGGTAAATATATGTTTATGTATGTAAAATTTATTTTATGTTGTATTTCAACAGCGAGGGTCTGCAGGTTTGAGTTTGATGATATTATTTTGTGAGGAGTTTTTTTTTTAATTATGCTGTTTTCCTTTGGACGTCCGGAAGCGTCCAGAAGCGTCCGGAAGTCTTCTGAAACCATTCCATTGGCACAAAAAGTACGCTTCTGACGATTCTGAGAAGAGAAATTCGATTCTTGATTTCAAATCAGAATCCACTCAAGAAGCACTAATACATTCTAACTCAAACGTCACAGTACTAGATGTTTTTTAACTTTCTTTAATTTAATTTGCATTCAAAATCAAAGTTTTTGGTAAATTTTAATCAACAGATTAAGTAAAAATCAAACAAAAAATATTATTTTGAAGTTCTGATGTTTCTAGATGTTTTTTAACTTTCCATTTTAATTTAATTTGCATTCAAAATCAAAGTTTTTGGTAAATTTTAATCAACAGATTAAGTAAAAATCAAACAAAAAATATTATTTTGAAGTTCTGAGTTGATACACTCGTGTTTTACATTTCACTTTTTGTGCGGTAGCAAATAATTTTTATTTGACGATTCACTTATATAGATACCAAACCCCAGAATTGAGTAGAGGCATCTTGGACTGTTCCATTGGATTTCAGAATGAGTGAAACCTTGAGTGAAACCAAAGTGAAACAGCATTAGAAAAGCTATACCTTGTTTACCAGTATCATTGTCTGGCGAGTTATAAAAACAACCATCAAAGGCTTTTGGGAAATTTAGCACCTTGTCAAAGTGGCAGTGAGTTACTTGAATAGCAACGATTGTAGGATTATGATGTTTAATCATAATATTTAGAGAGCTACTTTGATGCTACATGAGTTCCATGCACTTGTTTTACCAGTGGCACGACAGGGGTGGGTAGAAGGAGTATTGTTTTGGTTTGTGTTGTTTAATTCTCGTTGTAAATCGTAATGGTTGTTAAAATTATGTTGTTCGGTGCTTTGGCTCCGCGACTCGGGAGTTGAATCATTCTGGCTCTTCTCAGAGCCTGATTGATTCAATTCTCGCACCGCAGAGTCGGGCGTTTGGGTAAA
Source organism: Melangyna quadrimaculata (assembly GCA_949320155.1). Lineage (NCBI taxonomy): Eukaryota > Metazoa > Arthropoda > Insecta > Diptera > Syrphidae > Melangyna > Melangyna quadrimaculata. The sequence continues at coordinate 290,028,684 of OX439483.1, read as the reverse complement.
ATTATCATTATAACATGTCGACGTCATGATTGTCTGAATTTTTTTTAATTATGTAATATTCATTGTTACCCAAAAGTTTTTGATTGACAGCTGATAAAGGGGATTAAGGAAGTGCAGGGGGAGGGTTTAGAGGGGTTTGAGGTAGAAGAAGAAGATTGGGTATTGGTATTTGTGTTTAAAGAATGCTGTGAGTTATTTTTTGAGAGCGAATGAGTGGATTGAGATAGAGAAGTGTTTAGAGTTAAGTGATTCTGTGGTAATAGTTAAGTTTTCTTTTGGAAGTGGTAGTTCAGTTGTAATTGTTAGAGGAGTTGATGTGTTTGGTGTGGTTTCTATGGTTTGTTGTGAGTGTAATGTGTTGATTTTTACATTATTTGTATTTTGAGTAGCTTTTGTTTTTGGAGGGGTAGGTCGAGGGAGGGTATAGGATGATCTTGGAAGAGAGGCTTGGAAGAGAGGCTTGGAGATTATTGGTTTTACTGTTTTGATTTGTTGTTTTTTTAATAGTTTCAGCGAACGTATCAACTTGAGGTGGGATACGTACTGTATTTTGTTGGCTATATATTTGTTTGGCTTTTTTCTTATGGCATTTTTTAGTTGTTTTTAGTGCTAGGATTTCTTTTGATTGTTTGTATGTAGGACATATTTTGGCTGATGAGGAGTGAGAGAGGGAGCAATTTGCGCACATTTGCGAGTGGATGGGTCAGGATTGTGAGGGGGAAGGCTACATGATTAGTATATTTTGGTGCCACTGCAACGTTTTGTCGTGTGTCCCAGCAATTGGCAATTGTGGCATCTCACAGGGTTGAGAATATATTCCGTTATTTTGGCTGTGTAAAAACCAATATAAACTGACTTAGGGATTTGGTAAAGGTCAAATGTAAAGAGCATAAGACCTGAAGGTTTTTGTTTTCCATCATCGCTTTTTTTAGGAACTTATATATGTCTATGACACCTTGAGGTTTCATTTCACTAATAATTTCAGTTTCATATACTTTAATGAGGCATGGGGCGAAACAGATTCCTTTCGTTTGATTTAGTTTGTCATGCAGGTTCACAGTTACTGGGCAAACACCAGCAAGATCTTTGATTCGAAGGAAAATGTCTGCGGTCTTTTGAGACCTTACAAAAATAAGTAAACTATCGTCGCGAAGTTGATTTATGCTTTCGTAATCATAGATACAATTTGGACATAATGATACATGATTTTAGGGTATTTTTCAATTCTGAATCTAAGGACATCAAAATTAAGGCATTTTATCCAGAGATGACAATTTTTCAGTAAAATTGTTAAACTATTAAAAAAATACCTTGAAAAGAATTGTACATTAATGAAAATTAGTATAAATATTCAATTTGGCCCATTCTTGGGATAGATGTTATGATCAAAATTTCATACCTTCTCTTTCCCTTAAGAAAAACACCCTTTCGTCATAGATATTTATATGGACTCTTTTGATCCTTTATTCTCATGTCAAATTGAATATTTATACTAATTTTCATCGATGTACCATTCTTTTCAAGGTATTTTTTTAATAGATTACCAGTTTTACTGAAAAACTGTCATCCCTGAATAAAATGGACCATAAGGACGATTGTATCGCCTTAATTTTGATGTCATTAGATTCAGAATTGAAAAATACCCTAAAATCATGTATCATTGTGTCCAAATGGTATCAATATAATTTTTTAATTTCGATAAATCATACCACCCCTTTCCCCCTCCAAAAAACACCCGTGGGATACAGATATTTTTATTGACTCTTTTGATTCTTAATTCTTATGATTAATCCAACATTCCCACCAAGTTTCAAAAATGTAATAATTTTTTTCCCCATGTTTTTCCTATTTTAACTGGTTGCTGAAAATATAATTTACCCGGATTTGTCTTCGTTTTATGAGAAAGCTGGTTCATTACTTTTTAATATCTTAAAAAGTAAAGGTCCTACAACCATCCAGTTTTCAGTTTTGGACTACAAATTGATGAGGGCATTGACTTTTGGAAACAAAAATAGTACTTAATTACGTGAAATTTTGCGAAAAAAAATATATTTTACCATTTTAAACATTTTTTTTTTTTTTCAAAAATTTTGAGTTCAAACATTAATATTTCAAAAACTATTCATTGAAAGAACTTTATTTAAAAAGGAAATGAAAGAAGGGACTTCTGGCCTTTCATGAAAATACAACAGGGCATTGTACATGTTACCGTTGTTTTTTAATAATTTTTTTTTCTGTTTTAAGTCAATTTTTTAGAAAATTGCCCCTCCCACCTAACAGCCGCCACCAGGGACTGCAAGACTTGCATTTCTTTTATCAGCCTTAATACACCTTTCGACTCATATAATTTTTTTTTGGTTCACTTTCGCACCCCAAAATTTGCTGTGGGCTCTTACACTAAAATGTTTAACTCATTAAATAAGAAATTTGTATTCTTGTTATTTTTTTTTTGTAGGACTGATATGAAACGAGATATTTAGTAAAAAGTAAAATCCAAGATGGCTGCAAAACGGTAAATGTTACGAATGCGAAAACTGAGATTTATCATATTCGATCAACTCTCTATCGAATAAAAAAAAAAAAGTTATGTAATGTAATTTATTAACATGTAATTAAAATTAGATGGTAATACTTCATTTAATTTTTTTTTTTAATTTAGGTTAAAATGTTTGCTTTTAAAAGAAAATCTCATATTTTTTCGATATTTGAGAAACTAGGGTTTTGGAGAAGTTTATAAATACATTTATTTTTAAATACATTTTTGATTTGGGATTGCGATACAGCCCAGTGTTGTAGAATGTGAATTATGTCCAATCTGGTGTTACAATTTGTACAAAGTGGTGGCGGGTTTTTGTTGGGGAGGTGCTGATGAGAGGCTGTTGTGTGTCGAAGTCGTACAAAACTAGAGATTTTTGTTTTTGAAACGTTTGTTGGGTTGAGTTTATCAGGATTGAGTTTCTTGTAATGTTGGTGGTATAGGCTCCAGTCGTGGGTTATGATCAATTTTGACTTTTTTTGTTGAATGTGTTTTAGCAGGTCTAGTTTGGTGTGGATATTGAAGTTATATACAAGAGCATTATTGGCTGAGTTAGCTGCATTGTCAGTATATTCGTTACCCTGGATTCCTACATGTCCAGGGGTCCACATTAACTTGATATTGTTTGGTGATTTGGTGAGTGTATTTAGATATTTGATTTTGTTATGAGTTCAGTGTAGTTGTTGGGGTTTATTATGGCGTTAAGTACAGATATGCTATCAGAGCATATTACCACGGTATTTTTATACAGTCTTAGTGGCTTGGAGTATGGCGAATTCTTCTGCATTTAATACTGAAGCGAATTCAGGCAGGTTGCCAATACATGCAATGTCACCATTTTCGATTGTCACCGCAAATGATGTGTTTTCCGTTGTCTTGGAACCATCAGTTAATATAAATTTCCATCCATCCGATTTTAATTCGAGTGAGATGGCTGTGTATAGGTGGCGGTAGATGCTATTGTTGGTATTTATTTTTTTATAACTAGCTAGAGTTAATACTAGAGAATCCTGGTTGATGAACCATGGGGGAATACGAGGGGTAACATGGTGGTCCTGATTAGTTGGTAGTTCGAACTCAGCTGCTTTTGTAAGAATCATAGCAATAGCAGATGGGATCCTTTTGTTTAGTTTATGGTCCAATGCTTTTTTGAAGTCGTTATCGTTTGTTGAATTTTTGGAAACGATAGTTTAGCAGTTATAGTGTCTCTTCGTTCCTCTATGCTTGATAGTCCTGCTTCTGCCAATATATTTTGTATAGGTGTTGTTGGGAACGCGTTGATGCTTGTCCTTGCTGCGGCGTGGTTAGGTTGGGGTTATTTTCTTCAGGATTGACTTAGGGCAATGCCCATATAAACACAACAAATATTCAATTTTACTTAAAACTAACATTCTCGTGGTGTTTGAAAGGGTGTTCATATGTACGTCACTTTTAATTGAAGCTAGACATATTACAATATTAGTTCTCGCAGCTAGTGATTTTATAAGCTCTATACAGTGTTGTTTTCAAGAATACGTTTTGTTGAAGATTAAACCTTGAATACGCAATTGAATCGATTTTTTTCAAAACATGTTCATTCTGAACATTTTTCGTTACAGTCACAAAAACCTTTAATTTTGGAATGCATTGGCCGCTTAACCAAATAATCAAGATTGCGTCAGGATAGCAGCACATAATTTAGGTAGTTAATTTGAACTTGGAAGCCTCGAATCGATATAATTCGAGAACACATTTAGTTTTCCAAAATTGACTTAAAATGTTTTGAAAATAATCGATTCAATTATGAATAATACCACCTAGAGAGGTGACGTAACGCTCACTTTTCAGGGACTGTTTTAAGAAAAAATCAGAACTACCAACAAATCATTATTGAACAAAATTATACAGAAAATGATAGTTTCCGATTTTTTTTAGACGTAGATAGTTAGATAGTTTCGATTTTTTTTTAGACGTAGCCCGTTTATGATATGGCTTTTTTATCGACAGTTTCTTAATGTTGTTGTTCTTACCGAGGGTAATTTTACTGCGCTATCTGAAATACTTTCCAACAAAACGCGTGAAATATGAATTCAAAAATAATTAGTTTTTGGAAAATGTATTCAATATGAGTTTATTCTCAAAGCAATCATTATATTGTAGCTAAAAGTGATGCCAAATGCATTTTTTGTAATTAAAATTTGAACTTTTCCTACAAATTTCTCACTTTTGGTGTAAAAAGGCTGATGCTGAAATTTTTTTGATTTGCTTGCTTAACAATTTTTTTTCGTAGTTGAGTAATTGAAAAAAATTTGTTGAAAAATCATAAATACGACGTTCAAAAATGTAGGTTGCTGTTTAACTTTCAAATGAAATTGCTTGTGAAGTCGATAAAGCAACACAACCAAGTGCGCTTATTCTGTGCGGGTTATATATTATATCCGTCTAAAATTTTGAGATCAGATAAAAGTTGAACATGTTTTCTGTACTAAGATAATCCTAACAAAAATGAATACGAATAGTACTAATTCATTCGAAATTAAAATAGGCAGCAAATATTCGAACCTACACTGTGCTTGAAAATTGACTTTCATAGAAGTACTTTGTGTTGAACTGGTCGAAAAGGGTGGATTGTTTAATAACAACTACCAGAAACGTGATTTAGAGCTACCAATTTATAATAGCAACTACCAGAAAACATAACAACTACCACTTTAAACAGTCCCTACGTTATATAATGGGTAGTTGAAAGTGTAGATGCCATTTGTTTTTACACATTTTTTATAAGATTTTTCAAAACTACATGGAGACCTATTCTATTAAAGGCTTTTTCGAAATCAAGGGAGAGGACGGATATGTGGTTTTTTGCTGATAAAGCTTTTGTAGCAAAAAAGTCGATATGAAGAAGAGCGTCGACGCATCCTCTGTTGGCCTTAAAGGCAACTTGGTTAGGACTTAAAAGCTTGTTTGTTTCGGCAAACCATAGTATGCGCTTTGCAATTATTTTTTCCATTATTTTGGAGAGACATGGGATAAGGGAGATTAAGCGGTATCCTTCGTTAGTATTTTTATGCTTTTTTGGCTTCGGAATAGGTATAATTGTAGAAGAGGGAATGAGGGATAGATGATAGTTATTTAAAATATTATTATATTGATCGAGAAATCTCTGCTTACTTTTATTAGGTAGATTTTTCAGCATTGGATAAGATATTCTATCTCTGCTTTGCCTTTAACCTTACTGAGTGAGGTTTCGAATTCGATTAATGTTATCGGTAGTTCGATGCGTCGAGCTGTCGGATTTGCAGCATTTTGAGATGGGTGGTTAAGGGTATCTAATTTTTCCCGAATGAAAGCGGTGGAAAAATTTGAATCTTCCGATGCTTTGTTTGTGCGATAATATAAGATATTTTTGGCGGATCTGTGATCATGTTGTTATTTGATTTAATGCAGTTTATTGCGAGTGAGGTTGGGTTGCCGCTGAGACGGCGGGTATTTTGCCATATTTTGGCAATTCTTTTTCTAATAATTCGCCCTTTTTATTGGTGGTTGGAGATCCCCAAAGTGTATTCCAGGCGTTAACATCACCTCCGAATATAATTGGAAGATGGACTTGGTTAACTATATTTTCTAGGTCGATTTTATTAAATGTTTGTTTTGGGGGTAAATATATGTTTATGTATGTAAAATTTATTTTATGTTGTATTTCAACAGCAAGGGTCTGCAGGTTTGAGTTTGATGATATTATTTTGTGAGGAGTTTTTTTTTTTTTAATTATGCTGTTTTCCTTTGGACGTCCGGAAGCGTCCAGAAGCGTCCGGAAGTCTTCTGAAACCATTCCATTGGCACAAAAAGTACGCTTCTGACGATTCTGAGAAGAGAAATTCGATTCTTGATTTCAAATCAGAATCCACTCAAGAAGCACTAATACATTCTAACTCAAACGTCACAGTACTAGATGTTTTTTAACTTTCTTTAATTTAATTTGCATTCAAAATCAAAGTTTTTGGTAAATTTTAATCAACAGATTAAGTAAAAATCAAACAAAAAATATTATTTTGAAGTTCTGATGTTTCTAGATGTTTTTTAACTTTCCATTTTAATTTAATTTGCATTCAAAATCAAAGTTTTTGGTAAATTTTAATCAACAGATTAAGTAAAAATCAAACAAAAAATATTATTTTGAAGTTCTGAGTTGATACACTCGTGTTTTACTTTTCACTTTTTGTGCGGTAGCAAATAATTTTTATTTGACGATTCACTTATATAGATACCAAACCCCAGAATTGAGTAGAGGCATCTTGGACTGTTCCATTGGATTTCAGAATGAGTGAAACCTTGAGTGAAACCAAAGTGAAACAGCATTAGAAAAGCTATACCTTGTTTACCAGTATCATTGTCTGGCGAGTTATAAAAACAACCATCAAAGGCTTTTGGGAAATTTAGCACCTTGTCAAAGTGGCAGTGAGTTACTTGAATAGCAACGATTGTAGGATTATGATGTTTAATCATAATATTTAGAGAGCTACTTTGATGCTACATGAGTTCCATGCACTTGTTTTACCAGTGGCACGACAGGGGTGGGTAGAAGGAGTATTGTTTTGGTTTGTGTTGTTTAATTCTCGTTGTAAATCGTAATGGTTGTTAAAATTATGTTGTTCGGTGCTTTGGCTCCGCGACTCGGGAGTTGAATCATTCTGGCTCTTCTCAGAGCCTGATTGATTCAATTCTCGCACCGCAGAGTCGGGCGTTTGGGTAAAATTATCATTATAACATGTCGACGTCATGATTGTCTGAATTTTTTTTAATTATGTAATATTCATTGTTACCCAAAAGTTTTTGATTGACAGCTGATAAAGGGGATTAAGGAAGTGCAGGGGGAGGGTTTAGAGGGGTTTGAGGTAGAAGAAGAAGATTGGGTATTGGTATTTGTGTTTAAAGAATGCTGTGAGTTATTTTTTGAGAGCGAATGAGTGGATTGAGATAGAGAAGTGTTTAGAGTTAAGTGATTCTGTGGTAATAGTTAAGTTTTCTTTTGGAAGTGGTAGTTCAGTTGTAATTGTTAGAGGAGTTGATGTGTTTGGTGTGGTTTCTATGGTTTGTTGTGAGTGTAATGTGTTGATTTTTACATTATTTGTATTTTGAGTAGCTTTTGTTTTTGGAGGGGTAGGTCGAGGGAGGGTATAGGATGATCTTGGAAGAGAGGCTTGGAAGAGAGGCTTGGAGATTATTGGTTTTACTGTTTTGATTTGTTGTTTTTTTAATAGTTTCAGCGAACGTATCAACTTGAGGTGGGATACGTACTGTATTTTGTTGGCTATATATTTGTTTGGCTTTTTTCTTATGGCATTTTTTAGTTGTTTTTAGTGCTAGGATTTCTTTTGATTGTTTGTATGTAGGACATATTTTGGCTGATGAGGAGTGAGAGAGGGAGCAATTTGCGCACATTTGCGAGTGGATGGGTCAGGATTGTGAGGGGGAAGGCTACATGATTAGTATATTTTGGTGCCACTGCAACGTTTTGTCGTGTGTCCCAGCAATTGGCAATTGTGGCATCTCACAGGGTTGAGAATATATTCCGTTATTTTGGCTGTGTAAAAACCAATATAAACTGACTTAGGGATTTGGTAAAGGTCAAATGTAAAGAGCATAAGACCTGAAGGTTTTTGTTTTCCATCATCGCTTTTTTTAGGAACTTATATATGTCTATGACACCTTGAGGTTTCATTTCACTAATAATTTCAGTTTCATATACTTTAATGAGGCATGGGGCGAAACAGATTCCTTTCGTTTGATTTAGTTTGTCATGCAGGTTCACAGTTACTGGGCAAACACCAGCAAGATCTTTGATTCGAAGGAAAATGTCTGCGGTCTTTTGAGACCTTACAAAAATAAGTAAACTATCGTCGCGAAGTTGATTTATGCTTTCGTAATCATAGATACAATTTGGACATAATGATACATGATTTTAGGGTATTTTTCAATTCTGAATCTAAGGACATCAAAATTAAGGCATTTTATCCAGAGATGACAATTTTTCAGTAAAATTGTTAAACTATTAAAAAAATACCTTGAAAAGAATTGTACATTAATGAAAATTAGTATAAATATTCAATTTGGCCCATTCTTGGGATAGATGTTATGATCAAAATTTCATACCTTCTCTTTCCCTTAAGAAAAACACCCTTTCGTCATAGATATTTATATGGACTCTTTTGATCCTTTATTCTCATGTCAAATTGAATATTTATACTAATTTTCATCGATGTACCATTCTTTTCAAGGTATTTTTTTAATAGATTACCAGTTTTACTGAAAAACTGTCATCCCTGAATAAAATGGACCATAAGGACGATTGTATCGCCTTAATTTTGATGTCATTAGATTCAGAATTGAAAAATACCCTAAAATCATGTATCATTGTGTCCAAATGGTATCAATATAATTTTTTAATTTCGATAAATCATACCACCCCTTTCCCCCTCCAAAAAACACCCGTGGGATACAGATATTTTTATTGACTCTTTTGATTCTTAATTCTTATGATTAATCCAACATTCCCACCAAGTTTCAAAAATGTAATAATTTTTTTCCCCATGTTTTTCCTATTTTAACTGGTTGCTGAAAATATAATTTACCCGGATTTGTCTTCGTTTTATGAGAAAGCTGGTTCATTACTTTTTAATATCTTAAAAAGTAAAGGTCCTACAACCATCCAGTTTTCAGTTTTGGACTACAAATTGATGAGGGCATTGACTTTTGGAAACAAAAATAGTACTTAATTACGTGAAATTTTGCGAAAAAAAATATATTTTACCATTTTAAACATTTTTTTTTTTTTTCAAAAATTTTGAGTTCAAACATTAATATTTCAAAAACTATTCATTGAAAGAACTTTATTTAAAAAGGAAATGAAAGAAGGGACTTCTGGCCTTTCATGAAAATACAACAGGGCATTGTACATGTTACCGTTGTTTTTTAATAATTTTTTTTTCTGTTTTAAGTCAATTTTTTAGAAAATTGCCCCTCCCACCTAACAGCCGCCACCAGGGACTGCAAGACTTGCATTTCTTTTATCAGCCTTAATACACCTTTCGACTCATATAATTTTTTTTTGGTTCACTTTCGCACCCCAAAATTTGCTGTGGGCTCTTACACTAAAATGTTTAACTCATTAAATAAGAAATTTGTATTCTTGTTATTTTTTTTTTGTAGGACTGATATGAAACGAGATATTTAGTAAAAAGTAAAATCCAAGATGGCTGCAAAACGGTAAATGTTACGAATGCGAAAACTGAGATTTATCATATTCGATCAACTCTCTATCGAATAAAAAAAAAAAAGTTATGTAATGTAATTTATTAACATGTAATTAAAATTAGATGGTAATACTTCATTTAATTTTTTTTTTTAATTTAGGTTAAAATGTTTGCTTTTAAAAGAAAATCTCATATTTTTTCGATATTTGAGAAACTAGGGTTTTGGAGAAGTTTATAAATACATTTATTTTTAAATACATTTTTGATTTGGGATTGCGATACAGCCCAGTGTTGTAGAATGTGAATTATGTCCAATCTGGTGTTACAATTTGTACAAAGTGGTGGCGGGTTTTTGTTGGGGAGGTGCTGATGAGAGGCTGTTGTGTGTCGAAGTCGTACAAAACTAGAGATTTTTGTTTTTGAAACGTTTGTTGGGTTGAGTTTATCAGGATTGAGTTTCTTGTAATGTTGGTGGTATAGGCTCCAGTCGTGGGTTATGATCAATTTTGACTTTTTTTGTTGAATGTGTTTTAGCAGGTCTAGTTTGGTGTGGATATTGAAGTTATATACAAGAGCATTATTGGCTGAGTTAGCTGCATTGTCAGTATATTCGTTACCCTGGATTCCTACATGTCCAGGGGTCCACATTAACTTGATATTGTTTGGTGATTTGGTGAGTGTATTTAGATATTTGATTTTGTTATGAGTTCAGTGTAGTTGTTGGGGTTTATTATGGCGTTAAGTACAGATATGCTATCAGAGCATATTACCACGGTATTTTTATACAGTCTTAGTGGCTTGGAGTATGGCGAATTCTTCTGCATTTAATACTGAAGCGAATTCAGGCAGGTTGCCAATACATGCAATGTCACCATTTTCGATTGTCACCGCAAATGATGTGTTTTCCGTTGTCTTGGAACCATCAGTTAATATAAATTTCCATCCATCCGATTTTAATTCGAGTGAGATGGCTGTGTATAGGTGGCGGTAGATGCTATTGTTGGTATTTATTTTTTTATAACTAGCTAGAGTTAATACTAGAGAATCCTGGTTGATGAACCATGGGGGAATACGAGGGGTAACATGGTGGTCCTGATTAGTTGGTAGTTCGAACTCAGCTGCTTTTGTAAGAATCATAGCAATAGCAGATGGGATCCTTTTGTTTAGTTTATGGTCCAATGCTTTTTTGAAGTCGTTATCGTTTGTTGAATTTTTGGAAACGATAGTTTAGCAGTTATAGTGTCTCTTCGTTCCTCTATGCTTGATAGTCCTGCTTCTGCCAATATATTTTGTATAGGTGTTGTTGGGAACGCGTTGATGCTTGTCCTTGCTGCGGCGTGGTTAGGTTGGGGTTATTTTCTTCAGGATTGACTTAGGGCAATGCCCATATAAACACAACAAATATTCAATTTTACTTAAAACTAACATTCTCGTGGTGTTTGAAAGGGTGTTCATATGTACGTCACTTTTAATTGAAGCTAGACATATTACAATATTAGTTCTCGCAGCTAGTGATTTTATAAGCTCTATACAGTGTTGTTTTCAAGAATACGTTTTGTTGAAGATTAAACCTTGAATACGCAATTGAATCGATTTTTTTCAAAACATGTTCATTCTGAACATTTTTCGTTACAGTCACAAAAACCTTTAATTTTGGAATGCATTGGCCGCTTAACCAAATAATCAAGATTGCGTCAGGATAGCAGCACATAATTTAGGTAGTTAATTTGAACTTGGAAGCCTCGAATCGATATAATTCGAGAACACATTTAGTTTTCCAAAATTGACTTAAAATGTTTTGAAAATAATCGATTCAATTATGAATAATACCACCTAGAGAGGTGACGTAACGCTCACTTTTCAGGGACTGTTTTAAGAAAAAATCAGAACTACCAACAAATCATTATTGAACAAAATTATACAGAAAATGATAGTTTCCGATTTTTTTTAGACGTAGATAGTTAGATAGTTTCGATTTTTTTTTAGACGTAGCCCGTTTATGATATGGCTTTTTTATCGACAGTTTCTTAATGTTGTTGTTCTTACCGAGGGTAATTTTACTGCGCTATCTGAAATACTTTCCAACAAAACGCGTGAAATATGAATTCAAAAATAATTAGTTTTTGGAAAATGTATTCAATATGAGTTTATTCTCAAAGCAATCATTATATTGTAGCTAAAAGTGATGCCAAATGCATTTTTTGTAATTAAAATTTGAACTTTTCCTACAAATTTCTCACTTTTGGTGTAAAAAGGCTGATGCTGAAATTTTTTTGATTTGCTTGCTTAACAATTTTTTTTCGTAGTTGAGTAATTGAAAAAAATTTGTTGAAAAATCATAAATACGACGTTCAAAAATGTAGGTTGCTGTTTAACTTTCAAATGAAATTGCTTGTGAAGTCGATAAAGCAACACAACCAAGTGCGCTTATTCTGTGCGGGTTATATATTATATCCGTCTAAAATTTTGAGATCAGATAAAAGTTGAACATGTTTTCTGTACTAAGATAATCCTAACAAAAATGAATACGAATAGTACTAATTCATTCGAAATTAAAATAGGCAGCAAATATTCGAACCTACACTGTGCTTGAAAATTGACTTTCATAGAAGTACTTTGTGTTGAACTGGTCGAAAAGGGTGGATTGTTTAATAACAACTACCAGAAACGTGATTTAGAGCTACCAATTTATAATAGCAACTACCAGAAAACATAACAACTACCACTTTAAACAGTCCCTACGTTATATAATGGGTAGTTGAAAGTGTAGATGCCATTTGTTTTTACACATTTTTTATAAGATTTTTCAAAACTACATGGAGACCTATTCTATTAAAGGCTTTTTCGAAATCAAGGGAGAGGACGGATATGTGGTTTTTTGCTGATAAAGCTTTTGTAGCAAAAAAGTCGATATGAAGAAGAGCGTCGACGCATCCTCTGTTGGCCTTAAAGGCAACTTGGTTAGGACTTAAAAGCTTGTTTGTTTCGGCAAACCATAGTATGCGCTTTGCAATTATTTTTTCCATTATTTTGGAGAGACATGGGATAAGGGAGATTAAGCGGTATCCTTCGTTAGTATTTTTATGCTTTTTTGGCTTCGGAATAGGTATAATTGTAGAAGAGGGAATGAGGGATAGATGATAGTTATTTAAAATATTATTATATTGATCGAGAAATCTCTGCTTACTTTTATTAGGTAGATTTTTCAGCATTGGATAAGATATTCTATCTCTGCTTTGCCTTTAACCTTACTGAGTGAGGTTTCGAATTCGATTAATGTTATCGGTAGTTCGATGCGTCGAGCTGTCGGATTTGCAGCATTTTGAGATGGGTGGTTAAGGGTATCTAATTTTTCCCGAATGAAAGCGGTGGAAAAATTTGAATCTTCCGATGCTTTGTTTGTGCGATAATATAAGATATTTTTGGCGGATCTGTGATCATGTTGTTATTTGATTTAATGCAGTTTATTGCGAGTGAGGTTGGGTTGCCGCTGAGACGGCGGGTATTTTGCCATATTTTGGCAATTCTTTTTCTAATAATTCGCCCTTTTTATTGGTGGTTGGAGATCCCCAAAGTGTATTCCAGGCGTTAACATCACCTCCGAATATAATTGGAAGATGGACTTGGTTAACTATATTTTCTAGGTCGATTTTATTAAATGTTTGTTTTGGGGGTAAATATATGTTTATGTATGTAAAATTTATTTTATGTTGTATTTCAACAGCAAGGGTCTGCAGGTTTGAGTTTGATGATATTATTTTGTGAGGAGTTTTTTTTTTTTTAATTATGCTGTTTTCCTTTGGACGTCCGGAAGCGTCCAGAAGCGTCCGGAAGTCTTCTGAAACCATTCCATTGGCACAAAAAGTACGCTTCTGACGATTCTGAGAAGAGAAATTCGATTCTTGATTTCAAATCAGAATCCACTCAAGAAGCACTAATACATTCTAACTCAAACGTCACAGTACTAGATGTTTTTTAACTTTCTTTAATTTAATTTGCATTCAAAATCAAAGTTTTTGGTAAATTTTAATCAACAGATTAAGTAAAAATCAAACAAAAAATATTATTTTGAAGTTCTGATGTTTCTAGATGTTTTTTAACTTTCCATTTTAATTTAATTTGCATTCAAAATCAAAGTTTTTGGTAAATTTTAATCAACAGATTAAGTAAAAATCAAACAAAAAATATTATTTTGAAGTTCTGAGTTGATACACTCGTGTTTTACATTTCACTTTTTGTGCGGTAGCAAATAATTTTTATTTGACGATTCACTTATATAGATACCAAACCCCAGAATTGAGTAGAGGCATCTTGGACTGTTCCATTGGATTTCAGAATGAGTGAAACCTTGAGTGAAACCAAAGGGAAACAGCATTAGAAAAGCTATACCTTGTTTACCAGTATCATTGTCTGGCGAGTTATAAAAACAACCATCAAAGGCTTTTGGGAAATTTAGCACCTTGTCAAAGTGGCAGTGAGTTACTTGAATAGCAACGATTGTAGGAGTATGATGTTTAATCATAATATTTAGCTCAAAAAGATTATTTATGAATATTGAGAGCTACTTGATACTACATGAGTTCCATGCACTTGTTTTACCAGGGACACGACAGGGGTGGGTAGAAGGAGTATTGTTTTGGTTTTGGTTTGTGTTGTGTAATTCTCGTTGTAAATCGTAATGGTTGTTAAAATTATGTTGTTCGGTGCTTTGGCTCTGCGACTCGGGAGTTGAATCATTCTGGCTCTTCTCAGAGCCTGATTGATTCAATTCTCGCACCGCATATAACATGTCGACGTCATGATTGTCTGAATTTTTTTTAATTATGTAATATTCATTGTTACCCAAAAGTTTTTGATTGACAGCTGATAAAGGGGTTTGAGGAAGTGCAGGGGGAGGGTTTAGAGTGGTTTGAGGTAGAAGAAGAAGATTGGGTATTGGTATTTGTGTTTAAAGAATGCTGTGAGTTATTTTTTGAGAGCGAATGAGTGGATTGAGATAGAGAAGTGTTTAGAGTTAAGTGATTCTGTGGTAATAGTTAAGTTTTCTTTTGGAAGTGGTAGTTCAGTTGTAATTGTTAGAGGAGATGATGTGTTTGGTGTGGTTTCTATGGTTTGTTGTGTGTGTAATATGTTGATTTTTACATTATTTGTATTTTGAGTAGCTTTTGTTTTTGGAGGGGTAGGTCGGAGGGGGAAGGCTACATGATTAGTATATTTTGGTGCCACTGCAACGTTTTGTCGTGTGTCCCAGCAATTGGCAATTGTGGCATCTCACAGGGTTGAGAATATATTCCGTTATTTTGGCTGTGTAAAAACCAATATAAACTGACTTAGGGATTTGGTAAAGGTCAAATGTGAAGAGCATAAGACCTGAAGGTTTTTGTTTTCCATCATCGCTTTTTTTAGGAACTTATATATGTCTATGACACCTTGAGGTTTCATTTCACTAATAATTTCAGTTTCATATACGTTAATGAGGCATGGGGCGAAACAGATTCCTTTCGTTTGATTTAGTTTGTCATGCAGGTTCACAGTTACTGGGCAAACACCAGCAAGATCTTTGATTCGAAGGAAAATGTCTGCGGTCTTTTGAGACCTTACAAAAATAAGTAAACTACCGTCGCGAAGTTGATTTATGCTTTAGTAATCATAGATACAATTTGGACATAATGATACATGATTTTAGGGTATTTTTCAATTCTGAATCTAAGGACATCAAAATTAAGGCATTTTATCCAGAGATGACAGTTTTTCAGTAAAATTGGTAAACTATTAAAAAAATACCTTGAAAAGAATTGTACATTGATGAAAATTAGTATAAATATTCAATTTGGCCCATTCTTGGGATAGATGTTATGATCAAAATTTCATACCTTCTCTTTCCCTTAAGAAAAACACCCTTTCGTCATAGATATTTATATGGACTCTTTTGATCCTTTATTCTCATGTCAAATTGAACATTTATACTAATTTTCATCGATGTACCATTCTTTTCAAGGTATTTTTTTAATAGTTTACCAGTTTTACTGAAAAACTGTCATCTCTGGATAAAATGGACCATAAGGACGATTGTATCGCCTTAATTTTGATGTCATTAGATTCAGAATTGAAAAATACCCTAAAATCATGTATCATTGTGTCCAATTGGTATCAATATAATTTTTTAATTTCGATAAATCATACCACCCCTTTCCCCCTCCAAAAAACACCCGTGGGATACAGATATTTTTATTGACTCTTTTGATTCTTAATTCTTATGATTAATCCAACATTCCCACCAAGTTTCAAAAATGTAATAATTTTTTTCCCCATGTTTTTCCTATTTTAACTGGTTTCTGAAAATATAATTTACCCGGAATTGTCTTCTTTTTATGAGAAAGCTGGTTCATTACTTTTTAATATCTTAAAAAGTAAAGGTCCTACAACCATCCAGTTTTCAGTTTTGGACTACAAATTGATGAGGGCATTGACTTTTGGAAACAAAAATAGTACTTAATTACGTGAAATTTTGCGAAACAAAATATATTTTACCATTTTAAACATTTTTTTTTTCAAAAATTTTGAGTTCAAACATTAATATTTCAAAAACTATTCATTGAAAGAACTTTATTTAAAAAGGAAATGAAAGAAGGGACTTCTGGCCTTTCATGAAAATATAACAGGGCATTGTACATGTTACCGTTGTTTTTTAATAATTTTTTTTTCTGTTTTAAGTCAATTTTTTAGAAAATTGCCCCCCCCCCCCACCTAACAGCCGCCACCAGGGACTGCAAGACTTGCATTTCTTTTATCAGCCTTAATACACCTTTCGACTCATATAATTTTTTTTTTGGTTCACTTTCGCACCCCAAAATTTGCTGTGGGCTCTTAGACTAAAATGTTTAACTCATTAAATAAGAAATTTGTATTCTTGTTATTTTTTTTTTTTGGAGGACTGATATGAAACGAGATATTTAGTAAAAAGTAAAATCCAAGATGGCTGCAAAACGGTAAATGTTACGAATGCGAAAACTGAGATTTATCATATTCGATCAACTCTCTATCGAATAAAAAAAACATGTTATGTAATGTAATTTATTAACATGTAATTAAAATTAGATGGTAATACTTCATTTAATTTTTTTTTTTAATTTAGGTTAAAATGTTTGCTTTTAAAAGAAAATCTCATATTTTTTCGATATTTGAGAAACTAGGGTTTTGGAGAAGTTTATAAATACATTTATTTTTAAATACATTTTTGATTTGGGGTTGCGATACAGCCCAGTGTTGTAGAATGTGAATTATGTCCAATCTGGTGTTACAATTTGTATAAAGTGGCTGTTGTGTGTCGAAGTCGTACAAAACTAGAGATTTTGTGTTTTGAAACGTTTGATGGGTTGAGTTTATCAGGATTGAGTTTCTTGTAATGGTGGTGGTATAGGCTCCAGTCGTGGGTTATGATCAATTTTGACTTTTTTTGTTGAATGTGTTTTAGCAGGTCTAGTTTGGTGTGGATATTGAAGTTATATACAAGAGCATTATTGGCTGAGTTAGCTGCATTGTCAGTATATTCGTTACCCTGGATTCCTACATGTCCAGGGGTCCACATTAACTTGATATTGTTTGGTGATTTGGTGAGTGTATTTAGATATTTGATTTTGTTATGAGTTCAGTGTAGTTGTTGGGGTTTATTATGGCGTTAAGTACAGATATGCTATCAGAGCATATTACCACGGTATTTTTATACAGTCTTAGTGGCTTGGAGTATGGCGAATTCTTCTGCATTTAATACTGAAGCGAATTCAGGCAGGTTGCCAATACATGCAATGTCACCATTTTCGATTGTCACCGCAAATGATGTGTTTTCCGTTGTCTTGGAACCATCAGTTAATATAAATTTCCATCCATCCGATTTTAATTCGAGTGAGATGGCTGTGTATAGGTGGCGGTAGATGCTATTGTTGGTATTTATTTTTTTATAACTAGCTAGAGTTAATACTAGAGAATCCTGGTTGATGAACCATGGGGGAATACGAGGGGTAACATGGTGGTCCTGATTAGTTGGTAGTTCGAACTCAGCTGCTTTTGTAAGAATCATAGCAATAGCAGATGGGATCCTTTTGTTTAGTTTATGGTCCAATGCTTTTTTGAAGTCGTTATCGTTTGTTGAATTTTTGGAAACGATAGTTTAGCAGTTATAGTGTCTCTTCGTTCCTCTATGCTTGATAGTCCTGCTTCTGCCAATATATTTTGTATAGGTGTTGTTGGGAACGCGTTGATGCTTGTCCTTGCTGCGGCGTGGTTAGGTTGGGGTTATTTTCTTCAGGATTGACTTAGGGCAATGCCCATATAAACACAACAAATATTCAATTTTACTTAAAACTAACATTCTCGTGGTGTTTGAAAGGGTGTTCATATGTACGTCACTTTTAATTGAAGCTAGACATATTACAATATTAGTTCTCGCAGCTAGTGATTTTTTAAGCTTATTAAACAAGCAAGATTAAACCTTGAATACGCAATTGAATCGATTTTTTTCAAAACATGTTCATTCTGAACATTTTTCGTTACAGTCACAAAAACCTTTAATTTTGGAATGCATTGGCCGCTTAACCAAATAATCAAGATTGCGTCAGGATAGCAGCACATAATTTAGGTAGTTAATTTGAACTTGGAAGCCTCGAATCGATATAATTCGAGAACACATTTAGTTTTCCAAAATTGACTTAAAATGTTTTGAAAATAATCGATTCAATTATGAATAATACCACCTAGAGAGGTGACGTAACGCTCACTTTTCAGGGACTGTTTTAAGAAAAAATCAGAACTACCAACAAATCATTATTGAACAAAATTATACAGAAAATGATAGTTTCCGATTTTTTTTAAGACGTAGATAGTTAGATAGTTTCGATTTTTTTTTAGACGTAGCCCGTTTATGATATGGCTTTTTTATCGACAGTTTCTTAATGTTGTTGTTCTTACCGAGGGTAATTTTACTGCGCTATCTGAAATACTTTCCAACAAAACGCGTGAAATATGAATTCAAAAATAATTAGTTTTTGGAAAATGTATTCAATATGAGTTTATTCTCAAAGCAATCATTATATTGTAGCTAAAAGTGATGCCAAATGCATTTTTTGTAATTAAAATTTGAACTTTTCCTACAAATTTCTCACTTTTGGTGTAAAAAGGCTGATGCTGAAATTTTTTTGATTTGCTTGCTTAACAATTTTTTTTCGTAGTTGAGTAATTGAAAAAAATTTGTTGAAAAATCATAAGTACGACGTTCAAAAATGTAGGTTGCTGTTTAACTTTCAAATGAAATTGCTTGTGAAGTCGATAAGGCAACACAACCAAGTGCGCTTATTCTGTGCGGGTTATATATTATATCCGTCTAAAATTTTGAGATCAGATAAAAGTTGAACATGTTTTCTGTACTAAGATAATCCTAACAAAAATGAATACGAATAGTACTAATTCATTCGAAATTAAAATAGGCAGCAAATATTCGAACCTACACTGTGCTTGAAAATTGACTTTCATAGAAGTACTTTGTGTTGAACTGGTCGAAAAGGGTGGATTGTTTAATAACAACTACCAGAAACGTGATTTAGAGCTACCAATTTATAATAGCAACTACCAGAAAACATAACAACTACTACTTTAAACAGTCCCTATGTTATATAATGGGTAGTTGAAAGTGTAGATGCCATTTGTTTTTACACATTTTTTATAAGATTTTTCAAAACTACATGGAGACCTATTCTATTAAAGGCTTTTTCGAAATCAAGGGAGAGGACGGATATGTGGTTTTTTGCTGATAAAGCTTTTGTAGCAAAAAAGTCGATATGAAGAAGAACGTCGACGCATCCTCTGTTGGCCTTAAAGGCAACTTGGTTAGGACTTAAAAGCTTGTTTGTTTCGGCAAACCATAGTATGCGCTTTGCAATTATTTTTTCCATTATTTTGGAGAGACATGGGATAAGGGAGATTGGGCGGTATCCTTCGTTAGTATTTTTATGCTTTTTTGGCTTCGGAATAGGTATAATTGTAGAAGAGGGAATGAGGGATAGATGATAGTTATTTAAAATATTATTATATAGATCGAGAAATCTCTGCTTACTTTTATTAGGTAGATTTTTCAGCATTGGATAAGATATTCTATCTCTGCTTTGCCTTTAACCTTACTGAGTGAGGTTTCGAATTCGATTAATGTTATCGGTAGTTCGATGCGTCGAGCTGTCGGATTTGCAGCATTTTGAGATGGGTGGTTAAGGGTATCTAATTTTTCTCTAATGAAAGCGGTGGAAAAATTTGAATCTTCCGATGCTTTGTTTGTGCGATAATATAAGATATTTTTGGCGGATCTGTGATCATGTTGTTATTTGATTTAATGCAGTTTATTGCGAGTGAGGTCGGGTTGCCGCTGAGACGGCGGGTATTTTGCCATATTTTGGCAATTCTTTTTCTAATAATTCGCAATTTTTATTGGTGGTTGGAGATCCCCAAAGTGTATTCCAGGCGTTAACATCACCTCCGAATATAATTGGAAGATGGACTTGGTTAACTATATTTTCTAGGTCGATTTTATTAAATGTTTGTTTTGGGGGTAAATATATGTTTATGTATGTAAAATTTATTTTATGTTGTATTTCAACAGCAAGGGTCTGCAGGTTTGAGTTTGATGATATTATTTTGTGAGGAGTTTTTTTTTTAATTATGCTGTTTTCCTTTGGACGTCCGGAAGCGTCCAGAAGCGTCCGGAAGTCTTCTGAAACCATTCCATTGGCACAAAAAGTACGCTTCTGACGATTCTGAGAAGAGAAATTCGATTCTTGATTTCAAATCAGAATCCACTCAAGAAGCACTAATACATTCTTACTCAAACGTCACAGTACTAGATGTTTTTTAACTTTCTTTAATTTAATTTGCATTCAAAATCAAAGTTTTTGGTAAATTTTAATCAACAGATTAAGTAAAAATCAAACAAAAAATATTATTTTGAAGTTCTGATGTTTCTAGATGTTCTTTAACTTTCCATTTTAATTTAATTTGCATTCAAAATCAAAGTTTTTGGTAAATTTTAATCAACAGATTAAGTAAAAATCAAACAAAAAATATTATTTTGAAGTTCTGAGTTGATACACTCGTGTTTTACATTTCACTTTTTGTGCGGTAGCAAATAATTTTTATTTGACGATTCACTTATATAGATACCAAACCCCAAAATTGAGTAGAGGCATCTTGGACTGTTCCATTGGATTTCAGAATGAGTGAAACCTTGAGTGAAACCAAAGGGAAACAGCATTAGAAAAGCTATACCTTGTTTACCAGTATCATTGTCTGGCGAGTTATAAAAACAACCATCAAAGGCTTTTGGGAAATTTAGCACCTTGTCAAAGTGGCAGTGAGTTACTTGAATAGCAACGATTGTAGGAGTATGATGTTCAATCATAATATTTAGCTCAAAAAGATTATTTATGAATATTGAGAGCTACTTGATACTACATGAGTTCCATGCACTTGTTTTACCAGGGACACGACAGGGGTGGGTAGAAGGAGTATTGTTTTGGTTTTGGTTTGTGTTGTGTAATTCTCGTTGTAAATCGTAATGGTTGTTAAAATTATGTTGTTCGGTGCTTTGGCTCCGCGACTCGGGAGTTGAATCATTCTGGCACCGCATATAACATGTCGACGTCATGATTGTCTGAATTTTTTTTAATTATGTAATATTCATTGTTACCCAAAAGTTTTTGATTGACAGCTGATAAAGGGGTTTGAGGAAGTGCAGGGGGAGGGTTTAGAGTGGTTTGAGGTAGAAGAAGAAGATTGGGTATTGGTATTTGTGTTTAAAGAATGCTGTGAGTTATTTTTTGAGAGCGAATGAGTGGATTGAGATAGAGAAGTGTTTAGAGTTAAGTGATTCTGTGGTAATAGTTAAGTTTTCTTTTGGAAGTGGTAGTTCAGTTGTAATTGTTAGAGGAGATGATGTGTTTGGTGTGGTTTCTATGGTTTGTTGTGTGTGTAATGTGTTGATTTTTACATTATTTGTATTTTGAGTAGCTTTTGTTTTTGGAGGGGTAGGTCGGAGGGGGAAGGCTACATGATTAGTATATTTTGGTGCCACTGCAACGTTTTGTCGTGTGTCCCAGCAATTGGCAATTGTGGCATCTCACAGGGTTGAGAATATATTCCGTTATTTTGGCTGTGTAAAAACCAATATAAACTGACTTAGGGATTTGGTAAAGGTCAAATGTGAAGAGCATAAGACCTGAAGGTTTTTGTTTTCCATCATCGCTTTTTTTAGGAACTTATATATGTCTATGACACCTTGAGGTTTCATTTCACTAATAATTTCAGTTTCATATACGTTAATGAGGCATGGGGCGAAACAGATTCCTTTCGTTTGATTTAGTTTGTCATGCAGGTTCACAGTTACTGGGCAAACACCAGCAAGATCTTTGATTCGAAGGAAAATGTCTGCGGTCTTTTGAGACCTTACAAAAATAAGTAAACTACCGTCGCGAAGTTGATTTATGCTTTAGTAATCATAGATACAATTTGGACATAATGATACATGATTTTAGGGTATTTTTCAATTCTGAATCTAAGGACATCAAAATTAAGGCATTTTATCCAGAGATGACAGTTTTTCAGTAAAATTGGTAAACTATTAAAAAAATACCTTGAAAAGAATTGTACATTGATGAAAATTAGTATAAATATTCAATTTGGCCCATTCTTGGGATAGATGTTATGATCAAAATTTCATACCTTCTCTTTCCCTTAAGAAAAACCCACAAATTGAATATTTATACTAATTTTCATCGATGTACCATTCTTTTCAAGGTATTTTTTTAATAGTTTACCAGTTTTACTGAAAAACTGTCATCTCTGGATAAAATGGACCATAAGGACGATTGTATCGCCTTAATTTTGATGTCATTAGATTCAGAATTGAAAAATACCCTAAAATCATGTATTATTGTGTCCAATTGGTATCAATATAATTTTTTAATTTCGATAAATCATACCACCCCTTTCCCCCTCCAAAAAACACCCGTGGGATACAGATATTTTTATTGACTCTTTTGATTCTTAATTCTTATAATTAATCCAACATTCCCACCAAGTTTCAAAAATGTAATAATTTTTTTCCCCATGTTTTTCCTATTTTAACTGGTTTCTGAAAATATAATTTACCCGGAATTGTCTTCTTTTTATGAGAAAGCTGGTTCATTACTTTTTAATATCTTAAAAAGTAAAGGTCCTACAACCATCCAGTTTTCAGTTTTGGACTACAAATTGATGAGGGCATTGACTTTTGGAAACAAAAATAGTACTTAATTACGTGAAATTTTGCGAAACAAAATATATTTTACCATTTTAAACATTTTTTTTTTCAAAAATTTTGAGTTCAAACATTAATATTTCAAAAACTATTCATTGAAAGAACTTTATTTAAAAAGGAAATGAAAGAAGGGACTTCTGGCCTTTCATGAAAATATAACAGGGCATTGTACATGTTACCGTTGTTTTTTAATAATTTTTTTTTCTGTTTTAAGTCAATTTTTTAGAAAATTGCCCCCCCCCCCCCCCACCTAACAGCCGCCACCAGGGACTGCAAGACTTGCATTTCTTTTATCAGCCTTAATACACCTTTCGACTCATATAATTTTTTTTTTGGTTCACTTTCGCACCCCAAAATTTGCTGTGGGCTCTTAGACTAAAATGTTTAACTCATTAAATAAGAAATTTGTATTCTTGTTATTTTTTTTTTTTTGAGGACTGATATGAAACGAGATATTTAGTAAAAAGTAAAATCCAAGATGGCTGCAAAACGGTAAATGTTACGAATGCGAAAACTGAGATTTATCATATTCGATCAACTCTCTATCGAATAAAAAAAACATGTTATGTAATGTAATTTATTAACATGTAATTAAAATTAGATGGTAATACTTCATTTAATTTTTTTTTTTAATTTAGGTTAAAATGTTTGCTTTTAAAAGAAAATCTCATATTTTTTCGATATTTGAGAAACTAGGGTTTTGGAGAAGTTTATAAATACATTTATTTTTAAATACATTTTTGATTTGGGGTTGCGATACAGCCCAGTGTTGTAGAATGTGAATTATGTCCAATCTGGTGTTACAATTTGTACAAAGTGGTGGCGGGTTTTTGTTGAGGAGGTGCTGATGAGAGGCTGTTGTGTGTCGAAGTCGTACAAAACTAGAGATTTTGTGTTTTGAAACGTTTGTTGGGTTGAGTTTATCAGGATTGAGTTTCTTGTAATGGTGGTGGTATAGGCTCCAGTCGTGGGTTATGATCAATTTTGACTTTTTTTGTTGAATGTGTTTTAGCAGGTCTAGTTTGGTGTGGATATTGAAGTTATATACAAGAGCATTATTGGCTGAGTTAGCTGCATTGTCAGTATATTCGTTACCCTGGATTCCTACATGTCCAGGGGTCCACATTAACTTGATATTGTTTGGTGATTTGGTGAGTGTATTTAGATATTTGATTTTGTTATGAGTTCAGTGTAGTTGTTGGGGTTTATTATGGCGTTAAGTACAGATATGCTATCAGAGCATATTACCACGGTATTTTTATACAGTCTTAGTGGCTTGGAGTATGGCGAATTCTTCTGCATTTAATACTGAAGCGAATTCAGGCAGGTTGCCAATACATGCAATGTCACCATTTTCGATTGTCACCGCAAATGATGTGTTTTCCGTTGTCTTGGAACCATCAGTTAATATAAATTTCCATCCATCCGATTTTAATTCGAGTGAGATGGCTGTGTATAGGTGGCGGTAGATGCTATTGTTGGTATTTATTTTTTTATAACTAGCTAGAGTTAATACTAGAGAATCCTGGTTGATGAACCATGGGGGAATACGAGGGGTAACATGGTGGTCCTGATTAGTTGGTAGTTCGAACTCAGCTGCTTTTGTAAGAATCATAGCAATAGCAGATGGGATCCTTTTGTTTAGTTTATGGTCCAATGCTTTTTTGAAGTCGTTATCGTTTGTTGAATTTTTGGAAACGATAGTTTAGCAGTTATAGTGTCTCTTCGTTCCTCTATGCTTGATAGTCCTGCTTCTGCCAATATATTTTGTATAGGTGTTGTTGGGAACGCGTTGATGCTTGTCCTTGCTGTGGCGTGGTTAGGTTGGGGTTATTTTCTTCAGGATTGACTTAGGGCAATGCCCATATAAACACAACAAATATTCAATTTTACTTAAAACTAACATTCTCGTGGTGTTTGAAAGGGTGTTCATATGTACGTCACTTTTAATTGAAGCTAGACATATTACAGTATTAGTTCTCGCAGCTAGTGATTTTTTAAGCTCTATACAGTGTTGTTTTCAAGAATACGTTTTGTTGAAGATTAAACCTTGAATACGCAATTGAATCGATTATTTTCAAAACATGTCCATTCTGAACATTTTTCGTTACAGTCACAAAAACCTTTAATTTTGGAATGCATTGGCCGCTTAACCAAATAATCAAGATTGCGTCAGGATAGCAGCACATAATTTATGTAGTTAATTTGAACTTGGAAGCCTCGAATCGATATAATTCGAGAACACATTTAGTTTTCCAAAATTGACTTAAAATGTTTTGAAAATAATCGATTCAATTATGAATAATACCACCTAGAGAGGTGACGTAACGCTCACTTTTCAGGGACTGTTTTAAGAAAAAATCAGAACTACCAACAAATCATTATTGAACAAAATTATACAGAAAATGATAGTTTCCGATTTTTTTTAGACGTAGATAGTTAGATAGTTTCGATTTTTTTTTAGACGTAGCCCGTTTATGATATGGCTTTTTTATCGACAGTTTCTTAATTTTGTTGTTCTTACCGAGGGTAATTTTACTGCGCTATCTGAAATACTTTCCAACAAAACGCGTGAAATATGAATTCAAAACTAATTAGTTTTTGGAAAATGTATTCAATATGAGTTTATTCTCAAAGCAATCATTATATTGTAGCTAAAAGTGATGCCAAATGCATTTTTTGTAATTAAAATTTGAACTTTTCCTACAAATTTCTCACTTTTGGTGTAAAAAGGCTGATGCTGAAATTTTTTTGATTTGCTTGCTTAACAATTTTTTTTCGTAGTTGAGTAATTGAAAAAAATTTGTTGAAAAATCATAAATACGACGTTCAAAAATGTAGGTTGCTGTTTAACTTTCAAATGAAATTGCTTGTGAAGTCGATAAGGCAACACAACCAAGTGCGCTTATTCTGTGCGGGTTATATATTATATCCGTCTAAAATTTTGAGATCAGATAAAAGTTGAACATGTTTTCTGTACTAAGATAATCCTAACAAAAATGAATACGAATAGTACTAATTCATTAGAAATTAAAATAGGCAGCAAATATTCGAACCTACACTGTGCTTGAAAATTGACTTTCATAGAAGTACTTTGTGTTGAACTGGTCGAAAAGGGTGGATTGTTTAATAACAACTACCAGAAACGTGATTTAGAGCTACCAATTTATAATAGAAACTACCAGAAAACATAACAACTACCACTTTAAACAGTCCCTACGTTATATAATGGGTAGATGAAAGTGTAGATGCCATTTGTTTTTACACATTTTTTATAAGATTTTTCAAAACTACATGGAGACCTATTCTATTAAAGGCTTTTTCGAAATCAAGGGAGAGGACGGATATGTGGTTTTTTGCTGATAAAGCTTTTGTAGCAAAAAAGTCGATATGAAGAAGAGCGTCGACGCATCCTCTGTTGGCCTTAAAGGCAACTTGGTTAGGACTTAAAAGCTTGTTTGTTTCGGCAAACCATAGTATGCGCTTTGCAATTATTTTTTCCATTATTTTGGAGAGACATGGGATAAGGGAGATTGGGCGGTATCCTTCGTTAGTATTTTTATGCTTTTTTGGCTTCGGAATAGGTATAATTGTAGAAGAGGGAATGAGGGATAGATGATAGTTATTTAAAATATTATTATATAGATCGAGAAATCTCTGCTTACTTTTATTAGGTAGATTTTTCAGCATTGGATAAGATATTCTATGTCTGCTTTGCCTTTAACCTTACTGAGTGAGGTTTCGAATCCGATTAATGTTATCGGTAGTTCGATGCGTCGAGCTGTCGGATTTGCAGCATTTTGAGATGGGTGGTTAAGGGTATCTAATTTTTCTGGAATGAAAGCGGTGGAAAAATTTGAATCTTCCGATGCTTTGTTTGTACGATAATATAAGATATTTTTGGCGGATCTGTGATCATGTTGTTATTTGATTTAATGCAGTTTATTGCGATTGAGGTTGGGTTGCCGCTGAGACGGCGGGTATTTTGCCATATTTTGGCAATTCTTTTTCTAATAATTCGCAATTTTTATTGGTGGTTGGAGATCCCCAAAGTGTATTCCAGGCGTTAACATCACCTCCGAATATAATTGGAAGATGGACTTGGTTAACTATATTTTCTAGGTCGATTTTATTAAATGTTTGTTTTGGGGGTAAATATATGTTTATGTATGTAAAATTTATTTTATGTTGTATTTCAACAGCAAGGGTCTGCAGGTTTGAGTTTGATGATATTATTTTGTGAGGAGTTTTTTTTTTAATTATGCTGTTTTCCTTTGGACGTCCGGAAGCGTCCAGAAGCGTCCGGAAGTCTTCTGAAACCATTCCATTGGCACAAAAAGTACGCTTCTGACGATTCTGAGAAGAGAAATTCGATTCTTGATTTCAAATCAGAATCCACTCAAGAAGCACTAATACATTCTAACTCAAACGTCACAACAAACTGCAATGTACTAGATGTTTTTTAAGTTTCCATTTTAATTTAATTTGCATTCAAAATCAAAGTTGTTGGTAAATTTTAATCAACAGATTAAGTAATAATCAAACAAAAAATATTATTTTGAAGTTCTGAGTTGATACACTCGTGTTTTACATTTCACTTTTTGTGCGGTAGCAAATAATTTTTATTTGACGATTCACTTATATAGATACCAAACCCCAGAAATGAGTAGAGGCATCTTGGACTGTTCCATTGGATTTCAGAATGAGTGAAACCTTGAGTGAAACCAAAGTGAAACAGCATTAGAAAAGCTATACCTTGTTTACCAGTATCATTGTCTGGCGAGTTATAAAAACAACCATCAAAGGCTTTTGGGAAATTTAGCACCTTGTCAAAGTGGCAGTGAGTTACTTGAATAGCAGCGATTGTAGGATTATGATGTTTAATCATAATATTTAGCTCAAAAAGATTATTTATGAATCAATTCATATTCCACTGGAGAATGTTGAGAGCTACTTGATACTACATGAGTTCCATGCACTTGTTTTACCAGGGACACGACAGGGGTGGGTAGAAGGAGTATTGTTTTGGTTTTGGTTTGTGTTGTTTAATTCTCGTTGTAAATCGTAATGGTTGTTAAAATTATGTTGTTCGGTGCTTTGGCTCTGCGACTCGGGAGTTGAATCATTCTGGCTCTTCTCAGAGCCTGATTGATTCAATTCTCGCACCGCATAGTCGGGCGTTTGGGTAAAATTATCATTATAACATGTCGACGTCATGATTGTCTGAATTTTTTTTAATTATGTAATATTCATTTTTACCCAAAAGTTTTTGATTGACAGCTGATAAAGGGGATTGAGGAAGTGCAGGGGGAGGGTTTAGAGTGGTTTGAGGTAGAAGAAGAAGATTGGGTATTGGTATTTGTGTTTAAAGAATGCTGTGAGTTATTTTTTGAGAGCGAATGAGTGGATTGAGATAGAGAAGTGTTTAGAGTTAAGTGATTCTGTGGTAATAGTTAAGTTTTCTTTTGGAAGTGGTAGTTCAGTTGTAATTGTTAGAGGAGTTGATGTGTTTGGTGTGGTTTCTATGGTTTGTTGTGTGTGTAATGTGTTGATTTTTACATTATTTGTATTTTGAGTAGCTTTTGTTTTTGGAGGGGTAGGTCGAGGGAGTGTATAGGATGATCTTGGAAGAGAGGCTTGGAGATTATTGGTTTTACTGTTTTGATTTGTTGTTTTTTTAATAGTTTCAGCGAACGTATCAACTTGAGGGATAAGTACTGTATTTTGTTGGCTATATATTTGTTTGGCTTTTTTCTTATGGCATTTTTTAGTTGTTTTTAGTGTTAGGATTTCTTTTGATTGTTTGTATGTAGGACATATTTTGGCTGATGAGGAGTGAGAGAGGGAGCAATTTGCGCACATTGTGCGAGTGGATGGGTCAGGATTGTGAGGGGGAAGGCTACATGATTAGTATATTTTGGTGCCACTGCAACGTTTTGTCGTGTGTCCCAGCAATTGGCAATTGTGGCATCTCACAGGGTTGAGAATATATTCCGCTATTTTGGCTGTGTAAAAACCAATATAAACTGACTTAGGGATTTGGTAAAGGTCAAATGTGAAGAGCATAAGACCTGAAGGTTTTTGTTTTCCATCATCGCTTTTTTTAGGAACTTATATATGATTTCGTTTGATTTAGTTTGTCATGCAGGTTCACAGTTACTGGGCAAACACCAGCAAGATCTTTGATTCGAAGGAAAATGTCTGCGGTCTTTTGAGACCTTACAAAAATAAGTAAACTACCGTCGCGAAGTTGATTTATGCTTTCGTAATCATAGATACACTTTGGACATAATAATACATGATTTTAGGGTATTTTTCAATTCTGAATCTAAGGACATCAAAATTAAGGCATTTTATCCAGAGATGACAGTTTTTCAGTAAAATTGGTAAACTATTAAAAAAATACCTTGAAAAGAATTGTACATTGATGAAAATTAGTATAAATATTCAATTTGGCCCATTCTTGGGATAGATGTTATGATCAAAATTTCATACCTTCTCTTTCCCTTAAGAAAAACACCCTTTTGTCATAGATATTTATATGGACTCTTTTGATCCTTTATTCTCATGTCAAATTGAATATTTATACTAATTTTCATCGATGTACCATTCTTTTCAAGGTATTTTTTTAATAGTTTACCAGTTTTACTGAAAAACTGTCATCTCTGAATAAAATGGACCATAAGGACGATTGTATCGCCTTAATTTTGATGTCATTAGATTCAGAATTGAAAAATACCCTAAAATCATGTATCATTGTGTCCAAATGGTATCAATATAATTTTTTAATTTCGATAAATCATACCACCCCTTTCCCCCTCCAAAAAACACCCGTGGGATACAGATATTTTTATTGACTCTTTTGATTCTTAATTCTTATGATTAATCCAACATTCCCACCAAGTTTCAAAAATGTAATAATTTTTTTCCCCATGTTTTTCCTATTTTAACTGGTTGCTGAAAATATAATTTACCCGGATTTGTCTTCGTTTTATGAGAAAGCTGGTTCATTACTTTTTAATATCTTAAAAAGTAAAGGTCCTACAACCATCCAGTTTTCAGTTTTGGACTACAAATTGATGAGGGCATTGACTTTTGGAAACAAAAATAGTACTTAATTACGTGAAATTTTGCGAAAAAAAATATATTTTACCATTTTAAACATTTTTTTTTTTCAAAAATTTTGAGTTCAAACATTAATATTTCAAAAACTATTCATTGAAAGAACTTTATTTAAAAAGGAAATGAAAGAAGGGACTTCTGGCCTTTCATGAAAATATAACAGGGCATTGTACATGTTACCTTTGTTTTTTAATAATTTTTTTTTCTGTTTTAAGTCAATTTTTTAGAAAATTGCTCCTCCCACCTAACAGCCGCCACCAGGGACTGCAAGACTTGCATTTCTTTTATCAGCCTTAATACACCTTTCGACTCATATAATTTTTTTTTGGTCCACTTTCGCACCCCAAAATTTGCTGTGGGCTCTTAGACTAAAATGTTTACCTCATTAAATAAGAAATTTGTATTCTTGTTATTTTTTTTTTTGGAGGACTGATATGAAACGAGATATTTAGTAAAAAGTAAAATCCAAGATGGCTGCAAAACGGTAAATGTTACGAATGCGAAAACTGAGATTTATCATATTCGATCAACTCTCTATCGAATAAAAAAAACATGTTATGTAATGTAATTTATTAACATGTAATTAAAATTAGATGGTAATACTTCATTTAATTTTTTTTTTTTTAATTTAGGTTAAAATGTTTGCTTTTAAAAGAAAATCTCATATTTTTTCGATATTTGAGAAACTAGGGTTTTGGAGAAGTTTATAAATACATTTATTTTTAAATACATTTTTGATTTGGGATTGCGATACAGCCCAGTGTTGTAGAATGTGAATTATGTCCAATCTGGTGTTACAATTTGTACAAAGTGGTGGCGGGTTTTTGTTGGGGAGGTGCTGATGAGAGGCTGTTGTGTGTCGAAGTCGTACAAAACTAGAGATTTTTGTTTTTGAAACGTTTGTTGGGTTGAGTTTATCAGGATTGAGTTTCTTGTAATGTTGGTGGTATAGGCTCCAGTCGTGGGTTATGATCAATTTTGACTTTTTTTGTTGAATGTGTTTTAGCAGGTCTAGTTTGGTGTGGATATTGAAGTTATATACAAGAGCATTATTGGCTGAGTTAGCTGCATTGTCAGTATATTCGTTACCCTGGATTCCTACATGTCCAGGGGTCCACATTAACTTGATATTGTTTGGTGATTTGGTGAGTGTATTTAGATATTTGATTTTGTTATGAGTTCAGTGTAGTTGTTGGGGTTTATTATGGCGTTAAGTACAGATATGCTATCAGAGCATACTACCACGGTATTTTTATACAGTCTTAGTGGCTTGGAGTATGGCGAATTCTTCTGCATTTAATACTGAAGCGAATTCAGGCAGGTTGCCAATACATGCAAGGTCAGCATTTTCGATTGTCACCGCAAATGATGTGTTTTCCGTTGTCTTGGAACCATCAGTTAATATAAATTTGCATCCATCCGATTTTAATTCGAGTGAGATGGCTGTGTATAGGTGGCGGTAGATGCTATTGTTGGTATTTATTTTTTTATAACTAGCTAGAGTTAATACTAGAGAATCCTGGTTGATGAACCATGGGGGAATACGAGGGGTAACATGGTGGTCCTGATTAGTTGGTAGTTCGAACTTAGCTGCTTTTGTAAGAATCATAGCAATAGCAGATGGGATCCTTTTGTTTAGTTTATGGTCCAATGCTTTTTTGAAGTCGTTATCGTTTGTTGAATTTTTGGAAACGATAGTTTAGCAGTTATAGTGTCTCTTCGTTCCTCTATGCTTGATAGTCCTGCTTCTGCCAAAATATTTTGTATAGGTGTTGTTGGAACGCGTTGATGCTTGTCCTTGCTGCGGCGTGGTTAGGTTGGGGTTATTTTCTTCAGGATTGACTTAGGGCAATGCCCATATATACTCAACAAATATTCAATTATACTTAAAACTAACATTCTCGTGGTGTTTGAAAGGGTGTTCATATGTACGTCACTTTTAATTGAAGCTAGACATATTACAATATTAGTTCTCGCAGCTAGTGATTTTTTAAGCTCTATACAGTGTTGTTTTCAAGAATACGTTTTGTTGAAGATTAAACCTTGAATACGCAATTGAATCGATTATTTTCAAAACATGTTCATTCTGAACATTTTTCGTTACAGTCACAAAAACCTTTAATTTTGGAATGCATTGGCCGCTTAACCAAATAATCAAGATTGCGTCAGGATAGCAGCACATAATTTAGGTAGTTAATTTGAACTTGGAAGCCTCGAATCGATATAATTCGAGAACACATTTAGTTTTCCAAAATTGACTTAAAATGTTTTGAAAATAATCGATTCAATTATGAATAATACCACCTAGAGAGGTGACGTAACGCTCACTTTTCAGGGACTGTTTTAAGAAAAAATCAGAAATACCAACAAATCATTATTGAACAAAATTATACAGAAAATGATAGTTTCCGATTTTTTTTAGACGTAGATAGTTAGATAGTTTCGATTTTTTTTTTAGCCGTAGCCCGTTTATGATATGGCTTTTTTATCGACAGTTTCTTAATTTTGTTGTTCTTACCGAGGGTAATTTTACTGCGCTATCTGAAATACTTTCCAACAAAACGCGTGAAATATGAATTCAAAAATAATTAGTTTTTGGAAAATGTATTCAATATGAGTTTATTCTCAAAGCAATCATTATATTGTAGCTAAAAGTGATGCCAAATGCATTTTTTGTAATTAAAATTTGAACTTTTCCTACAAATTTCTCACTTTTGGTGTAAAAAGGCTGATGCTGAAATTTTTTTGATTTGCTTGCTTAACAATTTTTTTTCGTAGTTGAGTAATTGAAAAAAATTTGTTGAAAAATCATAAATACGACGTTCAAAAATGTAGGTTGCTGTTTAACTTTCAAATGAAATTGCTTGTGAAGTCCATAAGGCAACACAACCAAGTGCGCTTATTCTGTGCGGGTTATAAATTATATCCGTCTAAAATTTTGAGATCAGATAAAAGTTGAACATGTTTTCTGTACTAAGATAATCCTAACAAAAATGAATACGAATAGTACTAATTCATTCGAAATTAAAATAGGCAGCAAATATTCGAACCTACACTGTGCTTGAAAATTTACTTTCATAGAAGTACTTTGTGTTGAACTGGTCGAAAAGGGTGGATTGTTTAATAACAACTACCAGAAATGTGATTTAGAGCTACCAATTTATAATAGCAACTACCAGAAAACATAACAACTACCACTTTAAACAGTCCCTACGTTATATAATGGGTAGTTGAAAGTGTAGATGCCATTTGTTTTTACACATTTTTTATAAGATTTTTCAAAACTACATGGAGACCTATTCTATAAAAGGCTTTTTCGAAATCAAGGGAGAGGACGGATATGTGGTTTTTTGCTGATAAAGCTTTTGTAGCAAAAAAGTCGATATGAAGAAGAGCGTCGACGCATCCTCTGTTGGCCTTAAAGGCAACTTGGTTAGGACTTAAAAGCTTGTTTGTTTCGGCAAACCATAGTATGCGCTTTGCAATTATTTTGTCCATTATTTTGGAGAGACATGGGATAAGGGAGATTGGGCGGTATCCTTCGTTAGTATTTTTATGCTTTTTTGGCTTCGGAATAGGTATAATTGTAGAAGAGGGAATGAGGGATAGATGATAGTTATTTAAAATATTATTATATAGATCGAGAAATCTCTGCTTACTTTTATTAGGTAGATTTTTCAGCATTGGATAAGATATTCTATCTCTGCTTTGCCTTTAACCTTACTGAGTGAGGTTTCGAATCCGATTAATGTTATCGGTAGTTCGATGCGTCGAGCTGTCGGATTTGCAGCATTTTGAGATGGGTGGTTAAGGGTATCTAATTTTTCTGGAATGAAAGCGGTGGAAAAATTTGAATCTTCCGATGCTTTGTTTGTACGATAATATAAGATATTTTTGGCGGATCTGTGATCATGTTGTTATTTGATTTAATGCAGTTTATTGCGATTGAGGTTGGGTTGCCGCTGAGACGGCGGGTATTTTGCCATATTTTGGCAATTCTTTTTCTAATAATTCGCAATTTTTATTGGTGGTTGGAGATCCCCAAAGTGTATTCCAGGCGTTAACATCACCTCCGAATATAATTGGAAGATGGACTTGGTTAACTATATTTTCTAGGTCGATTTTATTAAATGTTTGTTTTGGGGGTAAATATATGTTTATGTATGTAAAATTTATTTTATGTTGTATTTCAACAGCAAGGGTCTGCAGGTTTGAGTTTGATGATATTATTTTGTGAGGAGTTTTTTTTTTAATTATGCTGTTTTCCTTTGGACGTCCGGAAGCGTCCAGAAGCGTCCGGAAGTCTTCTGAAACCATTCCATTGGCACAAAAAGTACGCTTCTGACGATTCTGAGAAGAGAAATTCGATTCTTGATTTCAAATCAGAATCCACTCAAGAAGCACTAATACATTCTAACTCAAACGTCACAACAAACTGCAATGTACTAGATGTTTTTTAAGTTTCCATTTTAATTTAATTTGCATTCAAAATCAAAGTTGTTGGTAAATTTTAATCAACAGATTAAGTAATAATCAAACAAAAAATATTATTTTGAAGTTCTGAGTTGATACACTCGTGTTTTACATTTCACTTTTTGTGCGGTAGCAAATAATTTTTATTTGACGATTCACTTATATAGATACCAAACCCCAGAAATGAGTAGAGGCATCTTGGACTGTTCCATTGGATTTCAGAATGAGTGAAACCTTGAGTGAAACCAAAGTGAAACAGCATTAGAAAAGCTATACCTTGTTTACCAGTATCATTGTCTGGCGAGTTATAAAAACAACCATCAAAGGCTTTTGGGAAATTTAGCACCTTGTCAAAGTGGCAGTGAGTTACTTGAATAGCAGCGATTGTAGGATTATGATGTTTAATCATAATATTTAGCTCAAAAAGATTATTTATGAATCAATTCATATTCCACTGGAGAATATTGAGAGCTACTTGATACTACATGAGTTCCATGCACTTGTTTTACCAGGGACACGACAGGGGTGGGTAGAAGGAGTATTGTTTTGGTTTTGGTTTGTGTTGTTTAATTCTCGTTGTAAATCGTAATGGTTGTTAAAATTATGTTGTTCGGTGCTTTGGCTCTGCGACTCGGGAGTTGAATCATTCTGGCTCTTCTCAGAGCCTGATTGATTCAATTCTCGCACCGCAGAGTCGGGCGTTTGGGTAAAATTATCATTATAACATGTCGACGTCATGATTGTCTGAATTTTTTTTAATTATGTAATATTCATTTTTACCCAAAAGTTTTTGATTGACAGCTGATAAAGGGGATTGAGGAAGTGCAGGGGGAGGGTTTAGAGTGGTTTGAGGTAGAAGAAGAAGATTGGGTATTGGTATTTGTGTTTAAAGAATGCTGTGAGTTATTTTTTGAGAGCGAATGAGTGGATTGAGATAGAGAAGTGTTTAGAGTTAAGTGATTCTGTGGTAATAGTTAAGTTTTCTTTTGGAAGTGGTAGTTCAGTTGTAATTGTTAGAGGGGTTGATGTGTTTGGTGTGGTTTCTATGGTTTGTTGTGTGTGTAATGTGTTGATTTTTTCATTATTTGTATTTTGAGTAGCTTTTGTTTTTGGAGGGGTAGGTCGAGGGAGTGTATAGGATGATCTTGGAAGAGAGGCTTGGAGATTATTGGTTTTACTGTTTTGATTTGTTGTTTTTTTAATAGTTTCAGCGAACGTATCAACTTGAGGGATAAGTACTGTATTTTGTTGGCTATATATTTGTTTGGCTTTTTTCTTATGGCATTTTTTAGTTGTTTTTAGTGTTAGGATTTCTTTTGATTGTTTGTATGTAGGACATATTTTGGCTGATGAGGAGTGAGAGAGGGAGCAATTTGCGCACATTGTGCGAGTGGATGGGTCAGGATTGTGAGGGGGAAGGCTACATGATTAGTATATTTTGGTGCCACTGCAACGTTTTGTCGTGTGTCCCAGCAATTGGCAATTGTGGCATCTCACAGGGTTGAGAATATATTCCGCTATTTTGGCTGGGTAAAAACCAATATAAACTGACTTAGGGATTTGGTAAAGGTCAAATGTGAAGAGCATAAGACCTGAAGGTTTTTGTTTTCCATCATCGCTTTTTTTAGGAACTTATATATGATTTCGTTTGATTTAGTTTGTCATGCAGGTTCACAGTTACTGGGCAAACACCAGCAAGATCTTTGATTCGAAGGAAAATGTCTGCGGTCTTTTGAGACCTTACAAAAATAAGTAAACTACCGTCGCGAAGTTGATTTATGCTTTCGTAATCATAGATACAATTTGGACATAATAATACATGATTTTAGGGTATTTTTCAATTCTGAATCTAAGGACATCAAAATTAAGGCATTTTATCCAGAGATGACAGTTTTTCAGTAAAATTGGTAAACTATTAAAAAAATACCTTGAAAAGAATTGTACATTGATGAAAATTAGTATAAATATTCAATTTGGCCCATTCTTGGGATAGATGTTATGATCAAAATTTCATACCTTCTCTTTCCCTTAAGAAAAACACCCTTTTGTCATAGATATTTATATGGACTCTTTTGATCCTTTATTCTCATGTCAAATTGAATATTTATACTAATTTTCATCGATGTACCATTCTTTTCAAGGTATTTTTTTAATAGTTTACCAGTTTTACTGAAAAACTGTCATCTCTGAATAAAATGGACCATAAGGACGATTGTATCGCCTTAATTTTGATGTCATTAGATTCAGAATTGAAAAATACCCTAAAATCATGTATCATTGTGTCCAAATGGTATCAATATAATTTTTTAATTTCGATAAATCATACCACCCCTTTCCCCCTCCAAAAAACACCCGTGGGATACAGATATTTTTATTGACTCTTTTGATTCTTAATTCTTATGATTAATCCAACATTCCCACCAAGTTTCAAAAATGTAATAATTTTTTTCCCCATGTTTTTCCTATTTTAACTGGTTGCTGAAAATATAATTTACCCGGATTTGTCTTCGTTTTATGAGAAAGCTGGTTCATTACTTTTTAATATCTTAAAAAGTAAAGGTCCTACAACCATCCAGTTTTCAGTTTTGGACTACAAATTGATGAGGGCATTGACTTTTGGAAACAAAAATAGTACTTAATTACGTGAAATTTTGCGAAAAAAAATATATTTTACTATTTTAAACATTTTTTTTTTCAAAAATTTTGAGTTCAAACATTAATATTTCAAAAACTATTCATTGAAAGAACTTTATTTAAAAAGGAAATGAAAGAAGGGACTTCTGGCCTTTCAAAAAATATAACAGGGCGTTGTACATGTTACCGTTGTTTTTTAATAATTTTTTTTTTCTGTTTTAAGTCAACCTAACAGCCGCCACCAGGGACTGCAAGACTTGCATTTCTTTTATCAGCCTTAATACACCTTTCGACTCATATAATTTTTTTTTGGTTCACTTTCGCACCCCAAAATTTGCTGTGGGCTCTTAGACTAAAATGTTTAACTCATTAAATAAGAAATTTGTATTCTTGTTATTCTTTTTTTTGTAGGACTGATATAAAACGAGATATTTAGTAAAAAGTAAAATCCAAGATGGCTGCAAAACGGTAAATGTTACGAATGCGAAAACTGAGATTTATCATATTCGATCAACTCTCTATCGAATAAAAAAAACATGTTATGTAATGTAATTTATTAACATGTAATTAAAATTAGATGGTAATACTTCATTTAATTTTTTTTTTTAATTTAGGTTAAAATGTTTGCTTTTAAAAGAAAATCTCATATTTTTTCGATATTTGAGAAACTAGGGTTTTGGAAAAGTTTATAAATACATTTATTTTTAAATACATTTTTGATTTGGGGTTGCGATACAGCCCAGTGTTGTAGAATGTGAATTATGTCCAATCTGGTGTTACAATTTGTATAAAGTGGTGGCGGGTTTTTGTTGAGGAGGTGCTGATGAGAGGCTGTTGTGTGTCGAAGTCGTACAAAACTAGAGATTTTGTGTTTTGAAACGTTTGTTGGGTTGAGTTTATCAGGATTGAGTTTCTTGTTATGGTGGTGGTATAGGCTCCAGTCGTGGGTTATGATCAATTTTGACTTTTTTTGTTGAATGTGAATTAGCAGGTCTAGTTTGGTGTGGATATTGAAGTTATATACAAGAGCATTATTGGCTGAGTTAGCTGCATTGTCAGTATATTCGTTACCCTGGATTCCTACATGTCCAGGGGTCCACATTAACTTGATATTGTTTGGTGATTTGGTGAGTGTATTTAGATATTTGATTTTGTTATGAGTTCAGTGTAGTTGTTGGGGTTTATTATGGCGTTAAGTACAGATATGCTATCAGAGCATACTACCACGGTATTTTTATACAGTCTTAGTGGCTTGGAGTATGGCGAATTCTTCTGCATTTAATACTGAAGCGAATTCAGGCAGGTTGCCAATACATGCAATGTCAGCATTTTCGATTGTCACCGCAAATGATGTGTTTTCCGTTGTCTTGGAACCATCAGTTAATATAAATTTGCATCCATCCGATTTTAATTCGAGTGAGATGGCTGTGTATAGGTGGCGGTAGATGCTATTGTTGGTATTTATTTTTTTATAACTAGCTAGAGTTAATACTAGAGAATCCTGGTTGATGAACCATGGGGGAATACGAGGGGTAACATGGTGGTCCTGATTAGTTGGTAGTTCGAACTTAGCTGCTTTTGTAAGAATCATAGCAATAGCAGATGGGATCCTTTTGTTTAGTTTATGGTCCAATGCTTTTTTGAAGTCGTTATCGTTTGTTGAATTTTTGGAAACGATAGTTTAGCAGTTATAGTGTCTCTTCGTTCCTCTATGCTTGATAGTCCTGCTTCTGCCAAAATATTTTGTATAGGTGTTGTTGGAACGCGTTGATGCTTGTCCTTGCTGCGGCGTGGTTAGGTTGGGGTTATTTTCTTCAGGATTGACTTAGGGCAATGCCCATATATACTCAACAAATATTCAATTATACTTAAAACTAACATTCTCGTGGTGTTTGAAAGGGTGTTCATATGTACGTCACTTTTAATTGAAGCTAGACATATTACAATATTAGTTCTCGCAGCTAGTGATTTTTTAAGCTCTATACAGTGTTGTTTTCAAGAATACGTTTTGTTGAAGATTAAACCTTGAATACGCAATTGAATCGATTATTTTCAAAACATGTTCATTCTGAACATTTTTCGTTACAGTCACAAAAACCTTTAATTTTGGAATGCATTGGCCGCTTAACCAAATAATCAAGATTGCGTCAGGATAGCAGCACATAATTTAGGTAGTTAATTTGAACTTGGAAGCCTCGAATCGATATAATTCGAGAACACATTTAGTTTTCCAAAATTGACTTAAAATGTTTTGAAAATAATCGATTCAATTATGAATAATACCACCTAGAGAGGTGACGTAACGCTCACTTTTCAGGGACTGTTTTAAGAAAAAATCAGAACTACCAACAAATCATTATTGAACAAAATTATACAGAAAATGATAGTTTCCGATTTTTTTTAGACGTAGATAGTTAGATAGTTTCGATTTTTTTTTTAGCCGTAGCCCGTTTATGATATGGCTTTTTTATCGACAGTTTCTTAATTTTGTTGTTCTTACCGAGGGTAATTTTACTGCGCTATCTGAAATACTTTCCAACAAAACGCGTGAAATATGAATTAAAAAATAATTAGTTTTTGGAAAATGTATTCAATATGAGTTTATTCTCAAAGCAATCATTATATTGTAGCTAAAAGTGATGCCAAATGCATTTTTTGTAATTAAAATTTGAACTTTTCCTACAAATTTCTCACTTTTGGTGTAAAAAGGCTGATGCTGAAATTTTTTTGATTTGCTTGCTTAACAATTTTTTTTCGTAGTTGAGTAATTGAAAAAAATTTGTTGAAAAATCATAAATACGACGTTCAAAAATGTAGGTTGCTGTTTAACTTTCAAATGAAATTGCTTGTGAAGTCCATAAGGCAACACAACCAAGTGCGCTTATTCTGTGCGGGTTATAAATTATATCCGTCTAAAATTTTGAGATCAGATAAAAGTTGAACATGTTTTCTGTACTAAGATAATCCTAACAAAAATGAATACGAATAGTACTAATTCATTCGAAATTAAAATAGGCAGCAAATATTCGAACCTACACTGTGCTTGAAAATTTACTTTCATAGAAGTACTTTGTGTTGAACTGGTCGAAAAGGGTGGATTGTTTAATAACAACTACCAGAAATGTGATTTAGAGCTACCAATTTATAATAGCAACTACCAGAAAACATAACAACTACCACTTTAAACAGTCCCTACGTTATATAATGGGTAGTTGAAAGTGTAGATGCCATTTGTTTTTACACATTTTTTATAAGATTTTTCAAAACTACATGGAGACCTATTCTATAAAAGGCTTTTTCGAAATCAAGGGAGAGGACGGATATGTGGTTTTTTGCTGATAAAGCTTTTGTAGCAAAAAAGTCGATATGAAGAAGAGCGTCGACGCATCCTCTGTTGGCCTTAAAGGCAACTTGGTTAGGACTTAAAAGCTTGTTTGTTTCGGCAAACCATAGTATGCGCTTTGCAATTATTTTTTCCATTATTTTGGAGAGACATGGGATAAGGGAGATTGGGCGGTATCCTTCGTTAGTATTTTTATGCTTTTTTGGCTTCGGAATAGGTATAATTGTAGAAGAGGGAATGAGGGATAGATGATAGTTATTTAAAATATTATTATATAGATCGAGAAATCTCTGCTTACTTTTATTAGGTAGATTTTTCAGCATTGGATAAGATATTCTATCTCTGCTTTGCCTTTAACCTTACTGAGTGAGGTTTCGAATTCGATTAATGTTATCGGTAGTTCGATGCGTCGAGCTGTCGGATTTGCAGCATTTTGAGATGGGTGGTTAAGGGTATCTAATTTTTCTGGAATGAAAGCGGTGGAAAAATTTGAATCTTCCGATGCTTTGTTTGTACGATAATATAAGATATTTTTGGCGGATCTGTGATCATGTTGTTATTTGATTTAATGCAGTTTATTGCGATTGAGGTTGGGTTGCCGCTGAGACGGCGGGTATTTTGCCATATTTTGGCAATTCTTTTTCTAATAATTCGCAATTTTTATTGGTGGTTGGAGATCCCCAAAGTGTATTCCAGGCGTTAACATCACCTCCGAATATAATTGGAAGATGGACTTGGTTAACTATATTTTCTAGGTCGATTTTATTAAATGTTTGTTTTGGGGGTAAATATATGTTTATGTATGTAAAATTTATTTTATGTTGTATTTCAACAGCAAGGGTCTGCAGGTTTGAGTTTGATGATATTATTTTGTGAGGAGTTTTTTTTTTAATTATGCTGTTTTCCTTTGGACGTCCGGAAGCGTCCAGAAGCGTCCGGAAGTCTTCTGAAACCATTCCATTGGCACAAAAAGTACGCTTCTGACGATTCTGAGAAGAGAAATTCGATTCTTGATTTCAAATCAGAATCCACTCAAGAAGCACTAATACATTCTAACTCAAACGTCACAACAAACTGCAATGTACTAGATGTTTTTTAAGTTTCCATTTTAATTTAATTTGCATTCAAAATCAAAGTTTTTGGTAAATTTTAATCAACAGATTAAGTAAAAATCAAACAAAAAATATTATTTTGAAGTTCTGAGTTGATACACTCGTGTTTTACATTTCACTTTTTGTGCGGTAGCAAATAATTTTTATTTGACGATTCACTTATATAGATACCAAACCCCAGAATTGAGTAGAGGCATCTTGGACTGTTCCATTGGATTTCAGAATGAGTGAAACCTTGAGTGAAACCAAAGGGAAACAGCATTAGAAAAGCTATATCTTGTTTACCAGTATCATTGCCTGGCGAGTTATAAAAACAACCATCAAAGGCTTTTGGGAAACATTTGAATAGCAACGATTGTTTCATTTTCTGGCTCTTCTCAGAGCCTGATTGATTCAATTCTCGCACCGCAGAGTCGGGCGTTTGGGTAAAATTATCATTATAACATGTCGACGTCATGATTGTCTGAATTTTTTTTTAATTATGTAATATTCATTGTTACCCAAAAGTTTTTGATTGACAGCTGATAAAGGGGATTGAGGAAGTGCAGGGGGAGGGTTTAGAGTGGTTTGAGGTAGAAGAAGAAGATTGGGTATTGGTATTTGTGTTTGAAGAATGCTGTGAGTTATTTTTTGAGAGCGAATGAGTGGATTGAGATAGAGAAGTGTTTTAGATTTAAGTGATACTGTGGTAATAGTTAAGTTTTCTTTTGGAAGTGGTAGTTCAGTTGTAATTGTTAGAGGAGATGATGTGTTTGGTGTGGTTTCTATGGTTTGTTGTGTGTGTAATGTGTTGCTTTTTACATTATTTGTATTTTGAGTAGCTTTTGTTTTTGGAGGGGTAGGTCGAGGGAGGGTATAGGATGAGCTTGGAAGAGAGGCTTGGAGATTATTGGTTTTACGGTTTTGGTTTGTTGTTTTTTTAATAGTTTCAGCGAAGGTATCAACTTGAGGTGGGATAAGTACCGTATTTTGTTGGCTATATATTTGTTTGGCTTTTTTCTTATGGCATTTTTTAGTTGTTTTTAGTGTTAGGATTTCTTTTGATTGTTTGTATGTAGGACATATTTTGGCTGATGAGGAGTGAGAGAGGGAGCAATTTGCGCACATTGTGCGAGTGGATGGGTCAGGATTGTGAGGGGGAAGGCTACATGATTAGTATATTTTGGTGCCACTGCAACGTTTTGTCGTGTGTCCCAGCAATTGGCAATTGTGGCATCTCACAGGGTTGAGAATATATTCCGTTATTTTGGCTGTGTAAAAACCAATATAAACTGACTTAGGGATTTGGTAAAGGTCAAATGTGAAGAGCATAAGACCTGATGGTTTTTGTTTTCCATCATCGCTTTTTTTAGGAACTTATATATGTCTATGACACCTTGAGGTTTCATTTCACTAATAATTTCAGTTTCATATACGTTAATGAGGCATGGGGCGAAACAGATTCCTTTCGTTTGATTTAGTTTGTCATGCAGGTTCACAGTTACTGGGCAAAAACCAGCAAGATCTTTGATTCGAAGGAAAATGTCTGCGGTCTTTTGAGACCTTACAAAAATAAGTAAACTACCGTCGCGAAGTTTATTTATGCTTTCGTAATCATAGATACAATTTGGACATAATGCTACATGATTTTAGGGTATTTTTCAATTCCGAATCTAAGGACATCAAAATTAAGGCATTTTATCCAGAGATGACAGTTTTTCAGTAAAATTGGTAAACTATTAAAAAAATACCTTGAAAAGAATGGTACATTGATGAAAATTAGTATAAATATTCAATTTGGCCCATTCTTGGGATAGGTGTTATGATCAAAATTTCATACCTTCTCTTTCCCTTAAGAAATAGTCATAGATATTTATATGGACTCTTTTGATCCTTTATTCTCATGTCAAATTGAATATTTATACTAATTTTCATCGATGTACCATTCTTTTCAAGGTATTTTTTTAACAGTTTACCAGTTTTACTGAAAAACTGTCATCTCTGGATAAGATGGACCACAAGGACGATTGTATCGCCTTAATTTTGATGTCATTAGATTCAGAATTGAAAAATACCCTAAAATCATGTATCATTGTGTCCAAATGGTATCAATATAATTTTTTAATTTCGATAAATCATACCACCCCTTTCCCCCTCCAAAAAACACCCGTGGGATACAGATATTTTTATTGACTCTTTTGATTCTTAATTCTTATGATTAATCCAACATTCCCACCAAGTTTCAAAAATGTAATAATTTTTTTCCCCATGTTTTTCCTATTTTAACTGGTTTCTGAAAATATAATTTACCCGGATTTATCTTCTTTTTATGAGAAAGCTGGTTCATTACTTTTTAATATCTTAAAAAGTAAAGGTCCTACAACCATCCAGTTTTCAGTTTTGGACTACAAATTGATGAGGGCATTGACTTTTGGAAACAAAAATAGTACTTAATTACGTGAAATTTTGCGAAAAAAAATATATTTTACTATTTTAAACATTTTTTTTTTCAAAAATTTTGAGTTCAAACATTAATATTTCAAAAACTATTCATTGAAAGAACTTTATTTAAAAAGGAAATGAAAGAAGGGACTTCTGGCCTTTCAAAAAATATAACAGGGCGTTGTACATGTTACCGTTGTTTTTTAATAATTTTTTTTTTCTGTTTTAAGTCAACCTAACAGCCGCCACCAGGGACTGCAAGACTTGCATTTCTTTTATCAGCCTTAATACACCTTTCGACTCATATAATTTTTTTTTGGTTCACTTTCGCACCCCAAAATTTGCTGTGGGCTCTTAGACTAAAATGTTTAACTCA
The DNA here is from genome assembly GCA_949320155.1 of Melangyna quadrimaculata. Taxonomy (NCBI): domain Eukaryota; kingdom Metazoa; phylum Arthropoda; class Insecta; order Diptera; family Syrphidae; genus Melangyna; species Melangyna quadrimaculata. Next base: position 289,984,102 of record OX439483.1, on the reverse strand, counting down.
TTAAATAAGAAATTTGTATTCTTGTTATTCTTTTTTTTGTAGGACTGATATAAAACGAGATATTTAGTAAAAAGTAAAATCCAAGATGGCTGCAAAACGGTAAATGTTACGAATGCGAAAACTGAGATTTATCATATTCGATCAACTCTCTATCGAATAAAAAAAACATGTTATGTAATGTAATTTATTAACATGTAATTAAAATTAGATGGTAATACTTCATTTAATTTTTTTTTTAATTTAGGTTAAAATGTTTGCTTTTAAAAGAAAATCTCATATTTTTTCGATATTTGAGAAACTAGGGTTTTGGAAAAGTTTATAAATACATTTATTTTTAAATACATTTTTGATTTGGGGTTGCGATACAGCCCAGTGTTGTAGAATGTGAATTATGTCCAATCTGGTGTTACAATTTGTATAAAGTGGTGGCGGGTTTTTGTTGAGGAGGTGCTGATGAGAGGCTGTTGTGTGTCGAAGTCGTACAAAACTAGAGATTTTGTGTTTTGAAACGTTTGTTGGGTTGAGTTTATCAGGATTGAGTTTCTTGTAATGGTGGTGGTATAGGCTCCAGTCGTGGGTTATGATCAATTTTGACTTTTTTTGTTGAATGTGTTTTAGCAGGTCTAGTTTGGTGTGGATATTGAAGTTATATACAAGAGCATTATTGGCTGAGTTAGCTGCATTGTCAGTATATTCGTTACCCTGGATTCCTACATGTCCAGGGGTCCACATTAACTTGATATTGTTTGGTGATTTGGTGAGTGTATTTAGATATTTGATTTTGTTATGAGTTCAGTGTTGTTGTTGGGGTTTATTATGGCGTTGAGTACAGATATGCTATCAGAGCATATTACCACGGTATTTTTATACAGTCTTAGTGGCTTGGAGTATGGCAAATTCTTCTGCATTTAATACTGAAGCGAATTCAGGCAGGTTGCCAATACATGCAATGTTACCATTTTCGATTGTCACCGCAAATGATGTGTTTTCCGTTGTCTTGGAACCATCAGTAAATATAAATTTCCATCCATCCGATGTTAATTCGAGTGAGATGGCTGTGTATAGGTGGCGGTAGATGCTATTGCTGGTATTTACTTTTTTATAACTAGCTAGAGTTAATACTAGAGAATCCTGGTTGATGAACCATGGGGGAATACGAGGGGTAACATGGTGGTCCTGATTAGTTGGTAGTTCGAACTCAGCTGCTTTTGTAAGAAGCAATAGCAGATGGGATCCTTTTGTTTAGTTTATGGTCCAATGCTTTTTTGAAGTCGTTATCGTTTGTTGAATTTTTGGAAACGATAGTTTAGCAGTTATAGTGTCTCTTCGTTCCTCTATGCTTGATAGTCCTGCTTCTGCCAATATATTTTGTATAGGTGTTGTTGGGAACGCGTTGATGCTTGTCCTTGCTGTGGCGTGGTTAGGTTGGGGTTATTTTCTTCAGGATTGACTTAGGACAATGCCCATATATACACAACAAATATTCAATTTTACTTAAAACTATAATTCTCGTGGTGTTTGAAAGGGTGTTCATATGTACGTCACTTTTAATTGAAGCTAGACATATTACAATATTAGTTCTCGCAGCTAGTGATATTTTAAGCTCTATACAGTGTTGTTTTCAAGAATACGTTTTGTTGAAGATTAAACCTTGAATACGCAATTGAATCGATTATTTTCAAAACATGTCCATTCTGAACATTTTTCGTTACAGTCACAAAAACCTTTAATTTTGGAATGCATTGGCCGCTTAACCAAATAATCAAGATTGCGTCAGGTTAGCAGCACATAATTTCGGTAGTTAATTTGAACTTGGAAGCCTCGAATCGATATAATTCGAGAACACATTTAGTTTTCCAAAATTGACTTAAAATGTTTTGAAAATAATCGATTCAATTATGAATAATACCACCTAGAGAGGTGACGTAACGCTCACTTTTCAGGGACTGTTTTAAGAAAAAATCAGAACTACCAACAAATCATTATTGAACAAAATTATACAGAAAATGATAGTTTCCGATTTTTTTTAGACGTAGATAGTTAGATAGTTTCGATTTTTTTTTAGACGTAGCCCGTTTATGATATGTCTATTTTATCGACAGTTTCTTAATTTTGTTGTTCTTACCGAGGGTAATTTTACTGCGCTATCTGAAATACTTTCCAACAAAACACGTGAAATATGAATTCAAAAATAATAAGTTTTTGGAAAATCCATTCAATATGAAATTATTCTCAAAGCAATCATTATATTGTAGCTAAAAGTGATGCCAAATGCATTTTTTGTAATTAAAATTTGAACTTTTCCTACAAATTTCTCACTTTTGGTGTAAAAAGGCTGATGCTGAAATTTTTTTGATTTGCTTGCTTAACAATTTTTTTTCGTAGTTGAGTAATTGAAAAACATTTGTTTAAAAATCATAAATACGACGTTCAAAAAGGTAGGTTGCTGTTTAGCTTTCAAATGAAATTGCTTGTGAAGTCGATAAGGCAACACAACCAAGTGCGCTTATTCTGTGCGGGTTATATATTATATCCGTCTAAAATTTTGAGATCAGATAAAAGTTGAACATGTTTTCTGTACTAAGATAATCCTAACAAAAATGAATACGAATAGTACTAATTCATTCGAAATTAAAATAGGCAGCAAATATTCGAACCTACACTGTGCTTGAAAATTGACTTCCATAGAAGTACTTTGTGTTGAACTGGTCGAAAAAGGTGGATTGTTTAAGAACAACTACCAGAAACGTGATTTAGAGCTACCAATTTATAATAGCAACTACCAGAAAACATAACAACTACCACTTTAAACAGTCCCTACGTTATATAATGGGTAGTTGAAAGTGATGCCATTTGTTTTTACACAAAAAGATCTATTTGTTAAAAAAAATCTTACAAAACCGTATATTTTTTTCCGACACCCCATTTTGTAAGATTTTTCAAAACTACATGGAGACCTATTCTATTAAAGGCTTTTTCGAAATCAAGGGAGAGGACGGATATGTGGTTTTTGCTGATAGAGCTGTTGAGCGTCGACGCATGTTGGCCTTAAAGGCAACTTGGTTAGGACTTATAAGCTTGTTTGTTTCGGCAAACCATAGTATGCGCTTTGCAATTATTTTTTCCATTAAAAGAGTGGATTGTTTAATTAATAACAACTACCAGAAACGTGATTAAGAGCTACCAATTTATAATAGCAACCACCAGAAAACATAACAACTACCACTTTAAACAGTCCCTACGTTATATAATGGGTAGTTGAAAGTGTAGATGCCATTTGTTTTTACACATTTTTTATAAGATTTTTCAAAACTACATGGAGACCTATTCTTTTAAAGGCTTTTTCGAAATCAAGGGAGAGGACGGATATGTGGTTTTTTGCTGATAAAGCTTTTGTAGCAAAAAAGTCGATATGAAGAAGAGCGTCGACGCATCCTCTGTTGGCCTTAAAGGCAACTTGGTTAGGACTTATAAGCTTGTTTGTTTCGGCAAACCATAGTATGCGCTTTACAATTATTTTTTCCATTATTTTGGAGAGACATGGGATAAGGGAGATTGGGCGGTATCCTTCGTAAGTATTTTTATCCTTTTTTGGCTTCGGAATAGGTATAATTGTATAAAAGGGAATGAGGGAAAGATGATAGTTATTTAAAATATTATTATATAGATCGAGAATTCTCTGCTTACTTTTATTAGGTAGATTTTTCAACATTAGATAAGATATTCTATCTCTGCCTTGCCTTTAACATTACTGAGTGAGGATTCGAGTTCGATTAATGTTACCGGTAGTTCGATGCGCCGAGCTGTCGTATTAGCAGCATTTTGAGATGGGTGGTTAAGGGTATCTAATTTTTCTCAAATGAAAGCGTTGGAAAAATTTGAATCTTCCGATGCTTTTGACCAAGTTTGTGCGCTAATATAAGATATTTTTGGCGGATCTGTGATCATGTTATTTGATTTAATGCAGTTTATTGCGATTGAGGTTGGGTTGCCGCTGAGACGGCGGGTATTTTGCCATATTTTGGCAATTCTTTTTCTAATAATTCGCCCTTTTTATTGGTGGTTGGAGATCCCCAAAGTGTATTCCAGGCGTTAACATCACCTCCGAATATAATTGGAAGATGGACTTGGTTAAATATATTATCTAGGTCGATTTTATTAAATGTTTGTTTTGGGGGTAAATATATGTTTATGTATGTAAATTTTATTTTATGTTGTATTTCAACAGCAAGGGTCTGCAGTTTTGAGTTTAATGATATTATTTTGTGAGTTTTTTTTTTAATTATGCTGTTTTCCTTTGGACGTCCGGAAGCGTCCAGAAGCGTCCGGAAGTCTTCTGAAACCATTCCATTGGCACAAAAAGTACGCTTCTGACGATTCTGGGAAGAGAAATTCGATTCTTGATTTCAAATCAGAATCCACTCAAGAAGCACTAATACATTCTAACTCAAACGTCACAACAAACTGCACTGTACTAGATGTTTTTTTAACATTCCATTTTAATTTAATTTGCATTCAAAATCAAAGCTTTTGGTAAATTTTAATCAACATATTAAGAAAAAATCAAACAAAAAATATTATTTTGAAGTTCTGAGTTGATACACTCGTGTTTTACATTTCACTTTTTGTGCGGTAGCAAATAATTTTTACCTATACAGATACCAAACCCCAGAATTGAGTAGAGGCATCTTGGACAGTTCCATTGGATTTCAGAATGAGTGAAACCTTGAGTGAAACCAAAGGGAAACAGTATTAGAAAAGCTATACCTTGTTTACCAGTATCATTGTCTGGCGAGTTATAAAAACAACCATCAAAGGCTTTTGGGAAATTTAGCACCTTGTCAAAGTGGCAGTGAGTTACTTGAATAGCAACGATTGTAGGATTATGATGTTTAATCATAATATTTAGAGAGCTACTTTGATGCTACATGAGTTCCATGCACTTGTTTTACCAGTGGCACGACAGGGGTGGGTAGAAGGAGTATTGTTTTGGTTTGTGTTGTTTAATTCTCGTTGTAAATCGTAATGGTTGTTAAAATTATGTTGTTCGGTGCTTTGGCTCTGCGACTCGGGAGTTGAATCATTCTGGCTCTTCTCAGACCCTGATTGATTCAATTCTCGCACCGCAGAGTCGGGCGTTTGGGTAAAATTATCATTATAACATGTCGACGTCATGATTGTCTGAATTTTTTCTTAATTATGTAATATTCATTGTTACCCAAAAGTTTTTGATTGACAGCTGATAAAGGGGATTGAGGAAGCGCAGGGGGAGGGTTTAGAGTGGTTTGAGGTAGAAGAAGAAGATTGGGTATTGGTATTTGTGCTTAAAGAATGCTGTGAGTTATTTTTTGAGAGCGAATGAGTGGCTTGAGATAGAGAAGTGTTTAGAGTTAAGTGATTCTGTGGTAATAGTTAAGTTTTCTCTTGGAAGTGGTAGTTCAGTTGTAATTGTTAGAGGAGTTGATGTGTTTGGTGTGGTTTCTATGGTTTGTTGTGTGTGTAATGTGTTGATTTTTACATTATTTGTATTTTGAGTAGCTTTTGTTTTTGGAGGGGTAGGTCGAGGGAGGGTATAGGATGATCTTGGAAGAGAGGCTTGGAGATTATTGGTTTTACTGTTTTGATTTGTTGTTTTTTTTAATAGTTTCAGCGAACGTATCAACTTGAGGGATAAGTACTGTATTTTGTTGGCTATATATTTGTTTGGCTTTTTTCTTATGGCATTTTTTAGTTGTTTTTAGTGTTAGGATTTCTTTTGATTGTTTGTATGTGGGACATATTTTGGCTGATGAGGAGTGAGAGAGGGAGCAATTTGCGCACATTGTGCGAGTGGATGGGTCAGGATTGTGAGGGGGAAGGCTACATGATTAGTATATTTTGGTGCCATTGCAACGTTTTTTCGTGTGTCCCAGCAATTGGCAATTGTGGCATCTCACAGGGTTGAGAGTATATTCCGTTATTTTGGCTGTGTAAAAACCAATATAAACTGACTTAGGGATTTGGTAAAGGTCAAATGTGAAGAGCATAAGACCTGAAGGTTTTTGTTTTCCATCATCACTTTTTTTAGGAACTTATATATGTCTATGACACCTTGAGGTTTCATTTCACTAATAATTTCAGTTTCATATACGTTAATGAGGCATGGGGCGAAACAGATTCCTTTCGTTTGATTTAGTTTGTCATGCAGGTTCACAGTTACTGGGCAAACACCAGCAAGATCTTTGATTCAAAGGAATATGTCTGCGGTCTTTTGAGACCCTACAAAAATAAGTAAACTACCGTCGCGAAGTTGATTTATGCTTTCGTAATCATAGATACAATTTGGACATAATGATACATGATTTTAGGGTATTTTTCAATTCTGAATCTAAGGACATCAAAATTAAGGCATTTTATCCAGAGATGACAGTTTTTCAGTAAAATTGGTGAACTATTAAAAAAATACCTTGAAAAGAATGGTACATTGATGAAAATTAGTATAAATATTCAATTTGGCCCATTCTTGGGATAGGTGTTATGATCAAAATTTCATACCTTCTCTTTCCCTTAAGAAATAGTCATAGATATTTATATGGACTCTTTTGATCCTTTATTCTCATGTCAAATTGAATATTTATACTAATTTTCATCGATGTACCATTCTTTTCAAGGTATTTTTTTTAATAGTTTACCAGTTTTACTGAAAAACTGTCATCTCTGGATAAAATGGGTTACAAGGACGATTGTATCGCCTTAATTTTGATGTCATTAGATTCAGAATTGAAAAATACCCTAAAATCATGTATCATTGTGTCCAAATGGTATCAATATAATTTTTTAATTTCGATAAATCATACCACCCCTTTCCCCCTCCAAAAAACACCCGTGGGATACAGATATTTTTATTGACTCTTTTGATTATTAATTCTTATGATTAATCCAACATTCCCACCAAGTTTCAAAAATGTAATAATTTTTTTCCCCATGTTTTTCCTATTTTAACTGGTTTCTGAAAATATAATTTACCCGGATTTGTCTTCTTTTTATGAGAAAGCTGGTTCATAACTTTTTAATATCGTAAAAAGTTAAGGTCCTACAACCATCCAGTTTTCAGTTTTGGACTACAAATTGATGAGGGCATTGACTTTTGGAAACAAAAATAGTACTTAATTACGTGAAATTTTGCGAAAAAAAATATATTTTACCATTTTAAACATTTTTTTTTCAAAAATTTTGAGTTCAAACATTAATATTTCAAAAACTATTCATTGAAAGAACTTTATTTAAAATTTTTTTTTCTGTTTTAAGTCAATTTTTTAGAAAATTGCCCCTCCCACCTAACAGCCGCCACCAGGGACTGCATTTCTTTTATCAGCCTTAATACACCTTTCGACTCATATAATTTTTTTTTGGTTCACTTTCGCACCCCAAAATTTGCTGTGGGCTCTTAGACTAAAATGTTTAACTCATTAAATAAGAAATTTGTATTCTTGTTATTCTTTTTTTTGTAGGACTGATATAAAACGAGATATTTAGTAAAAAGTAAAATCCAAGATGGCTGCAAAACGGTAAATGTTACGAATGCGAAAACTGAGATTTATCATATTCGATCAACTCTCTATCGAATAAAAAAAACATGTTATGTAATGTAATTTATTAACATGTAATTAAAATTAGATGGTAATACTTCATTTAATTTTTTTTTTTTAATTTAGGTTAAAATGTTTGCTTTTAAAAGAAAATCACATATTTTTTCGATATTTGAGAAACTAGGGTTTTGGAAAAGTTTATAAATACATTTATTTTTAAATACATTTTTGATTTGGGGTTGCGATACAGCCCAGTGTTGTAGATTGTGAATTATGTCCAATCTGGTGTTACAATTTGTATAAAGTGGTGGCGGGTTTTTGTTGAGGAGGTGCTGATGAGAGGCTGTTGTGTGTCGAAAAGAGATTTTGTGTTTTGAAACGTTTGTTGGGTTGAGTTTATCAGGATTGAGTTTCTTGTAATGGTGGTGGTATAGGCTCCAGTCGTGGGTTATGATCAATTTTGACTTTTTTTGTTGAATGTGTTTTAGCAGGTCTAGTTTGGTGTGGATATTGAAGTTATATACAAGAGCATTATTGGCTGAGTTAGCTGCATTGTCAGTATATTCGTTACCCTGGATTCCTACATGTCCAGGGGTCCACATTAACTTGATATTGTTTGGTGATTTGGTGAGTGTATTTAGATATTTGATTTTGTTATGAGTTCAGTGTTGTTGTTGGGGTTTATTATGGCGTTGAGTACAGATATGCTATCAGAGCATATTACCACGGTATTTTTATACAGTCTTAGTGGCTTGGAGTATGGCAAATTCTTCTGCATTTAATACTGAAGCGAATTCAGGCAGGTTGCCAATACATGCAATGTCACCATTTTCGATTGTCACCGCAAATGATGTGTTTTCCGTTGTCTTGGAACAATCAGTAAATATAAATTTCCATCCATCCGATGTTAATTCGAGTGAGATGGCTGTGTATAGGTGGCGGTAGATGCTATTGCCCAGCGGGAAAAATTAAAAAATTCATTGAGGAAAGATCAGCTTTTTCCTTGAGGAATAGCAGCTGCACCGTCCACTTTTCAGCTGATTCCTTTGATGAAATTAACATGGGCATGTCCTAGGCGGGAAGCACATGCTGAAAATCCGATGAAAATTCGCCAACGAAATCACTACTTCGTTGGAAGTTGTTTATTCACCGACCCAGATGATGAAAAACATGATGGTTGCATAGTCTGTGAATTCACTACATAAATGTATGTGGTTTATTCATCAGTTCAATGTTTTCGATTAAAATGGTAATGAAAATTCAATTATCAAATCACAAGATTAGTGGTAGTTGTTTATTCAGCAATTATAGTTAATTCAATATGAAAAATGTGAAGAAAATTAAAAAAATAGTGAATTCATATCTCTGTTGGGTATGTGTTGTGAATTTGTGATTGGTTAATTAAAATAAAATAAAGAATTAAAACTTTAAATTTAATTAAAGTGAAATCACTAGGTCAGTGGTTGTTGGTTAATCACCACTTCATATGCGAAGTGGTGATTAACCAACACCCTGAAATACTTTGAGACAATCCGAGATTTCCTCATTTTAATAGGAATTCACAAGTCCTCTTATAATATTTACTGTCAGTAGACAATGTCAACACAGAGAACACAAAAAAAAATCCAACTTCTATCAGAACACACAATGGCGGTACACACTTTACAAAGCATATGAGTGGACAAAGACGATGAACTGATGAACTTCTACATGACTTTTCAACAGCTTTTTCATCTTATAATTTTCCATATCAAAAGCGATTTGTAATTCAACGAAAGAAAGGGTTGTTTTCACACAAAGCAGAAAGTGGGTTCAAATCTATGAACTGAGGAAACATTGCATGACTCTTCACTTACTAAATCATTACATGTCGTTTGTTTTTATTATCTGGCTAGTGAATTGATTGCTGTTGTCTTGTTGTTTTCTACACACAAAGCGAAAAGTGGGTTCAAATCTATGAACTGAGGAAACCTCGCATGACTCTTCACTGGCTAAATCATTGCATGACGTTTCCTTTTATTATTTGGCTAGTGAATTGATTGAAGAATTCAGCTATAAAATTCATTGGGGACGATATTTCCCGCTGGGTGCTGGTATTTACTTTTTTATAACTAGCTAGAGTTAATACTAGAGAATCCTGGTTGATGAACCATGGGGGAATACGAGGGGTAACATGGTGGTCCTGATTAGTTGGTAGTTCGAACTCAGCTGCTTTTGTAAGAAGCAATAGCAGATGGGATCCTTTTGTTTAGTTTATGGTCCAATGCTTTTTTGAAGTCGTTATCGTTTGTTGAATTTTTGGAAACGATAGTTTAGCAGTTATAGTGTCTCTTCGTTCCTCTATGCTTGATAGTCCTGCTTCTGCCAAAATATTTTGTATAGGTGTTGTTGGAACGCGTTGATGCTTGTCCTTGCTGCGGCGTGGTTAGGTTGGGGTTATTTTCTTCAGGATTGACTTAGGGCAATGCCCATATATACTCAACAAATATTCAATTATACTTAAAACTAACATTCTCGTGGTGTTTGAAAGGGTGTTCATATGTACGTCACTTTTAATTGAAGCTAGACATATTACAATATTAGTTCTCGCAGCTAGTGATTTTTTAAGCTCTATACAGTGTTGTTTTCAAGAATACGTTTTGTTGAAGATTAAACCTTGAATACGCAATTGAATCGATTATTTTCAAAACATGTTCATTCTGAACATTTTTCGTTACAGTCACAAAAACCTTTAATTTTGGAATGCATTGGCCGCTTAACCAAATAATCAAGATTGCGTCAGGATAGCAGCACATAATTTAGGTAGTTAATTTGAACTTGGAAGCCTCGAATCGATATAATTCGAGAACACATTTAGTTTTCCAAAATTGACTTAAAATGTTTTGAAAATAATCGATTCAATTATGAATAATACCACCTAGAGAGGTGACGTAACGCTCACTTTTCAGGGACTGTTTTAAGAAAAAATCAGAACTACCAACAAATCATTATTGAACAAAATTATACAGAAAATGATAGTTTCCGATTTTTTTTAGACGTAGATAGTTAGATAGTTTCGATTTTTTTTTTAGCCGTAGCCCGTTTATGATATGGCTTTTTTATCGACAGTTTCTTAATTTTGTTGTTCTTACCGAGGGTAATTTTACTGCGCTATCTGAAATACTTTCCAACAAAACGCGTGAAATATGAATTCAAAAATAATTAGTTTTTGGAAAATGTATTCAATATGAGTTTATTCTCAAAGCAATCATTATATTGTAGCTAAAAGTGATGCCAAATGCATTTTTTGTAATTAAAATTTGAACTTTTCCTACAAATTTCTCACTTTTGGTGTAAAAAGGCTGATGCTGAAATTTTTTTGATTTGCTTGCTTAACAATTTTTTTTCGTAGTTGAGTAATTGAAAAAAATTTGTTGAAAAATCATAAATACGACGTTCAAAAATGTAGGTTGCTGTTTAACTTTCAAATGAAATTGCTTGTGAAGTCCATAAGGCAACACAACCAAGTGCGCTTATTCTGTGCGGGTTATAAATTATATCCGTCTAAAATTTTGAGATCAGATAAAAGTTGAACATGTTTTCTGTACTAAGATAATCCTAACAAAAATGAATACGAATAGTACTAATTCATTCGAAATTAAAATAGGCAGCAAATATTCGAACCTACACTGTGCTTGAAAATTTACTTTCATAGAAGTACTTTGTGTTGAACTGGTCGAAAAGGGTGGATTGTTTAATAACAACTACCAGAAATGTGATTTAGAGCTACCAATTTATAATAGCAACTTCCAGAAAACATAACAACTACCACTTTAAACAGTCCCTACGTTATATAATGGGTAGTTGAAAGTGTAGATGCCATTTGTTTTTACACATTTTTTATAAGATTTTTCAAAACTACATGGAGACCTATTCTATAAAAGGCTTTTTCGAAATCAAGGGAGAGGACGGATATGTGGTTTTTTGCTGATAAAGCTTTTGTAGCAAAAAAGTCGATATGAAGAAGAGCGTCGACGCATCCTCTGTTGGCCTTAAAGGCAACTTGGTTAGGACTTAAAAGCTTGTTTGTTTCGGCAAACCATAGTATGCGCTTTGCAATTATTTTTTCCATTATTTTGGAGAGACATGGGATAAGGGAGATTGGGCGGTATCCTTCGTTAGTATTTTTATGCTTTTTTGGCTTCGGAATAGGTATAATTGTAGAAGAGGGAATGAGGGATAGATGATAGTTATTTAAAATATTATTATATAGATCGAGAAATCTCTGCTTACTTTTATTAGGTAGATTTTTCAGCATTGGATAAGATATTCTATCTCTGCTTTGCCTTTAACCTTACTGAGTGAGGTTTCGAATTCGATTAATGTTATCGGTAGTTCGATGCGTCGAGCTGTCGGATTTGCAGCATTTTGAGATGGGTGGTTAAGGGTATCTAATTTTTCTGGAATGAAAGCGGTGGAAAAATTTGAATCTTCCGATGCTTTGTTTGTACGATAATATAAGATATTTTTGGCGGATCTGTGATCATGTTGTTATTTGATTTAATGCAGTTTATTGCGATTGAGGTTGGGTTGCCGCTGAGACGGCGGGTATTTTGCCATATTTTGGCAATTCTTTTTCTAATAATTCGCAATTTTTATTGGTGGTTGGAGATCCCCAAAGTGTATTCCAGGCGTTAACATCACCTCCGAATATAATTGGAAGATGGACTTGGTTAACTATATTTTCTAGGTCGATTTTATTAAATGTTTGTTTTGGGGGTAAATATATGTTTATGTATGTAAAATTTATTTTATGTTGTATTTCAACAGCAAGGGTCTGCAGGTTTGAGTTTGATGATATTATTTTGTGAGGAGTTTTTTTTTTAATTATGCTGTTTTCCTTTGGACGTCCGGAAGCGTCCAGAAGCGTCCGGAAGTCTTCTGAAACCATTCCATTGGCACAAAAAGTACGCTTCTGACGATTCTGAGAAGAGAAATTCGATTCTTGATTTCAAATCAGAATCCACTCAAGAAGCACTAATACATTCTAACTCAAACGTCACAACAAACTGCAATGTACTAGATGTTTTTTAAGTTTCCATTTTAATTTAATTTGCATTCAAAATCAAAGTTTTTGGTAAATTTTAATCAACAGATTAAGTAAAAATCAAACAAAAAATATTATTTTGAAGTTCTGAGTTGATACACTCGTGTTTTACATTTCACTTTTTGTGCGGTAGCAAATAATTTTTATTTGACGATTCACTTATATAGATACCAAACCCCAGAATTGAGTAGAGGCATCTTGGACTGTTCCATTGGATTTCAGAATGAGTGAAACCTTGAGTGAAACCAAAGGGAAACAGCATTAGAAAAGCTATATCTTGTTTACCAGTATCATTGTCTGGCGAGTTATAAAAACAACCATCAAAGGCTTTTGGGAAACATTTGAATAGCAACGATTGTTTCATTTTCTGGCTCTTCTCAGAGCCTGATTGATTCAATTCTCGCACCGCAGAGTCGGGCGTTTGGGTAAAATTATCATTATAACATGTCGACGTCATGATTGTCTGAATTTTTTTTTAATTATGTAATATTCATTGTTACCCAAAAGTTTTTGATTGACAGCTGATAAAGGGGATTGAGGAAGTGCAGGGGGAGGGTTTAGAGTGGTTTGAGGTAGAAGAAGAAGATTGGGTATTGGTATTTGTGTTTGAAGAATGCTGTGAGTTATTTTTTGAGAGCGAATGAGTGGATTGAGATAGAGAAGTGTTTTAGATTTAAGTGATACTGTGGTAATAGTTAAGTTTTCTTTTGGAAGTGGTAGTTCAGTTGTAATTGTTAGAGGAGATGATGTGTTTGGTGTGGTTTCTATGGTTTGTTGTGTGTGTAATGTGTTGCTTTTTACATTATTTGTATTTTGAGTAGCTTTTGTTTTTGGAGGGGTAGGTCGAGGGAGGGTATAGGATGAGCTTGGAAGAGAGGCTTGGAGATTATTGGTTTTACGGTTTTGGTTTGTTGTTTTTTTAATAGTTTCAGCGAAGGTATCAACTTGAGGTGGGATAAGTACTGTATTTTGTTGGCTATATATTTGTTTGGCTTTTTTCTTATGGCATTTTTTAGTTGTTTTTAGTGTTAGGATTTCTTTTGATTGTTTGTATGTAGGACATATTTTGGCTGATGAGGAGTGAGAGAGGGAGCAATTTGCGCACATTGTGCGAGTGGATGGGTCAGGATTGTGAGGGGGAAGGCTACATGATTAGTATATTTTGGTGCCACTGCAACGTTTTGTCGTGTGTCCCAGCAATTGGCAATTGTGGCATCTCACAGGGTTGAGAATATATTCCGTTATTTTGGCTGTGTAGAAACCAATATAAACTGACTTAGGGATTTGGTAAAGGTCAAATGTGAAGAGCATAAGACCTGATGGTTTTTGTTTTCCATCATCGCTTTTTTTAGGAACTTATATATGTCTATGACACCTTGAGGTTTCATTTCACTAATAATTTCAGTTTCATATACGTTAATGAGGCATGGGGCGAAACAGATTCCTTTCGTTTGATTTAGTTTGTCATGCAGGTTCACAGTTACTGGGCAAAAACCAGCAAGATCTTTGATTCGAAGGAAAATGTCTGCGGTCTTTTGAGACCTTACAAAAATAAGTAAACTACCGTCGCGAAGTTTATTTATGCTTTCGTAATCATAGATACAATTTGGACATAATGCTACATGATTTTAGGGTATTTTTCAATTCCGAATCTAAGGACATCAAAATTAAGGCATTTTATCCAGAGATGACAGTTTTTCAGTAAAATTGGTAAACTATTAAAAAAATACCTTGAAAAGAATGGTACATTGATGAAAATAAGTATAAATATTCAATTTGGCCCATTCTTGGGATAGGTGTTATGATCAAAATTTCATACCTTCTCTTTCCCTTAAGAAATAGTCATAGATATCCTTTATTCTCATGTCAAATTGAATATTTATACTAATTTTCATCGATGTACCATTCTTTTCAAGGTATTTTTTTAACAGTTTACCAGTTTTACTGAAAAACTGTCATCTCTGGATAAGATGGACCACAAGGACGATTGTATCGCCTTAATTTTGATGTCATTAGATTCAGAATTGAAAAATACCCTAAAATCATGTATCATTGTGTCCAAATGGTATCAATATAATTTTTTAATTTCGATAAATCATACCACCCCTTTCCCCCTCCAAAAAACACCCGTGGGATACAGATATTTTTATTGACTCTTTTGATTCTTAATTCTTATGATTAATCCAACATTCCCACCAAGTTTCAAAAATGTAATAATTTTTTTCCCCATGTTTTTCCTATTTTAACTGGTTTCTGAAAATATAATTTACCCGGATTTATCTTCTTTTTATGAGAAAGCTGGTTCATTACTTTTTAATATCTTAAAAAGTAAAGGTCCTACAACCATCCAGTTTTCAGTTTTGGACTACAAATTGATGAGGTCATTGACTTTTGGAAACAAAAATAGTACTTAATTACGTGAAATTTTGCGAAAAAAAATATATTTTACCATTTTAAACATTTTTTTTTTCAAAAATTTTGAGTTCAAACATTAATATTTCAAAAACTATTCATTGAAAGAACTTTATTTAAAAAGGAAATGAAAGAAGGGACTTCTGGCCTTTCAAAAAATATAACAGGGCGTTGTACATGTTACCGTTGTTTTTTAATAATTTTTTTTTCTGTTTTAAGTCAACCTAACAGCCGCCACCAGGGACTGCAAGACTTGCATTTCTTTTATCAGCCTTAATACACCTTTCGACTCATATAATTTTTTTTTGGTTCACTTTCGCACCCCAAAATTTGCTGTGGGCTCTTAGACTAAAATGTTTAACTCATTAAATAAGAAATTTGTATTCTTGTTATTCTTTTTTTTGTAGGACTGATATAAAACGAGATATTTAGTAAAAAGTAAAATCCAAGATGGCTGCAAAACGGTAAATGTTACGAATGCGAAAACTGAGATTTATCATATTCGATCAACTCTCTATCGAATAAAAAAAACATGTTATGTAATGTAATTTATTAACATGTAATTAAAATTAGATGGTAATACTTCATTTAATTTTTTTTTTTAATTTAGGTTAAAATGTTTGCTTTTAAAAGAAAATCTCATATTTTTTCGATATTTGAGAAACTAGGGTTTTGGAAAAGTTTATAAATACATTTATTTTTAAATACATTTTTGATTTGGGGTTGCGATACAGCCCAGTGTTGTAGAATGTGAATTATGTCCAATCTGGTGTTACAATTTGTATAAAGTGGTGGCGGGTTTTTGTTGAGGAGGTGCTGATGAGAGGCTGTTGTGTGTCGAAGTCGTACAAAACTAGAGATTTTGTGTTTTGAAACGTTTGTTGGGTTGAGTTTATCAGGATTGAGTTTCTTGTAATGGTGGTGGTATAGGCTCCAGTCGTGGGTTATGATCAATTTTGACTTTTTTTGTTGAATGTGTTTTAGCAGGTCTAGTTTGGTGTGGATATTGAAGTTATATACAAGAGCATTATTGGCTGAGTTAGCTGCATTGTCAGTATATTCGTTACCCTGGATTCCTACATGTCCAGGGGTCCACATTAACTTGATATTGTTTGGTGATTTGGTGAGTGTATTTAGATATTTGATTTTGTTATGAGTTCAGTGTTGTTGTTGGGGTTTATTATGGCGTTGAGTACAGATATGCTATCAGAGCATATTACCACGGTATTTTTATACAGTCTTAGTGGCTTGGAGTATGGCAAATTCTTCTGCATTTAATACTGAAGCGAATTCAGGCAGGTTGCCAATACATGCAATGTTACCATTTTCGATTGTCACCGCAAATGATGTGTTTTCCGTTGTCTTGGAACCATCAGTAAATATAAATTTCCATCCATCCGATGTTAATTCGAGTGAGATGGCTGTGTATAGGTGGCGGTAGATGCTATTGCTGGTATTTACTTTTTTATAACTAGCTAGAGTTAATACTAGAGAATCCTGGTTGATGAACCATGGGGGAATACGAGGGGTAACATGGTGGTCCTGATTAGTTGGTAGTTCGAACTCAGCTGCTTTTGTAAGAAGCAATAGCAGATGGGATCCTTTTGTTTAGTTTATGGTCCAATGCTTTTTTGAAGTCGTTATCGTTTGTTGAATTTTTGGAAACGATAGTTTAGCAGTTATAGTGTCTCTTCGTTCCTCTATGCTTGAAAGTCCTGCTTCTGCCAATATATTTTGTATAGGTGTTGTTGGGAACGCGTTGATGCTTGTCCTTGCTGCCGCGTGGTTAGGTTGGGGTTATTTTCTTCAGGATTGACTTAGGACAATGCCCATATATACACAACAAATATTCAATTTTACTTAAAACTATAATTCTCGTGGTGTTTGAAAGGGTGTTCATATGTACGTCACTTTTAATTGAAGCTAGACATATTACAATATTAGTTCTCGCAGCTAGTGATATTTTAAGCTCTATACAGTGTTGTTTTCAAGAATACGTTTTGTTGAAGATTAAACCTTGAATACGCAATTGAATCGATTATTTTCAAAACATGTCCATTCTGAACATTTTTCGTTACAGTCACAAAAACCTTTAATTTTGGAATGCATTGGCCGCTTAACCAAATAATCAAGATTGCGTCAGGTTAGCAGCACATAATTTCGGTAGTTAATTTGAACTTGGAAGCCTCGAATCGTTATAATTCGAGAACACATTTAGTTTTCCAAAATTGACTTAAAATGTTTTGAAAATAATCGATTCAATTATGAATAATACCACCTAGAGAGGTGACGTAACGCTCACTTTTCAGGGACTGTTTTAAGAAAAAATCAGAACTACCAACAAATCATTATTGAACAAAATTATACAGAAAATGATAGTTTCCGATTTTTTTTAGACGTAGATAGTTAGATAGTTTCGATTTTTTTTTAGACGTAGCCCGTTTATGATATGTCTATTTTATCGACAGTTTCTTAATTTTGTTGTTCTTACCGAGGGTAATTTTACTGCGCTATCTGAAATACTTTCCAACAAAACACGTGAAATATGAATTCAAAAATAATAAGTTTTTGGAAAATCCATTCAATATGAAATTATTCTCAAAGCAATCATTATATTGTAGCTAAAAGTGATGCCAAATGCATTTTTTGTAATTAAAATTTGAACTTTTCCTACAAATTTCTCACTTTTGGTGTAAAAAGGCTGATGCTGAAATTTTTTTGATTTGCTTGCTTAACAATTTTTTTTCGTAGTTGAGTAATTGAAAAACATTTGTTGAAAAATCATAAATACGACGTTCAAAAAGGTAGGTTGCTGTTTAGCTTTCAAATGAAATTGCTTGTGAAGTCGATAAGGCAACACAACCAAGTGCGCTTATTCTGTGCGGGTTATATATTATATCCGTCTAAAATTTTGAGATCAGATAAAAGTTGAACATGTTTTCTGTACTAAGATAATCCTAACAAAAATGAATACGAATAGTACTAATTCATTCGAAATTAAAATAGGCAGCAAATATTCGAACCTACACTGTGCTTGAAAATTGACTTCCATAGAAGTACTTTGTGTTGAACTGGTCGAAAAAGGTGGATTGTTTAAGAACAACTACCAGAAACGTGATTTAGAGCTACCAATTTATAATAGCAACTACCAGAAAACATAACAACTACCACTTTAAACAGTCCCTACGTTATATAATGGGTAGTTGAAAGTGATGCCATTTGTTTTTACACAAAAAGATCTATTTGTTAAAAAAAATCTTACAAAACCGTATATTTTTTTCCAACACCCCATTTTGTAAGATTTTTCAAAACTACATGGAGACCTATTCTATTAAAGGCTTTTTCGAAATCAAGGGAGAGGACGGATATGTGGTTTTTGCTGATAGAGCTGTTGAGCGTCGACGCATGTTGGCCTTAAAGGCAACTTGGTTAGGACTTATAAGCTTGTTTGTTTCGGCAAACCATAGTATGCGCTTTGCAATTATTTTTTCCATTAAAAGAGTGGATTGTTTAATTAATAACAACTACCAGAAACGTGATTAAGAGCTACCAATTTATAATAGCAACCACCAGAAAACATAACAACTACCACTTTAAACAGTCCCTACGTTATATAATGGGTAGTTGAAAGTGTAGATGCCATTTGTTTTTACACATTTTTTATAAGATTTTTCAAAACTACATGGAGACCTATTCTTTTAAAGGCTTTTTCGAAATCAAGGGAGAGGACGGATATGTGGTTTTTTGCTGATAAAGCTTTTGTAGCAAAAAAGTCGATATGAAGAAGAGCGTCGACGCATCCTCTGTTGGCCTTAAAGGCAACTTGGTTAGGACTTATAAGCTTGTTTGTTTCGGCAAACCATAGTATGCGCTTTACAATTATTGTTTCCATTATTTTGGAGAGACATGGGATAAGGGAGATTGGGCGGTATCCTTCGTAAGTATTTTTATCCTTTTTTGGCTTCGGAATAGGTATAATTGTATAAAAGGGAATGAGGGAAAGATGATAGTTATTTAAAATATTATTATATAGATCGAGAATTCTCTGCTTACTTTTATTAGGTAGATTTTTCAACATTAGATAAGATATTCTATCTCTGCCTTGCCTTTAACATTACTGAGTGAGGATTCGAGTTCGATTAATGTTACCGGTAGTTCGATGCGCCGAGCTGTCGTATTAGCAGCATTTTGAGATGGGTGGTTAAGGGTATCTAATTTTTCTCAAATGAAAGCGTTGGAAAAATTTGAATCTTCCGATGCTTTTGACCAAGTTTGTGCGATAATATAAGATATTTTTGGCGGATCTGTGATCATGTTATTTGATTTAATGCAGTTTATTGCGATTGAGGTTGGGTTGCCGCTGAGACGGCGGGTATTTTGCCATATTTTGGCAATTCTTTTTCTAATAATTCGCCCTTTTTATTGGTGGTTGGAGATCCCCAAAGTGTATTCCAGGCGTTAACATCACCTCCGAATATAATTGGAAGATGGACTTGGTTAAATATATTATCTAGGTCGATTTTATTAAATGTTTGTTTTGGGGGTAAATATATGTTTATGTATGTAAATTTTATTTTATGTTGTATTTCAACAGCAAGGGTCTGCAGTTTTGAGTTTAATGATATTATTTTGTGAGTTTTTTTTTTAATTATGCTGTTTTCCTTTGGACGTCCGGAAGCGTCCAGAAGCGTCCGGAAGTCTTCTGAAACCATTCCATTGGCACAAAAAGTACGCTTCTGACGATTCTGGGAAGAGAAATTCGATTCTTGATTTCAAATCAGAATCCACTCAAGAAGCACTAATACATTCTAACTCAAACGTCACAACAAACTGCACTGTACTAGATGTTTTTTTAACATTCCATTTTAATTTAATTTGCATTCAAAATCAAAGCTTTTGGTAAATTTTAATCAACATATTAAGAAAAAATCAAACAAAAAATATTATTTTGAAGTTCTGAGTTGATACACTCGTGTTTTACATTTCACTTTTTGTGCGGTAGCAAATAATTTTTACCTATACAGATACCAAACCCCAGAATTGAGTAGAGGCATCTTGGACAGTTCCATTGGATTTCAGAATGAGTGAAACCTTGAGTGAAACCAAAGGGAAACAGTATTAGAAAAGCTATACCTTGTTTACCAGTATCATTGTCTGGCGAGTTATAAAAACAACCATCAAAGGCTTTTGGGAAATTTAGCACCTTGTCAAAGTGGCAGTGAGTTACTTGAATAGCAACGATTGTAGGATTATGATGTTTAATCATAATATTTAGAGAGCTACTTTGATGCTACATGAGTTCCATGCACTTGTTTTACCAGTGGCACGACAGGGGTGGGTAGAAGGAGTATTGTTTTGGTTTGTGTTGTTTAATTCTCGTTGTAAATCGTAATGGTTGTTAAAATTATGTTGTTCGGTGCTTTGGCTCTGCGACTCGGGAGTTGAATCATTCTGGCTCTTCTCAGACCCTGATTGATTCAATTCTCGCACCGCAGAGTCGGGCGTTTGGGTAAAATTATCATTATAACATGTCGACGTCATGATTGTCTGAATTTTTTTTTTAATTATGTAATATTCATTGTTACCCAAAAGTTTTTGATTGACAGCTGATAAAGGGGATTGAGGAAGCGCAGGGGGAGGGTTTAGAGTGGTTTGAGGTAGAAGAAGAAGATTGGGTATTGGTATTTGTGCTTAAAGAATGCTGTGAGTTATTTTTTGAGAGCGAATGAGTGGCTTGAGATAGAGAAGTGTTTAGAGTTAAGTGATTCTGTGGTAATAGTTAAGTTTTCTCTTGGAAGTGGTAGTTCAGTTGTAATTGTTAGAGGAGTTGATGTGTTTGGTGTGGTTTCTATGGTTTGTTGTGTGTGTAATGTGTTGATTTTTACATTATTTGTATTTTGAGTAGCTTTTGTTTTTGGAGGGGTAGGTCGAGGGAGGGTATAGGATGATCTTGGAAGAGAGGCTTGGAGATTATTGGTTTTACTGTTTTGATTTGTTGTTTTTTTTAATAGTTTCAGCGAACGTATCAACTTGAGGGATAAGTACTGTATTTTGTTGGCTATATATTTGTTTGGCTTTTTTCTTATGGCATTTTTTAGTTGTTTTTAGTGTTAGGATTTCTTTTGATTGTTTGTATGTGGGACATATTTTGGCTGATGAGGAGTGAGAGAGGGAGCAATTTGCGCACATTGTGCGAGTGGATGGGTCAGGATTGTGAGGGGGAAGGCTACATGATTAGTATATTTTGGTGCCATTGCAACGTTTTTTCGTGTGTCCCAGCAATTGGCAATTGTGGCATCTCACAGGGTTGAGAGTATATTCCGTTATTTTGGCTGTGTAAAAACCAATATAAACTGACTTAGGGATTTGGTAAAGGTCAAATGTGAAGAGCATAAGACCTGAAGGTTTTTGTTTTCCATCATCACTTTTTTTAGGAACTTATATATGTCTATGACACCTTGAGGTTTCATTTCACTAATAATTTCAGTTTCATATACGTTAATGAGGCATGGGGCGAAACAGATTCCTTTCGTTTGATTTAGTTTGTCATGCAGGTTCACAGTTACTGGGCAAACACCAGCAAGATCTTTGATTCAAAGGAATATGTCTGCGGTCTTTTGAGACCCTACAAAAATAAGTAAACTACCGTCGCGAAGTTGATTTATGCTTTCGTAATCATAGATACAATTTGGACATAATGATACATGATTTTAGGGTATTTTTCAATTCTGAATCTAAGGACATCAAAATTAAGGCATTTTATCCAGAGATGACAGTTTTTCAGTAAAATTGGTGAACTATTAAAAAAATACCTTGAAAAGAATGGTACATTGATGAAAATTAGTATAAATATTCAATTTGGCCCATTCTTGGGATAGGTGTTATGATCAAAATTTCATACCTTCTCTTTCCCTTAAGAAATAGTCATAGATATTTATATGGACTCTTTTGATCCTTTATTCTCATGTCAAATTGAATATTTATACTAATTTTCATCGATGTACCATTCTTTTCAAGGTATTTTTTTTAATAGTTTACCAGTTTTACTGAAAAACTGTCATCTCTGGATAAAATGGGTTACAAGGACGATTGTATCGCCTTAATTTTGATGTCATTAGATTCAGAATTGAAAAATACCCTAAAATCATGTATCATTGTGTCCAAATGGTATCAATATAATTTTTTAATTTCGATAAATCATACCACCCCTTTCCCCCTCCAAAAAACACCCGTGGGATACAGATATTTTTATTGACTCTTTTGATTATTAATTCTTATGATTAATCCAACATTCCCACCAAGTTTCAAAAATGTAATAATTTTTTTCCCCATGTTTTTCCTATTTTAACTGGTTTCTGAAAATATAATTTACCCGGATTTGTCTTCTTTTTATGAGAAAGCTGGTTCATAACTTTTTAATATCGTAAAAAGTTAAGGTCCTACAACCATCCAGTTTTCAGTTTTGGACTACAAATTGATGAGGGCATTGACTTTTGGAAACAAAAATAGTACTTAATTACGTGAAATTTTGCGAAAAAAAATATATTTTACCATTTTAAACATTTTTTTTTTCAAAAATTTTGAGTTCAAACATTAATATTTCAAAAACTATTCATTGAAAGAACTTTATTTAAAAAGGAAATGAAAGAAGGGACTTCTGGCCTTTCAAAAAATATAACAGGGCATTGTACATGTTACCGTTGTTTTTTAATAATTTTTTTTTCTGTTTTAAGTCAATTTTTTAGAAAATTGCCCCTCCCACCTAACAGCCGCCACCAGGGACTGCATTTCTTTTATCAGCCTTAATACACCTTTCGACTCATATAATTTTTTTTTGGTTCACTTTCGCACCCCAAAATTTGCTGTGGGCTCTTAGACTAAAATGTTTAACTCATTAAATAAGAAATTTGTATTCTTGTTATTCTTTTTTTTGTAGGACTGATATAAAACGAGATATTTAGTAAAAAGTAAAATCCAAGATGGCTGCAAAACGGTAAATGTTACGAATGCGAAAACTGAGATTTATCATATTCGATCAACTCTCTATCGAATAAAAAAAACATGTTATGTAATGTAATTTATTAACATGTAATTAAAATTAGATGGTAATACTTCATTTAATTTTTTTTTTTAATTTAGGTTAAAATGTTTGCTTTTAAAAGAAAATCACATATTTTTTCGATATTTGAGAAACTAGGGTTTTGGAAAAGTTTATAAATACATTTATTTTTAAATACATTTTTGATTTGGGGTTGCGATACAGCCCAGTGTTGTAGAATGTGAATTATGTCCAATCTGGTGTTACAATTTGTATAAAGTGGTGGCGGGTTTTTGTTGAGGAGGTGCTGATGAGAGGCTGTTGTGTGTCGAAAAGAGATTTTGTGTTTTGAAACGTTTGTTGGGTTGAGTTTATCAGGATTGAGTTTCTTGTAATGGTGGTGGTATAGGCTCCAGTCGTGGGTTATGATCAATTTTGACTTTTTTTGTTGAATGTGTTTTAGCAGGTCTAGTTTGGTGTGGATATTGAAGTTATATACAAGAGCATTATTGGCTGAGTTAGCTGCATTGTCAGTATATTCGTTACCCTGGATTCCTACATGTCCAGGGGTCCACATTAACTTGATATTGTTTGGTGATTTGGTGAGTGTATTTAGATATTTGATTTTGTTATGAGTTCAGTGTTGTTGTTGGGGTTTATTATGGCGTTGAGTACAGATATGCTATCAGAGCATATTACCACGGTATTTTTATACAGTCTTAGTGGCTTGGAGTATGGCAAATTCTTCTGCATTTAATACTGAAGCGAATTCAGGCAGGTTGCCAATACATGCAATGTCACCATTTTCGATTGTCACCGCAAATGATGTGTTTTCCGTTGTCTTGGAACAATCAGTAAATATAAATTTCCATCCATCCGATGTTAATTCGAGTGAGATGGCTGTGTATAGGTGGCGGTAGATGCTATTGCCCAGCGGGAAAAATTAAAAAATTCATTGAGGAAAGATCAGCTTTTTCCTTGAGGAATAGCAGCTGCACCGTCCACTTTGCAGCTGATTCCTTTGATGAAATTAACATGGGCATGTCCTAGGCGGGAAGCACATGCTGAAAATCCGATGAAAATTCGCCAACGAAATCACTACTTCGTTGGAAGTTGTTTATTCACCGACCCAGATGATGAAAAACATGATGGTTGCATAGTCTGTGAATTCACTACATAAATGTATGTGGTTTATTCATCAGTTCAATGTTTTCGATTAAAATGGTAATGAAAATTCAATTATCAAATCACAAGATTAGTGGTAGTTGTTTATTCAGCAATTATAGTTAATTCAATATGAAAAATGTGAAGAAAATTAAAAAAATAGTGAATTCATATCTCTGTTGGGTATGTGTTGTGAATTTGTGATTGGTTAATTAAAATAAAATATAGAATTAAAACTTTAAATTTAATTAAAGTGAAATCACTAGGTCAGTGGTTGTTGGTTAATCACCACTTCATATGCGAAGTGGTGATTAACCAACACCCTGAAATACTTTGAGACAATCCGAGATTTCCTTATTTTAATAGGAATTCACAAGTCCTCTTATAATATTTACTGTCAGTAGACAATGTCAACACAGAGAACACAAAAAAAAATCCAACTTCTATCAGAACACACAATGGCGGTACACACTTTACAAAGCATATGAGTGGACAAAGACGATGAACTGATGAACTTCTACATGACTTTTCAACAGCTTTTTCATCTTATAATTTTCCATATCAAAAGCGATTTGTAATTCAACGAAAGAAAGGGTTGTTTTCACACAAAGCAGAAAGTGGGTTCAAATCTATGAACTGAGGAAACATTGCATGACTCTTCACTTACTAAATCATTACATGTCGTTTGTTTTTATTATCTGGCTAGTGAATTGATTGCTGTTGTCTTGTTGTTTTCTACACACAAAGCGAAAAGTGGGTTCAAATCTATGAACTGAGGAAACCTCGCATGACTCTTCACTGGCTAAATCATTGCATGACGTTTCCTTTTATTATTTGGCTAGTGAATTGATTGAAGAATTCAGCTATAAAATTCATTGGGGACGATATTTCCCGCTGGGTGCTGGTATTTACTTTTTTATAACTAGCTAGAGTTAATACTAGAGAATCCTGGTTGATGAACCATGGGGGAATACGAGGGGTAACATGGTGGTCCTGATTAGTTGGTAGTTCGAACTCAGCTGCTTTTGTAAGAAGCAATAGCAGATGGGATCCTTTTGTTTAGTTTATGGTCCAATGCTTTTTTGAAGTCGTTATCGTTTGTTGAATTTTTGGAAACGATAGTTTAGCAGTTATAGTGTCTCTTCGTTCCTCTATGCTTGATAGTCCTGCTTCTGCCAATATATTTTGTATAGGTGTTGTTGGGAACGCGTTGATGCTTGTCCTTGCTGCCGCGTGGTTAGGTTGGGGTTATTTTCTTCAGGATTGACTTAGAACAATGCCCATATATACACAACAAATATTCAATTTTACTTAAAACTATAATTCTCGTGGTGTTTGAAAGGGTGTTCATATGTACGTCACTTTTAATTGAAGCTAGACATATTACAATATTAGTTCTCGCAGCTAGTGATATTTTAAGCTCTATACAGTGTTGTTTTCAAGAATACGTTTTGTTGAAGATTAAACCTTGAATACGCAATTGAATCGATTATTTTCAAAACATGTCCATTCTGAACATTTTTCGTTACAGTCACAAAAACCTTTAATTTTGGAATGCATTGGCCGCTTAACCAAATAATCAAGATTGCGTCAGGTTAGCAGCACATAATTTCGGTAGTTAATTTGAACTTGGAAGCCTCGAATCGATATAATTCGAGAACACATTTAGTTTTCCAAAATTGACTTAAAATGTTTTGAAAATAATCGATTCAATTATGAATAATACCACCTAGAGAGGTGACGTAACGCTCACTTTTCAGGGACTGTTTTAAGAAAAAAGCAGAACTACCAACAAATCATTATTGAACAAAATTATAAAGAAAATGATAGTTTCCGATTTTTTTTAGACGTAGATAGTTAGATAGTTTCGATTTTTTTTTAGACGTAGCCCGTTTATGATATGTCTATTTTATCAACAGTTTCTTAATTTTGTTGTTCTTACCGAGGGTAATTTTACTGCGCTATCTGAAATACTTTCCAACAAAACACGTGAAATATGAATTCAAAAATAATAAGTTTTTGGAAAATCCATTCAATATGAAATTATTCTCAAAGCAATCATTATATTGTAGCTAAAAGTGATGCCAAATGCATTTTTTGTAATTAAAATTTGAACTTTTCCTACAAATTTCTCACTTTTGGTGTAAAAAGGCTGATGCTGAAATTTTTTTGATTTGCTTGCTTAACAATTTTTTTTCGTAGTTGAGTAATTGAAAAACATTTGTTGAAAAATCATAAATACGACGTTCAAAAAGGTAGGTTGCTGTTTAACTTTCAAATGAAATTGCTTGTGAAGTCGATAAGGCAACACAACCAAGTGCGCTTATTCTGTGCGGGTTATATATTATATCCGTCTAAAATTTTGAGATCAGATAAAAGTTGAACATGTTTTCTGTACTAAGATAATCCTAACAAAAATGAATACGAATAGTACTAATTCATTCGAAATTAAAATAGGCAGCAAATATTCGAACCTACACTGTGCTTGAAAATTGACTTCCATAGAAGTACTTTGTGTTGAACTGGTCGAAAAAGGTGGATTGTTTAAGAACAACTACCAGAAACGTGATTTAGAGCTACCAATTTATAATAGCAACTACCAGAAAACATAACAACTACCACTTTAAACAGTCCCTACGTTATATAATGGGTAGTTGAAAGTGATGCCATTTGTTTTTACACAAAAAGATCTATTTGTTAAAAAAAATCTTACAAAACCGTATATTTTTTTCCAACACCCCATTTTGTAAGATTTTTCAAAACTACATGGAGACCTATTCTATTAAAGGCTTTTTCGAAATCAAGGGAGAGGACGGATATGTGGTTTTTTGCTGATAGAGCTGTTGTAACAAAAAAGTCGATATGAAGAAGAGCGTCGACGCATGTTGGCCTTAAAGGCAACTTGGTTAGGACTTATAAGCTTGTTTGTTTCGGCAAACCATAGTATGCGCTTTGCAATTATTTTTTCCATTAAAAGGGTGGATTGTTTAATTAATAACAACTACCAGAAACGTGATTAAGAGCTACCAATTTATAATAGCAACCACCAGAAAACATAACAACTACCACTTTAAACAGTCCCTACGTTATATAATGGGTAGTTGAAAGTGTAGATGCCATTTGTTTTTACACATTTTTTATAAGATTTTTCAAAACTACATGGAGACCTATTCTTTTAAAGGCTTTTTCGAAATCAAGGGAGAGGACGGATATGTGGTTTTTTGCTGATAAAGCTTTTGTAGCAAAAAAGTCGATATGAAGAAGAGCGTCGACGCATCCTCTGTTGGCCTTAAAGGCAACTTGGTTAGGACTTATAAGCTTGTTTGTTTCGGCAAACCATAGTATGCGCTTTACAATTATTTTTTCCATTATTTTGGAGAGACATGGGATAAGGGAGATTGGGCGGTATCCTTCGTTAGTATTTTTATCCTTTTTTGGCTTCGGAATAGGTATAATTGTATAAAAGGGAATGAGGGAAAGATGATAGTTATTTAAAATATTATTATATAGATCGAGAATTCTCTGCTTACTTTTATTAGGTAGATTTTTCAACATTAGATAAGATATTCTATCTCTGCCTTGCCTTTAACCTTACTGAGTGAGGATTCGAGTTCGATTAATGTTACCGGTAGTTCGATGCGCCGAGCTGTCGTATTAGCAGCATTTTGAGATGGGTGGTTAAGGGTATCTAATTTTTCTCAAATGAAAGCGTTGGAAAAATTTGAATCTTCCGATGCTTTTGACCAAGTTTGTGCGATAATATAAGATATTTTTGGCGGATCTGTGATCATGTTATTTGATTTAATGCAGTTTATTGCGATTGAGGTTGGGTTACCGCTGAGACGGCGGGTATTTTGCCATATTTTGGCAATTCTTTTTCTAATAATTCGTCTTTTATTGGTGGTTGGAGATCCCCAAAGTGTATTCCAGGCGTTAACATCACCTCCGAATATAATTGGAAGATGGACTTGGTTAAATATATTATCTAGGTCGATTTTATTAAATGTTTGTTTTGGGGGTAAATATATGTTTATGTATGTAAATTTTATTTTATGTTGTATTTCAACAGCAAGGGTCTGCAGTTTTGAGTTTAATGATATTATTTTGTGAGTTTTTTTTTAATTATGCTGTTTTCCTTTGGACGTCCGGAAGCGTCCAGAAGCGTCCGGAAGTCTTCTGAAACCATTCCATTGGCACAAAAAGTACGCTTCTGACGATTCTGGGAACTTACTTACTTTTACTTTTGATGGCGCTCACAGCCCAGGATGGGCTTCAGCCTCAACTAACAAGCCCCTCCAGCCAGCTCTGTCCCTAGCTAGCCGCTTCCAGTTGCGCACACCGAGTGCTTTGATGTCGTCATTCACTTGATTGCGCCACCTGTTACGGGTTCTTCCTCTGCTGCGTACCCCATCGGGGTTGGATTCGAAGACTCGTCGGGCAGGTGCGTTGCTGTCCATACGCTCCACGTGCCCCAGCCATCTAAGCCGCTGTATTTTCAGCTTTTTGACCAGGTCAACGTCGCTGTATAGCCCGTATAGCTCGTCGTTGAATCTTCTCCTCCATACTCCTTCGATACACACCGGACCGAAAATCACACGAAGAATCTTCCTCTCAAAGCACCCTAGCAGA
Organism: Melangyna quadrimaculata; assembly: GCA_949320155.1. Classification (NCBI taxonomy): domain Eukaryota; kingdom Metazoa; phylum Arthropoda; class Insecta; order Diptera; family Syrphidae; genus Melangyna; species Melangyna quadrimaculata. The sequence continues at coordinate 289,955,205 of OX439483.1, read as the reverse complement.
TTTTTATCCGAATCTTTCAGTGTCCATGCTTCTGACCCATAAAGCAGGACCGGGATGATTAGGGTTTTGTATAAAGTCTCCTTGGTTCTCTGAGAGAGGGCCTTACTACTTAAATGCCTTCTTAGACCGAAGAAACAGCGGTTGGCCAGAGTAATTCTTCGCTTGATCTCTGCACTGATGTCATTCTGCGATGTAATAGTGGAGCCCAGGTAGACAAAGTCCTTGACAACTTCGAAGTTATATCTGTCCATCGTGATATTTTGCCCGAGTCGACGATGTTGAGATTCCTCTCTCGATGACAGCATATACTTCGTCTTGTCCTCATTAACCGCCAATCCCATTCTAGCCGCCTCCGATTCAATGCTCGCAAATGCCCCTGCCACAGCTCGCTTCGTTCTGCCGACAATGTCTATGTCATCCGCATATGCAAGCAATTGAACGGACTTTTGATAGATTGTACCGCTGGTGTTGACATGTGCGTTGCGTACAATGGCTTCAAGAACGATGTTGAATAGGTTGCATGATAACGCGTCGCCTTGCCTCAATCCTTTCTCAACATCAAAGGAATCGGTGGTGTTCTTACCAATTTTGACGGAGCAGCGAGATTTCTCCATCGTCATCCTGCACAAGCGGACGAGTTTGGCAGGGATGCCGAGACTCGACATGGCTCTGTATAATTCGTCCCTTTTCACGCTATCATACGCGACTTTAAAATCGATAAAAAGGTGGTGTGTATCGATCTGGAATTCCCGGGATTTTTCTAAAATCTGTCGGAGTGTGAACATTTGATCGACGGTTGACTTGCCTGGCCTGAAACCGCACTGATAAGGGCCGATCAGATCGTTGACAAAAGGTTTTAAGCGGTCACACAGGATGGCCGACAAGATTTTATAAGCGACGTTTAGGAGACTAATTCCTCTGTAGTTGGTACATTTCAGAACATCTCCCTTTTTATGGATGGGGCACACTATACCGAGGTTCCATTCATCGGGCATACTTTCCTCCGACCAAATTTTGCAGATGAGCTGGTGTATGCTCCTAGCCAATTCATCTCCCGCTGATTTAAATAGTTCGGCTTGTAAGCCATCCGCACCTGCAGCCTTGTACGACTTAAGTTTGGATATCGCCAGCCGAACTTCGGTTAGGTCGGGTGGACGGAACTCTTGGCCATCATCGTCCAAGTTGAATGGAGCGTTCTGCCTATTAGCGGCATCTTGGCTGTCTTCGCCATTAAGCAGTCTAGAGAAGTGTTCTTTCCAGATCCTCAGCACTGACTGTGTGTCTACTACCATATTCCCACTCTCATCTCGGCAGGCTTCCGTTCTAGCCTTGAATCCTTGGGTGGATCGCTTCACCCTCTGATAAAATTTTCGAACATCTCCCCTACCGCTACAACCCTCAATAGACTCTACCGCCCGCTTCTCGTGCTCTCTCTTTTTCCTCCTGAGAAGTCGGCGTTCCTCTTTTCGTTTCAGCCCGTAGAGCTCCCGGGCCACTCTCTCAGCAGCTCTTGTTCGAGTCTGCAGCATTGCCTGGTAGGCCTCGTCCTTAGCTGCATGCGCTAGCCGGCACTCCTCATCGAACCAGGGGTTTCGTTGTATTCGCCTAGTGAAACCCAGCACATCAGAGGCGGCACTTCTAATGGCTTGTTGACAGTGTTCCCACTGGTCCTCTGCACTTGATGCTGGTAGCGGACCTCCTGAGAGATTAAGAGTTATGTGGTCTGCAAAAGTTCTGGCAGTCTCTTGCGATTTAAGCTTCTCGACATCGAATCTTTTCACAGCATCTGCTCTGCGTTGTCGCGTCATGGATATCCGCATACGTAGTCTAGCTACCACCAGGTAGTGATCCGAGTCAATGTTGGCCCCTCGGAACGTTCGGACGTCCAAGATACTGGAAGCATGTCTCGCGTCTATCGCAACGTGGTCGATTTGGTTGACGGTTACTTGATCACGCGACCGCCAAGTCCCCTTGTGTATATTGAGGTGTGGGAAGTAGGTACTTGAGATGATGACATTTCGCCCCGCCGCAAAGTCTGCCAGCCTGTGTCCGTTGCCGGAAGTTTCGTCGTGTAGGCTGTGTCCTCCGACTATCGAACCAAAGATGCCCTCCTTTCCGAATCTTGCGTTGAAGTCACCAAGAATGATCTTCACGTCGTACTTCGGGCACATATCATACGTTGTCTCCAAGAGATCGTAGAATGCTTCTTTGGTTGAGTCTTCTCTCCTTTCATGGGGGGCGTGAACACAAATCAGCGAAATGTTCTTAAATTTGCCTTTGATGCGGATTGTGACCAGGCGCTCGCTTACACTTCGGAAGCCCAAGACTTCTTGCCTAAGTCTTCCCCTTATCACAAAACCACAACCCAAGAGCCGCTGACCCTGTTCCTTCAAGCACCCGCCGTAGTAGATGTCACACGTTTTCAGTCTCCGTACGCCCTCTCCATCCCATCGCACTTCCTGGATGACGATTCTGGGAAGAGAAATTCGATTCTTGATTTCAAATCAGAATCCACTCAAGAAGCACTAATACATTCTAACTCAAACGTCACAACAAACTGCACTGTACTAGATGTTTTTTTAACATTCCATTTTAATTTAATTTGCATCCAAAATCAAAGCTTTTGGTAAATTTTAATCAACATATTAAGAAAAAATCAAACAAAAAATATTTGATTCTGAGTTGATACACTCGTGTTTTACATTTCACTTTTTGTGCGGTAGCAAATAATTTTTACCTATACAGATACCAAACCCCAGAATTGAGTAGAGGCATCTTGGACAGTTCCATTGGATTTCAGAATGAGTGAAACCTTGAGTGAAACCAAAGGGAAACAGTATTAGAAAAGCTATACCTTGTTTACCAGTATCATTGTCTGGCGAGTTATAAAAACAACCATCAAAGGCTTTTGGGAAATTTAGCACCTTGTCAAAGTGGCAGTGAGTTACTTGAATAGCAACGATTGTAGGATTATGATGTTTAATCATAATATTTAGAGAGCTACTTTGATGCTACATGAGTTCCATGCACTTGTTTTACCAGTGGCACGACAGGGGTGGGTAGAAGGAGTATTGTTTTGGTTTGTGTTGTTTAATTCTCGTTGTAAATCGTAATGGTTGTTAAAATTATGTTGTTCGGTGCTTTGGCTCTGCGACTCGGGAGTTGAATCATTCTGGCTCTTCTCAGACCCTGATTGATTCAATTCTCGCACCGCAGAGTCGGGCGTTTGGGTAAAATTATCATTATAACATGTCGACGTCATGATTGTCTGAATTTTTTTTTAATTATGTAATATTCATTGTTACCCAAAAGTTTTTGATTGACAGCTGATAAAGGGGATTGAGGAAGCGCAGGGGGAGGGTTTAGAGTGGTTTAAGGTAGAAGAAGAAGATTGGGTATTGGTATTTGTGCTTAAAGAATGCTGTGAGTTATTTTTTGAGAGCGAATGAGTGGCTTGAGATAGAGAAGTGTTTAGAGTTAAGTGATTCTGTGGTAATAGTTAAGTTTTCTCTTGGAAGTGGTAGTTCAGTTGTAATTGTTAGAGGAGTTGATGTGTTTGGTGTGGTTTCTATGGTTTGTTGTGTGTGTAATGTGTTGATTTTTACATTATTTGTATTTTGAGTAGCTTTTGTTTTTGGAGGGGTAGGTCGAGGGAGGGTATAGGATGATCTTGGAAGAGAGGCTTGGAGATTATTGGTTTTACTGTTTTGATTTGTTGTTTTTTTAATAGTTTCAGCGAACGTATCAACTTGAGGGATAAGTACTGTATTTTTTTGGCTATATATTTGTTTGGCTTTTTTCTTATGGCATTTTTTAGTTGTTTTTAGTGTTAGGATTTCTTTTGATTGTTTGTATGTAGGACATATTTTGGCTGATGAGGAGTGAGAGAGGGAGCAATTTGCGCACATTGTGCGAGTGGATGGGTCAGGATTGTGAGGGGGAAGGCTACATGATTAGTATATTTTGGTGCCATTGCAACGTTTTGTCGTGTGTCCCAGCAATTGGCAATTGTGGCATCTCACAGGGTTGAGAATATATTCCGTTATTTTGGCTGTGTAAAAACCAATATAAACTGACTTAGGGATTTGGTAAAGGTCAAATGTGAAGAGCATAAGACCTGAAGGTTTTTGTTTTCCATCATCACTTTTTTTAGGAACTTATATATGTCTATGACACCTTGAGGTTTCATTTCACTAATAATTTCAGTTTCATATACGTTAATGAGGCATGGGGCGAAACAGATTCCTTTCGTTTGATTTAGTTTGTCATGCAGGTTCACAGTTACTGGGCAAACACCAGCAAGATCTTTGATTCAAAGGAATATGTCTGCGGTCTTTTGAGACCCTACAAAAATAAGTAAACTACCGTCGCGAAGTTGATTTATGCTTTCGTAATCATAGATACAATTTGGACATAATGATACATGATTTTAGGGTATTTTTCAATTCTGAATCTAAAGACATCAAAATTAAGGCATTTTATCCAGAGATGACAGTTTTTCAGTAAAATTGGTGAACTATTAAAAAAATACCTTGAAAAGAATGGTACATTGATGAAAATTAGTATAAATATTCAATTTGGCCCATTCTTGGGATAGGTGTTATGATCAAAATTTCATACCTTCTCTTTCCCTTAAGAAAAACACCCTTTCGTCATAGATATTTATATGGACTCTTTTGATCCTTTATTCTCATGTCAAATTGAATATTTATACTAATTTTCATCGATGTACCATTCTTTTCAAGGTATTTTTTTAATAGTTTACCAGTTTTACTGAAAAACTGTCATCTCTGGATAAAATGGACCATAAGGACGATTGTATCGCCTTAATTCTGATGTCATTAGATTCAGAATTGAAAAATACCCTAAAATCATGTATCATTGTGTCCAAATAGTATCAATATAATTTTTTAATTTCGATAAATCATACCACCCCTTTCCCCCTCCAAAAAACACCCGTGGGATACAGATATTTTTATTGACTCTTTTGATTCTTAATTCTTATGATTAATCCAACATTCCCACCAAGTTTCAAAAATGTAATAATTTTTTTCCCCATGTTTTTCCTATTTTAACTGGTTGCTGAAAATATAATTTATCCGGATTTGTCTTCTTTTTATGAGAAAGCTGGTTCATTACTTTTTAATATCTTAAAAAAGTAATGGTCCTACAACCATCCAGTTTTCAGTTTTGGACTACAAATTGATGAGGGCATTGACTTTTGGAAACAAAAATAGTACTTAATTACGTGAAATTTTGCGAAAAAAAATATATTTTACCATTTTAAACATTTTTTTTTTCAAAAATTTTGAGTTCAAACACTAATATTTCAAAAACTATTCATTGAAAGAACTTGAATTTAAAAGGAAATGAAAGAAGGGACTTCTGGCCTTCATGAAAATATAACAGGGCATTGTACATGTTACCGTTGTTTTTTAATAATTTTTTTTTCTGTTTTAAGTCAATTTTTTAGAAAATTGCCCCTCCCACCTAACAGCCGCCACCAGGGACTGCAAGACTTGCATTTCTTTTATCAGCCTTAATACACCATTCGACTCATATAATTTTTTTTTGGTTCACTTTCGCACCCCAAAATTTGCTGTGGGCTCTTAGACTAAAATGTTTAACTCATTAAATAAGAAATTTGTATTCTTGTTATTTTTTTTTTCGTAGGACTGATATGAAACGAGATATTTAGTAAAAAGTAAAATCCAAGATGGCTGCAAAACGGTAAATGTTACGAATGCGAAAACTGAGATTTATCATATTCGATCAACTCTCTATCGAATAAAAAAAACATGTTATGTAATGTAATTTATTAACATGTAATTAAAATTAGATGGTAATACTTCATTTAATTTTTTTTTTAATTTAGGTTAAAATGTTTGCTTTTAAAAGAAAATCTCATATTTTTTCGATATTTGAGAAACTAGGGTTTTGGAAAAGTTTATAAATACATTTATTTTTAAATACATTTTTGATTTGGGGTTGCGATACAGCCCAGTGTTGTAGAATGTGAATTATGTCCAATCTGGTGTTACAATTTGTACAAAGTGGTGGCGGGTTTTTGTTGAGGAGGTGCTGATGAGAGGCTGTTGTGTGTCGAAGTCGTACAAAACTAGAGATTTTGTGTTTTGAAACGTTTGTTGGGTTGAGTTTATCAGGATTGAGTTTCTTGTAATGGTGGTGGTATAGGCTCCAGTCGTGGGTTATGATCAATTTTGACTTTTTTTGTTGAATGTGTTTTAGCAGGTCTAGTTTGGTGTGGATATTGAAGTTATATACAAGAGCATTATTGGCTGAGTTAGCTGCATTGTCAGTATATTCGTTACCCTGGATTCCTACATGTCCAGGGGTCCACATTAACTTGATATTGTTTGGTGATTTGGTGAGTGTATTTAGATATTTGATTTTGTTATGAGTTCAGTGTTGTTGTTGGGGTTTATTATGGCGTTGAGTACAGATATTCTATCAGAGCATATTACCACGGTATTTTTATACAGTCTTAGTGGCTTGTAGTATGGCAAATTCTTCTGCATTTAATACTGAAGCGAATTCAGGCAGGTTGCCAATACATGCAATGTCACCATTTTCGATTGTCACCGCAAATGATGTGTTTTCCGTTGTCTTGGAACCATCAGTAAATATAAATTTCCATCCATCCGATGTTAATGGCTGTGTATAGGTGGCGGTAGATGCTATTGCTGGTATTTACTTTTTTATAACTAGCTAGAGTTAATACTAGAGAATCCTGGTTGATGAACCATGGGGGAATACGAGGGGTAACATGGTGCTCCTGATTAGTTGGTAGTTCGAACTCAGCTGCTTTTGTAAGAATCATAGCAATAGCAGATGGGATCCTTTTGTTTAGTTTATGGTCCAATGCTTTTTTGAAGTCGTTATCGTTTGTTGAATTTTTGGAAACGATAGTTTAGCAGTTATAGTGTCTCTTCGTTCCTCTATGCTTGATAGTCCTGCTTCTGCCAATATATTTTGTATAAGTGTTGTTGGGAACGCGTTGATGCTTGTCCTTGCTGCCGCGTGGTTAGGTTGGGGTTATTTTCTTCAGGATTGACTTAGGACAATGCCCATATATACACAACAAATATTCAATTTTACTTAAAACTAACATTCTCGTGGTGTTTGAAAGGGTGTTCATATGTACGTCACTTTTAATTGAAGCTAGACATATTACAATATTAGTTCTCGCAGCTAGTGATTTTTTAAGCTCTATACAGTGTTGTTTTCAAGAATACGTTTTGTTGAAGATTAAACCTTGAATACGCAATTGAATCGATTATTTTCAAAACATGTCCATTCTGAACATTTTTCGTTACAGTCACAAAAACCTTTAATTTTGGAATGCATTGGCCGCTTAACCAAGTAATCAATATTGCGTCAGGATAGCAGCACATAATTTCGGTAGTTAATTTGAACTTGGAAGCCTCGAATCGATATAATTCGAGAACACATTTAGTTTTCCAAAATTGACTTAAAATGTTTTGAAAATAATCGATTCAATTATGAATAATACCACCTAGAGAGGTGACGTAACGCTCACTTTTCAGGGACTGTTTTAAGAAAAAAGCAGAACTACCAACAAATCATTATTGAACAAAATTATACAGAAAATGATAGTTTCCGATTTTTTTTAGACGTAGATAGTTAGATAGTTTCGATTTTTTTTAGACGTAGCCCGTTTATGATATGGCTATTTTATCGACAGTTTCTTTATTTTGTTGTTCTTACCGAGGGTAATTTTACTGCGCTATCTGAAATACTTTCCAACAAAACACGTGAAATATGAATTCAAAAATAATAAGTTTTTGGAAAATCCATTCAATATAAGTTTATTCTCAAAGCAATCATTATATTGTAGCTAAAAGTGATGCCAAATGCATTTTTTGTAATTAAAATTTAAACTTTTCCTACAAATTTCTCACTTTTGGTGTAAAAAGGCTGATGCTGAAATTTTTTTGATTTGCTTGCTTAACAATTTTTTTTCGTAGTTGAGTAATTGAAAAACATTTGTTGAAAAATCATAAATACGACGTTCAAAAATGTAGGTTGCTGTTTAACTTTCAAATGAAATTGCTTGTGAAGTCGATAAGGCAACACAACCAAGTGCGCTTATTCTGTGCGGGTTATATATTATATCCGTCTAAAATTTTGAGATCAGATAAAAGTTGAACATGTTTTCTGTACTAAGATAATCCTAACAAAAATGAATACGAATAGTACTAATTCATTCGAAATTAAAATAGGCAGCAAATATTCGAACCTACACTGTGCTTGAAAATTGACTTCCATAGAAGTACTTTGTGTTGAACTGGTCGAAAAAGGTGGATTGTTTAAGAACAACTACCAGAAACGTGATTTAGAGCTACCAATTTATAATAGCAACTACCAGAAAACATAACAACTACCACTTTAAACAGTCCCTACGTTATATAATGGGTAGTTGAAAGTGATGCCATTTGTTTTTACACAAAAAGATCTATTTGTTAAAAAAAATCTTACAAAACCGTTTTTTTTTTCCAACACCCCATTTTGTAAGATTTTTCAAAACTACATGGAGACCTATTCTATTCAAGGCTTTTTCGAAATCAAGGGAGAGGACGGATATGTGGTTTTTTGCTGATAGAGCTGTTGTAGCAAAAAAGTCGATATGAAGAAGAGCGTCGACGCATGTTGGCCTTAAAGGCAACTTGGTTAGGACTTATAAGCTTGTTTGTTTCGGCAAACCATAGTATGCGCTTTGCAATTATTTTTTCCATTAAAAGGGTGGATTGTTTAATTAATAACAACTACCAGAAACGTGATTAAGAGCTACCAATTTATAATAGCAACCACCAGAAAAAATACAACTACCACTTTAAACAGTCCCTACGTTATATAATGGGTAGTTGAAAGTGTAGATGCCATTTGTTTGTACACATTTTTTATAAGATTTTTCAAAACTACATGGAGACCTATTCTTTTAAAGGCTTTTTCGAAATCAAGGGAGAGGACGGATATGTGGTTTTTTGCTGATAAAGCTTTTGTAGCAAAAAAGTCGATATGAAGAAGAGCGTCGACGCATCCTCTGTTGGCCTTAAAGGCAACTTGGTTAGGACTTATAAGCTTGTTTGTTTCGGCAAACCATAGTATGCGCTTTACAATTATTTTTTCCATTATTTTGGAGAGACATGGGATAAGGGAGATTGGGCGGTATCCTTCGTTAGTATTTTTATCCTTTTTTGGCTTCGGAATAGGTATAATTGTAGAAGAGGGAATGAGGGAAAGATGATAGTTATTGACCAAGCTTTTGACCAAGTTTGTGCGATAATATAAGATATTTTTGGCGGATCTGTGATCATGTTATTTGATTTAATGCAGTTTATTGCGATTGAGGTTGGGTTGCCGCTGAGACGGCGGATATTTTGCCATATTTTGGCAATTCTTTTTCTAATAATTCGCCCTTTTTATTGGTGGTTGGAGATCCCCAAAGTGTATTCCAGGCGTTAACATCACCTCCGAATATAATTGGAAGATGGACTTGGTTAAATATATTATCTAGGTCGATTTTATTAAATGTTTGTTTTGGGGGTAAATATATATTTATGTATGTAAATTTTATTTTATGTTGTATTTCAACAGCAAGGGTCTGCAGTTTTGAGTTTAATGATATTATTTTGTGAGGAGTTTTTTTTTAATTATGCTGTTTTCCTTTGGACGTCCGGAAGCGTCCAGAAGCGTCCGGAAGTCTTCTGAAACCATTCCATTGGCACAAAAAGTACGCTTCTGACGATTCTGGGTAGAGAAATTCGATTCTTGATTTCAAATCAGAATCCACTCAAGAAGCACTAATACATTCTAACTCAAACGTCACAACAAACTGCAATGTACTAGATGTTTTTTTAACATTCCATTTTAATTTAATTTGCATCCAAAATCAAAGCTTTTGGTAAATTTTAATCAACATATTAAGAAAAAATCAAACAAAAAATATTATTTTGAAGTTCTGAGTTGATACACTCGTGTTTTACATTTCACTTTTTGTGCGGTAGCAAATAATTTTTATTTGACGATTCACCTATACAGATACCAAACCCCAGAATTGAGTAGAGGCATCTTGGACAGTTCCATTGGATTTCAGAATGAGTGAAACCTTGAGTGAAACCAAAGGGAAACAGTATTAGAAAAGCTATACCTTGTTTACCAGTATCATTGTCTGGCGAGTTATAAAAACAACCATCAAAGGCTTTTGGGAAATTTAGCACCTTGTCAAAGTGGCAGTGAGTTACTTGAATAGCAACGATTGTAGGATTATGATGTTTAATCATAATATTTAGAGAGCTACTTTGATGCTACATGAGTTCCATGCACTTGTTTTACCAGTGGCACGACAGGGGTGGGTAGAAGGAGTATTGTTTTGGTTTGTGTTGTTTAATTCTCGTTGTAAATCGTAATAATTATGTTGTTCGGTGCTTTGGCTCTGCGACTCGGGAGTTGAATCATTCTGGCTCTTCTCAGACCCTGATTGATTCAATTCTCGCACCGCAGAGTCGGGCGTTTGGGTAAAATTATCATTATAACATGTCGACGTCATGATTGTCTGAATTTTTTTTAATTATGTAATATTCATTGTTACCCAAAAGTTTTTGATTGACAGCTGATAAAGGGGATTGAGGAAGCGCAGGGGGAGGGTTTAGAGTGGTTTGAGGTAGAAGAAGAAGATTGGGTATTGGTATTTGTGCTTAAAGAATGCTGTGAGTTATTTTTTGAGAGCGAATGAGTGGCTTGAGATAGAGAAATTTTTAGAGTTAAGTGATTCTGTGGTAATAGTTAAGTTTTCTTTTGGAAGTGGTAGTTCAGTTGTAATTGTTAGAGGAGTTGATGTGTTTGGTGTGGTTTCTATGGTTTGTTGTGTGTGTAATGTGTTGATTTTTACATTATTTGTATTTTGAGTAGCTTTTGTTTTTGGAGGGGTAGGTCGAGGGAGGGTATAGGATGATCTTGGAAGAGAGGCTTGGAGATTATTGGTTTTACTGTTTTGATTTGTTGTTTTTTTAATAGTTTCAGCGAACGTATCAACTTGAGGTGGGATAAGTACTGTATTTTGTTGGCTATATATTTGTTTGGCTTTTTTCTTATGGCATTTTTTAGTTGTTTTGAGTGTTAGGATTTCTTTTGATTGTTTGTATGTAGGACATATTTTGGCTGATGAGGAGTGAGAGAGGGAGCAATTTGCGCACATTGTGCGAGTGGATGGGTCAGGATTGTGAGGGGGAAGGCTACATGATTAGTATATTTTGGTGCCATTGCAACGTTTTGTCGTGTGTCCCAGCAATTGGCAATTGTGGCATCTCACAGGGTTGAGAATATATTCCGTTATTTTGGCTGTGTAAAAACCAATATAAACTGACTTAGGGATTTGGTAAAGGTCAAATGTGAAGAGCATAAGACCTGAAGGTTTTTGTTTTCCATCATCACTTTTTTTAGGAACTTATATATGTCTATGACACCTTGAGGTTTCATTTCACTAATAATTTCAGTTTCATATACGTTAATGAGGCATGGGGCGAAACAGATTCCTTTCGTTTGATTTAGTTTGTCATGCAGGTTCACAGTTACTGGGCAAACACCAGCAAGATCTTTGATTCAAAGGAATATGTCTGCGGTCTTTTGAGACCCTACAAAAATAAGTAAACTACCGTCGCGAAGTTGATTTATGCTTTCGTAATCATAGATACAATTTGGACATAATGATACATGATTTTAGGGTATTTTTCAATTCTGAATCTAAGGACATCAAAATTAAGGCATTTTATCCAGAGATGACAGTTTTTCAGTAAAATTGGTGAACTATTAAAAAAATACCTTGAAAAGAATGGTACATTGATGAAAATTAGTATAAATATTCAATTTGGCCCATTCTTGGGATAGGTGTTATGATCAAAATTTCATACCTTCTCTTTCCCTTAAGAAAAACACCCTTTCGTCATAGATATTTATATGGACTCTTTTGATCCTTTATTCTCATGTCAAATTGAATATTTATACTAATTTTCATCGATGTACCATTCTTTTCAAGGTATTTTTTTTATAGTTTACCAGTTTTACTGAAAAACTGTCATCTCTGGATAAAATGGACCATAAGGACGATTGTATCGCCTTAATTTTGATGTCATTAGATTCAGAATTGAAAAATACCCTAAAATCATGTATCATTGTGTCCAAATGGTATCAATATAATTTTTTAATTTCGATAAATCATACCACCCCTTTCCCCCTCCAAAAAACACCCGTGGGATACAGATATTTTTATTGACTCTTTTGATTCTTAATTCTTATGATTAATCCAACATTCCCACCAAGTTTCAAAAATGTAATAATTTTTTTCCCCATGTTTTTCCTATTTTAACTGGTTGCTGAAAATATAATTTACCCGGATTTGTCTTCTTTTTATGAGAAAGCTGGTTCATTACTTTTTAATATCTTAAAAAGTAAAGGTCCTACAACCATACAGTTTTCAGTTTTGGACTACAAATTGATGAGGGCATTGACTTTTGGAAACAAAAATAGTACTTAATTACGTGAAATTTTGCGAAAAAAAATATATTTTACCATTTTAAACATTTTTTTTTCAAAAATTTTGAGTTCAAACATTAATATTTCAAAAACTATTCATTGAAAGAATTTTATTTAAAAAGGAAATGAAAGAAGGGACTTCTGGCCTTTCATAAAAATATAACAGGGCATTGTACATGTTACCGTTGTTTTTTAATAATTTTTTTTTTCTGTTTTAAGTCAATTTTTTAGAAAATTGCCACTCCCACCTAACAGCCGCCTCGAGGGACTGCAAGACTTGCATTTCTTTTATCAGCCTTAATACACCTTTCGACTCATATAATTTTTTTTTGGTTCACTTTCGCACCCCAAAATTTGCTGTGGGCTCTTACACTAAAATGTTTAACTCATTAAATAAGAAATTTTTATTCTTGTTATTTTTTTTTTTTGTAGGACTGATATGAAACGAGATATTTAGTAAAAAGTAAAATCCAAGATGGCTGCAAAACGGTAAATGTTACGAATGCGAAAACTGAGATTTATCATATTCGATCAACTCTCTATCGAATAAAAAAAACATGTTATGTAATGTAATTTATTAACATGTAATTAAAATAAGATGGTAATACTTCATTTAATTTTTTTTTTTAAATTTAGGTTAAAATGTTTGCTTTTAAAAGAAAATCTCATATTTTTTCGATATTTGAGAAACTAGGGTTTTGGAGAAGTTTATAAATACATTTATTTTTAAATACATTTTTGATTTGGGGTTGCGATACAGCGCAGTGTTGTAGAATGTGAATTATGTCCAATCTGGTGTTACAATTTGTACAAAGTGGTGGCGGGTTTTTGTTGAGGAGGTACTGATGAGAGGCTGTTGTGTGTCGAAGTCGTACAAAACTAGAGATTTTGTGTTTTGAAACGTTTGTTGGGTTGAGTTTATCAGGATTGAGTTTCTTGTAATGGTGGCGGTATAGGCTCCAGTCGTGGGTTATGATCAATTTTGACTTTTTTTGTTGAATGTGTTTTAGCAGGTCTAGTTTGGTGTGGATATTGAAGTTATATACAAGAGCATTATTGGCTGAGTTAGCTGCATTGTCAGTATACTCGTTACCCTGGATTCCTACATGTCCAGGGGTCCACATTAACTTGATATTGTTTGGTGATTTGGTGAGTGTATTTAGATATTTGATTTTGTTATGAGTTCAGTGTTGTTGTTGGGGTTTATTATGGCGTTGAGTACAGATATGCTATCAGAGCATATTACCACGGTATTTTTATACAGTCTTAGTGGCTTGGAGTATGGCAAATTCTTCTGCATTTAATACTGAAGCGAATTCAGGCAGGTTGCCAATACATGCAATGTCACCATTTTCGATTGTCACCGCAAATGATGTGTTTTCCGTTGTCTTGGAACCATCAGTAAATATAAATTTCCATCCATCCGATTTTAATTCGAGTGAGATGGCTGTGTATAGGTGGCGGTAGATGCTATTGCTGGTATTTACTTTTTTATAACTAGCTAGAGTTAATACTAGAGAATCCTGGTTGATGAACCATGGGGGAATACGAGGGGTAACATGGTGCTCCTGATTAGTTGGTAGTTCGAACTCAGCTGCTTTTGTAAGAATCATAGCAATAGCAGATGGGATCCTTTTGTTTAGTTTATGGTCCAATGCTTTTTTGAAGTCGTTATCGTTAATCGAATTTTTGGAAACGATAGTTTAGCAGTTATAGTGTCTCTTCGTTCCTCTATGTATGATAGTCCTGCTTCTGCCAATATATTTTGTATAGGTGTTGTTGGGAACGCGTTGATGCTTGTCCTTGCTGCGGCGTGGTTAGGTTAGGGTTATTTTCTTCAGGATTGACTTAGGACAATGCCCATATATACACAACAAATATTCAATTTTACTTAAAACTAATATTCTCGTGGTGTTTGAAAGGGTGTTCATATGTACGTCACTTTTAATTGAAGCTAGACATATTACAATATTAGTTCTCGCAGCTAGTGATTTTTTAAGCTCTATACAGTGTTGTTTTCAAGAATACGTTTTGTTGAAGATTAAACCTTGAATACGCAATTAAATCGATTATTTTCAAAACATGTCCATTCTGAACATTTTTCGTTACAGTCACAAAAACCTTTAATTTTGGAATGCATTGGCCGCTTAACCAAATAATCAAGATTGCGTCAGGATAGCAGCACATAATTTAGGTAGTTAATTTGAACTTGGAAGCCTCGAATCGATATAATTCGAGAACACATTTAGTTTTCCAAAATTGACTTAAAATGTTTTGAAAATAATCGATTCAATTATGAATAATACCACCTAGAGAGGTGACGTAACGCTCACTTTTCAGGGACTGTTTTAAGAAAAAATCAGAACTACCAACAAATCATTATTGAACAAAATTATACAGAAAATGATAGTTTCCGATTTTTCTTAGACGTAGATAGTTAGATAGTTTCGATTTTTTTTTGGACGTAACCCGTTTATGATATGGCTATTTTATCGACAGTTTCTTTATTTTGTTGTTCTTACCGAGGGTAATTTTACTGCGCTATCTGAAATACTTTCCAATAAAACGCGTGAAATATGAATTCAAAAATAATGAGTTTTTGGAAAATCCATTCAATATGAGTTTATTCTCAAAGCAATCATTATATTGTAGCTAAAAGTGATGCCAAATGCATTTTTTTTAAATTAGAATTTGAACTTTTCCTACAAATTTCTCACTTTGGTGTAAAAAGGCTGATGCTGAAATTTTTTTGATTTGCTTGCTTAACAATTTTTTTTCGTAGTTGAGTAATTGAAAAAAATTTGTTGAAAAATCATAAATACGACGCTCAAAAATGTAGGTTGCTGTTTAACTTTCAAATGAAATTGCTTGTGAAGTCGATAAGGCAACACAACCAAGTGCGCTTATTCTGTGCGGGTTATATATTATATCCGTCTAAAATTTTGAGATCAGATAAAAGTTGAACATGTTTTCTGTACTAAGATAATCCTAACAAAAATGAATACGAATAGTACTAATTCATTCGAAATTAAAATAGGCAGTAAATATTCGAACCTACACTGTGCTTGAAAATTGACTTCCATAGAAGTACTTTGTGTTGAACTGGTCGAAAAAGGTGGATTGTTTAAGAACAACTACCAGAAACGTGATTTAGAGCTACCAATTTATAATAGCAACTACCAGAAAACATAACAACTACCACTTTAAACAGTCCCTACGTTATATAATGGGTAGTTGAAAGTGATGCCATTTGTTTTTACACAAAAAGATCTATTTGTTAAAAAAAATCTTACAAAACCGTATATTTTTTTCCAACACCCCATTTTGTAAGATTTTTCAAAACTACATGGAGACCTATTCTATTCAAGGCTTTTTCGAAATCAAGGGAGAGGACGGATATGTGGTTTTTTGCTGATAGAGCTGTTGTAGCAAAAAAGTCGATATGAAGAAGAGCGTCGACGCATGTTGGCCTTAAAGGCAACTTGGTTAGGACTTATAAGCTTGTTTGTTTCGGCAAACCATAGTATGCGCTTTGCAATTATTTTTTCCATTAAAAGGGTGGATTGTTTAATAACAACTACCAGAAACGTGATTAAGAGCTACCAATTTATAATACCAGAAAACATAACAACTACCACTTTAAACAGTCCCTACGTTATATAATGGGTAGTTGAAAGTGTAGATGCCATTTGTTTTTACACATTTTTTATAAGATTTTTCAAAACATTATGGAGACCTATTCTATTAAAGGCTTTTTCGAAATCAAGGGAGAGGACGAATATGTGGTTTTTTGCTGATAGAGCTTTTGTAGCAAAAAAGTCGATATGAAGAAGAGCGTCGACGCATCCTCTGTTGGCCCTAACTTGGTTAGGACTTATAAGCTTGTTTGTTTCGGCAAACCATAGTATGCGCTTTGCAATTATTTTTTCCATTATTTTGGAGAGCCATGGGATAAGGGAGATTGGGCGGTATCCTTCGTTAGTATTTTTATCCTTTTTTGGCTTCGGAATAGGTATAATTGTAGAAGAGGGAATGAGGGATAGATGATAGTTATTTAAAATATTATTATATAGATCGAGAATTCTCTGCTTACTTTTATTAGGTAGATTTTTCAGCATTGGATAAGATATTCTATCTCTGCTTTGCCTTTAACCTTACTGAGTGAGGTTTCGAGTTCGATTAATGTTATCGGTAGTTCGATGCGCCGAGCTGTCGTATTAGCAGCATTTTGAGATGGGTGGTTAAGGGTATCTAATTTTTCTCAAATGAAAGCGTTGGAAAAATTTGAATCTTCCGATGCTTTTGACCAAGTTTGTGCGATAATATAAGATATTTTTGGCGGATCTGTGATCATGTTGTTATTTGATTTAATGCAGTTTATTGCAAGTGAGGTTGGGTTGCCGCTGAGACGGCGGGTATTTTCCCATATTTTGGAAATTCTTTTTCTAATAATTCGCCCTTTTTATTGGTGGTTGGAGATCCCCAAAGTATATTCCAGGCGTTAACATCACCTCCGAATATAATTGGAAGATGGACTTGGTTAAATATATTATCTAGGTCGATTTTATTAAATGTTTGTTTTGGGGGTAAATATATATTTATGTATGTAAATTTTATTTTATGTTGTATTTCAACAGCAAGGGTCTGCAGTTTTGAGTTTAATGATATTATTTTGTGAGGAGTTTTTTTTTAATTATGCTGTTTTCCTTTGGACGTCCGGAAGCGTCCAGAAGCGTCCTGAAACCATTCCATTGGCACAAAAAGTACGCTTCTGACGATTCTGGGAAGAGAAATTCGATTCTTGATTTCAAATCAGAATCCACTCAAGAAGCACTAATACATTCTAACTCAAACGTCACAACAAACTGCAATGTACTAGATGTTTTTTTAACATTCCATTTTAATTTAATTTGCATCCAAAATCAAAGTTTTTGGTAAATTTTAATCAACATATTAAGAAAAAATCAAACAAAAAATATTATTTTGAAGTTCTGAGTTGATACACTCGTGTTTTACATTTCACTTTTTGTGCGGTAGCAAATAATTTTTATTTGACGATTCACCTATACAGATACCAAACCCCAGAATTGAGTAGAGGCATCTTGGACTGTTCCATTGGATTTCAGAATGAGTGAAACCTTGAGTGAAACCAAAGGGAAACAGTATTAGAAAAGCTATACCTTGTTTACCAGTATCATTGTCTGGCGAGTTATAAAAACAACCATCAAAGGCTTTTGGGAAATTTAGCACCTTGTCAAAGTGGCAGTGAGTTACTTGAATAGCAACGATTGTAGGATTATGATGTTTAATAATTATATTTAGAGAGCTACTTTGATGCTACATGAGTTCCATGCACTTGTTTTACCTGTGGCACGACAGGGGTGGGTAGAAGGAGTATTGTTTTGGTTTGTGTTGTTTAATTCTCGTTGTAAATCGTAATGGTTGTTAAAATTATGTTGTTCGGTGCTTTGGCTCTGCGACTCGGGAGTTGAATCATTCTGGCTCTTCTCAGAGCCTGATTGATTCAATTCTCGCACCGCAGAGTCGGGCGTTTGGGTAAAATTATCATTATAACATGTCGACGTCATGATTGTCTGAATTTCTTTTATTTATGTAATATTCATTGTTACCCAAAAGTTTTTGATTGACAGCTGATAAAGGGGATTGAGGAAGTGCAGGGGGAGGGTTTAGAGTGGTTTGAGGTAGAAGAAGAAGATTGGTTATTGGTATTTGTGTTTGAAGAATGCTGTGAGTTATTTTTTGAGAGCGAATGAGTGGATTGAGATAGAGAAGTGTTTAGATTTAAGTGATACTGTGGTAATAGTTAAGTTTTCTTTTGGAAGTGTTGGAGGTAGTTCAGTTGTAATTGTTAGAGGAGATGATGTGTTTGGTGTGGTTTCTATGGTTTGTTGTGTGTGTAATGTGTTGATTTTTACATTATTTGTATTTTGAGTAGCTTTTGTTTTTGGAGGGGTATGTCGAGGGAGGGTATAGGATGAGCTTGGAAGAGAGGCTTGGAGATTATTGGTTTTACTGTTTTGGTTTGTTGTTTTTTTAATAGTTTCAGCGAACGTATCAAATTGAGGTGGGATAAGTACTGTATTTTGTTGGCTATATATTTGTATGGCTTTTTTCTTATGGCATTTTTTAGTTGTTTTTAGTGTTAGGATTTCTTTTGCTTGTTTGTATGTAGGACATATTTTGGCTGATGGGGAGTGAGAGAGGGAGCAATTTGCGCACATTGTGCGAGTGGATGGGTCAGGATTGTGAGGGGGAAGGCTACATGATTAGTATATTTTGGTGCCATTGCAACGTTTTGTCGTGTGTCCCAGCAATTGGCAATTGTGGCATCGCATAGGGTTGGGAATATATTCCGTTATTTTGGCTGTGTAAAAACCAATAAAAAACTGACTTTGGGATTTGGTAAAGGTCAAATGTGAAGAGCATTAGACCTGAAGGTTTTTGTTTTCCATCATCGCTTTTTTTAGGAACTTATATATGTCTATGACACCGTGAGCTTTCATTTCACTAATAATTTCAGTTTCAGATACGTTATTGAGGCATGGGGCGAAACAGATTCCTTTCGTTTGATTTAGTTTGTCATGTAGGTTCACAGTTACTGGGAAAACACCAGCAAGATGTTTGATTCGAAGGAAAATGTCTGCGGTCTTTTGAGACCTTACAAATATTAGTAAACTACCGTCGCGAAGTTGATTTGTGCTTTCGTAATCATAGATACAATTTGGACAAAATGCTACATGATTTTAGGGTATTTTTCAATTCTGAATCTAAGGACATCAAAATTAAGGCATTTTATCCAGAGATGACAGTTTTTAGTAAAATTGGTAAACTATTAAAAAAATACCTTGAAAAGAATGGTACATTGATGAAAATTAGTATAAATATTCAATTTGGCTATTGACAAATGAAACATTTTTAATAAATTTCTTCCCATTCTTGGGATAGGTGTTATGATCAAAATTTCATACCTTCTCTTTCCCTTAAGAAAAACACCCTTTCGTCATAGATATGTATATGGACTCTTTTGATCCTTTATTCTCATGTCAAATTGAATATTTATACTAATTTTCATCGATGTACCATTCTTTTCAAGGTATTTTTTTAATAGTTTATCAGTTTTACTGAAAACTGTCACTGAAAACCATCCAGTTTTCAGTTTTGGACTACAAATTGATGAGGGCATACAGACAGAGAAACATGTTTCGAAACGATACACCCTAGAAACATTACACACCATCAACAACAACAACAACAACAACAACATGAACAGAAAACAAGACACCCAAAACATCTCTGCCATCTATTGTTCTTTTGTCTCATCATAACACAATATTCTTTCAGTTTCTTTACTCCTTGTTTAAATTCCATAGACTAAACTTCGTTTGAAGTGGTTTTTTTCTTTACTTTTGTAAATTATATTACAATTATTAGATACAATAATTTTAAATGTCAGTTTAAATTTAAACACAGTTTAATTAAAGTGAGTGTATTTTGTATTGTTTCAATTATTGTTATTATAATGTAAACAATATATTTTTTCT
Organism: Melangyna quadrimaculata; assembly: GCA_949320155.1. Classification (NCBI taxonomy): domain Eukaryota; kingdom Metazoa; phylum Arthropoda; class Insecta; order Diptera; family Syrphidae; genus Melangyna; species Melangyna quadrimaculata. The sequence continues at coordinate 289,935,070 of OX439483.1, read as the reverse complement.
TGTTGTCCAAATAAAGTTCCCCTGAAGAAGGCAGCAACCCCTGCCGAAACGTCGGGAAAGCTAATGTAACTTAATTGTTTCATTGCAAAAACTACAGTGACCAAAAAAAGCCGACGGAAAGATTATTATTAATCACTTCCAATCACATTTATTAATTAAAGATTGGTCAATAAATCATTTTTAGTACAAAATATATTTTACCATTTAAAATTTTTTTTTTCAAAAATTTTGAGTTCAAACATTAATATTTCAAAAAATATTCATTAAAAGAACTTTATTTAAAAAGGAAATGAAAGAAGGGACTTCTGGCCTTTCATGAAATTATAACAGGGCATTGTACATGTTACCGTTGTTTTTTAATAATTTTTTTTCTGTTTTAAGTCAATTTTTTAGAAAATTGCCCCTCCCACCTAACAGCCGCCACCAGGGACTGCAAGACTTGCATTTCTTTTATCAGCTTTAATACACCTTTCGACTCATATAATTTTTTTGGTTCACTTTCGCACCCCAAAATTTGCTGTGGTCTCTTAGACTAAAATGTTTAACTCATTAAATAAGAAATTTTTATTCTTGTTATTTTTTTTGTAGGACTTGTTTTTTTTTTTGGTAAATATATGTTTATGTATGTAAATTTTATTTTATGTTGTATTTCAACAGCAAGGGTCTGCAGGATTGAGTTTAATGATATTATTTTGTGAGGAGTTTTTTTTTAATTATGCTTTTTTCCTTTAGACGTCCGGAAGCGTCCAGAAGCGTCCGGAAGTCTTCTGAAACCATTCCATTGGCACAAAAAGTACGCTTCTGACGATTCTGGGAAGAGAAATTCGATTCTTGATTTCAAATCAGAATCCACTCAAGAAGCACTGATACATTCTAACTCAAACGTCACAACAAACTGCAATGTACTAGATGTTTTTTTAACTTTCCATTTTAATTTAATTTGTATCCAAAATAAAAGTTTTTGGTAAATTTTAATCAACATATTAAGAAAAAATCAAACAAAAAATATTATTTTGAAGTTCTGAGTTGATACACTCGTGTTTTACATTTCACTTTTTGTGCGGTAGCAAATAATTTTTATTTGACGATTCACCTATAAATATACCAAACCCCAGAATTGAGTAGAGGCATCTTGAACTGTTCCATTGGATTTCAGAATGAGTGAAACCTTGAGTGAAACCAAAGGGAAACAGTATTAGAAAAGCTATACCTTATTTACCAGTATCATTGTCTGGCGAGTTATAAAAACAACCATCAAAGGCTTTTGGGAAATTTAGCACCTTGTCAAAGTGGCAGTGAGTTACTTGAATAGCAACGATTGTAGGATTATGATGTTTAATCATAATATTTAGCCCAAAAATATTATTTATGAATCGATTCATCACTGGAGAATATTGAGAGCTACTTTGATGTTACATGAGTTCCATGCACTTGTTTTACCAGGGACACGACAGGGGTGGGTAGAAGGAGTATTGTTTTGGTTTTGGTTTGTGTTGTTTAATTCTCGTTGTAAATCGTAATGGTTGTTAAAATTATGTTGTTCGGTGCTTTGGCTCTGCGACTCGGGAGTTGAATCATTCTGGCTCTTCTCAGAGCCTGATTGATTCAATTCTCGCACCGCAGAGTCGGGCGTTTGGGTAAAATTATCATTATAACATGTCGACGTCATGATTGTCTGAATTTTTTTTAATTATGTAATATTCATTGTTACCCAAAAGTTTTTGATTGACAGCTGATAAAGGGGATTGAGGAAGTGCAGGGGGAGGGTTTAGAGTGGTTTGAGGTAGAAGAAGAAGATTGGGTATTGGTATTTGTGTTTAAAGAATGCTGTGAGTTATTTTTTGAGAGCGAATGAGTGGATTGAGATAGAGAAGTGTTTAGAGTTAAGTGATTCTGTGGTAATAGTTAAGTTTTCTTTTGGAAGTGTTGGAGGTAATTCAGTTGTAATTGTTAGAGGAGTTGATGTGTTTGGTGTGGTTTCTATGGTTTGTTGTGTGTGTAATGTGTTGATTTTTACATTATTTGTATTTAGAGTAGCTTTTGTTTTTGGAGGGGTAGGTCGAGGGAGGGTATAGGATGATCTTGGAAGAGAGGCTTGGAGATTATTGGTTTTACTGTTTTGATTTGTTGTTTTTTTTAATAGTTTCAGCGAACGTATCAACTTGAGGTGGGATAAGTACTGTATTTTGTTGGCTATATATTTGTTTGGCTTTCTTCTTATGGCATTTTTTAGTTGTTTTTAGTGTTAGGATTTCTTTTGATTGTTTGTATGTAGGACATATTTTGGCTGATGAGGAGTGAGAGAGGGAGCAATTTGCGCACATTGTGCGAGTGGATGGGTCAGGATTGTGAGGGGGAAGGCTACATGATTAGTATATTTTGGTGCCATTGCAACGTTTTGTCGTGTGTCCCAGCAATTGGCAATTGTGGCATCTCACAGGGTTGAGAATATATTCCGTTATTTTGGCTGTGTAAAAACCAATATAAACTGACTTAGGGATTTGGTAAAGGTCAAATGTGAAGAGCATAAGACCTGAAGGTTTTTGTTTTCCATCATCGCTTTTTTTAGGAACTTATATATTTCTATGACACCTTGACACCTTTCAGTTTCATATACGTTAATGAGGCATGGGGCGAAACAGATTCCTTTCGTTTGATTTAGTTTGTCATGCAGGTTCACAGTTACTGGGCAAACACCAGCAAGATCTTTGATTCGAAGGAAAATGTCTGCGGTCTTTTGAGACCTTACAAAAATAAGTAAACTACCGTCGCGAAGTTGATTTATGCTTTCGTAATCATAGATACAATTTGGACATAATGATACATGATTTTAGGGTATTTTTCAATTCTGAATCTAAGGACATCAAAATTAAGGCATTTTATACAGAGATGACAGTTTTTCAGTAAAATTGGTAAACTATTAAAAAAATACCTTGAAAAGAATGGTACATTGATGAAAATTAGTATAAATATTCAATTTGGCCCATTCTTGGGATAGGTGTTATGATCAAAATTTCATACCTTCTCTTTCCCTTAAGAAAAACACCCTTTCGTCATAGATATTTATATGGACTCTTTTGATCCTTTATTCTCATGTCAAATTGAATATTTATACTAATTTTCATCGATGTACCATTCTTTTCAAGGTATTTTTTTAATAGTTTACCAGTTTTACTGAAAAACTGTCATCTCTGGATAAAATGGACCATAAGGACGATTGTATCGCCTTAATTTTGATGTCATTAGATTCAGAATTGAAAAATACCCTAAAATCATGTATAATTGTGTCCAAATGGTATCAATATAATTTTTTAATTTCGATAAATCATACCACCCCTTTCCCCCTCCAAAAAACACCCGTGGGATACAAATATTTTTATTGACTCTTTTGATTCTTAATTCTTATGATTAATCCAACATTCCCACCAAGTTTCAAAAATGTAATAATTTTTTCCCCATGTTTTTCCTATTTTAACTGGTTGCTGAAAATATAATTTACCCGGATTTGTCTTCTTTTTATGAGAAAGCTGGTTCATTACTTTTTAATATCTTAAAAAGTAAAGGTCCTACAACCATCCAGTTTTCAGTTTTGGACTACAAATTGATGAGGGCATTGACTTTTGGAAACAAAAATAGTACTTAATTACGTGAAATTTTGCGAAAAAAAATATATTTTACCATTTTAAACATTTTTTTTTTCCAAAATTTTGAGTTCAAACATTAATATTTCAAAAACTATTCATTAAAAGAATTTTATTTAAAAAGGAAATGAAAGAAGGGACTTCTGGCCTTTCATGAAAATATAACAGGGCATTGTACATGTTACCGTTGTTTTTTAATAATTTTTTTTTTCTGTTTTAAGTCAATTTTTTAGAAAATTGCCCCTCCCACCTAACAGCCGCCACCAGGGACTGCAAGACTTGCATTTCTTTTATCAGCCTTAATACACCATTCGACTCATATAATTTTTTTTTGGTTCACTTTCGCACCCCAAAATTTGCTGTGGGCTCTTAGACTAAAATGTTTAACTCATTAAATAAGAAATTTGTATTCTTGTATTTAGATATTTGATTTTGTTATGAGTTCAGTGTTGTTGTTGGGGTTTATTATGGCGTTGAGTACAGATATTCTATCAGAGCATATTACCACGGTATTTTTATACAGTCTTAGTGGCTTGTAGTATGGCAAATTCTTCTGCATTTAATACTGAAGCGAATTCAGGCAGGTTGCCAATACATGCAATGTCACCATTTTCGATTGTCACCGCAAATGATGTGTTTTCCGTTGTCTTGGAACCATCAGTAAATATAAATTTCCATTCATCCGATGTTAATGGCTGTGTATAGGTGGCGGTAGATGCTATTGCTGGTATTTACTTTTTTATAACTAGCTAGAGTTAATACTAGAGAATCCTGGTTGATGAACCATGGGGGAATACGAGGGGTAACATGGTGCTCCTGATTAGTTGGTAGTTCGAACTCAGCTGCTTTTGTAAGAATCATAGCAATAGCAGATGGGATCCTTTTGTTTAGTTTATGGTCCAATGCTTTTTTGAAGTCGTTATCGTTTGTTGAATTTTTGGAAACGATAGTTTAGCAGTTATAGTGTCTCTTCGTTCCTCTATGCTTGATAGTCCTGCTTCTGCCAATATATTTTGTATAAGTGTTGTTGGGAACGCGTTGATGCTTGTCCTTGCTGCCGCGTGGTTAGGTTGGGGTTATTTTCTTCAGGATTGACTTAGGACAATGCCCATATATACACAACAAATATTCAATTTTACTTAAAACTAACATTCTCGTGGTGTTTGAAAGGGTGTTCATATGTACGTCACTTTTAATTGAAGCTAGACATATTACAATATTAGTTCTCGCAGCTAGTGATTTTTTAAGCTCTATACAGTGTTGTTTTCAAGAATACGTTTTGTTGAAGATTAAACCTTGAATACGCAATTGAATCGATTATTTTCAAAACATGTCCATTCTGAACATTTTTCGTTACAGTCACAAAAACCTTTAATTTTGGAATGCATTGGCCGCTTAACCAAATAATCAAGATTGCGTCAGGTTAGCAGCACATAATTTCGGTAGTTAATTTGAACTTGGAAGCCTCGAATCGCTTTAATTCGAGAACACATTTAGTTTTCCAAAATGGACTTAACATGTTTTGAAAATAATCGATTCAATTATGAATAATACCACCTAGAGAGGTGACCTAACGGTCACTGTTCAGGGACTGTTTTAAGAAAACATCAGAACTACCAACAAATCAATATTGAACAAAATTATACAGAAAATGATAGTTTAGATTTTTTTGTTAGACGTAGATAGTTAGATAGTTTCGATTTTTTTTTAGACGTAGCCCGTTTATGATATGTCTATTTTATCGACAGTTTCTTAATTTTGTTGTTCTTACCGAGGGTAATTTTACTGCGCTATCTGAAATACTTTCCAATAAAACGCGCGAAATATGAATTCAAAAATAATTAAATTTTGGAAAATCCATTCAATATGAGTTTATTCTCAAAGCAATCATTATATTGTAGCTAAAAGTGATGCCAAATGCATTTTTTGTAATTAAAATTTGAACTTTTCCTACAAATTTCTCACTTTTGGTGTAAAAAGGCTGATGCTGAAATTTTTTTGATTTGCTTGCTTAACAATTTTTTTTCGTAGTTGAGTAATTGAAAAAAAAATTGTTGAAAAATCATAAATACGACGCTCAAAAATGTAGGTTGCTGTTTAACTTTCAAATAAAATTGCTTGTGAAGTCGATAAGGCAACACAACCAAGTGCGCTTATTCTGTGCGGGTTATATATTATATCCGTCTAAAATTTTGAGATCAGATAAAAGTTGAACATGTTTTCTGTACTAAGATAATCCTAACAAAAATGAATACGAATAGTACTAATTCATTCGAAATTAAAATAGGCAGCAAATATTCGAACCTACACTGTGCTTGAAAATTGACTTTCATAGAAGTACTTTGTGTTGAACTGGTCGAAAAGGGTGGATTGTTTAATAACAACTACCAGAAACGTGATTTAGAGCTACCAATTTATAAAAGCAACTACCAGAAAAAATAACAACTACCACTTTAAACAGTCCCTACGTTATATAATGGGTAGTTGAAAGTGTAGATGCCATTTGTTTTTACACAAAAAGATCTATTTGTTAAAAAAAATCTTACAAAACCGTATATTTTTTTTCCAACACCCCATTTTGTAAGATTTTTCAAAACTACATGGAGACCTATTCTATTAAAGGCTTTTTCGAAATCAAGGGAGAGGACGGATATGTGGTTTTTTGCTGATAGAGCTTTTGTAGCAAAAAAGTCGATATGAAGAAGAGCGTCGACGCATGTTGGCCTTAAAGGCAACTTGGTTAGGTATTATAAGCTTGTTTGTTTCGGGTAACCATAGTATGCGCTTTGCAATTATTTTTCCCATTAAAAGGGTGGATTGTTTAATAACAACTACCAGAAACGTGATTAGGAGCTACCAATTTATAATAGCAACCACCAGAAAACATAACAACTACCACTTTAAACAGTCCCTACGTTATATAATGGGTATAGTTGAAAGTGTAGATGCCATTTGTTTTTACACATTTTTTATAAGATTTTTCAAAACAACATGGAGACCTATTCTATTAAAGGCTTTTCGAAATCAAGGGAGAGGACGGATATGTGGTTTTTTGCTGATAGAGCTTTTGTAGCAAAAAAGCCGATATGAAGAAGAGCGTCGACGCATCCTCTGTTGGCCTTAAAGGCAACTTGGTTAGGACTTATAAGCTTGTTTGTTTCGGCAAACCATAGTATGCGCTTTGCAATTATTTTTTCCATTATTTTGGAGAGACATGGGATAAGGGAGATTGGGCGGTATCCTTCGTTAGTATTTTTATCCTTTTTTGGCTTCGGAATAGGTATAATTGTAGAAGAGGGAATGAGGGATAGATGATAGTTATTTAAAATATTATTATATGGATCGAGAATTCTCTGCTTACTTTTATTAGGTAGATTTTTCAGCATTGGATAAGATATTCTATCTCTGCTTTGCCTTTAAACTTACTGAGTGAGGTTTCGAGTTCGATTAATGTTATCGGTAGTTCGATGCGTCGAGCTGTCGGATTTGCAGCATTTTGAGATGGGTGGTTAAGGGTATCTAATTTTTCTCGAATGAAAGCGGTGGAAAAATTTGAATCTTCCGATGCTTTTGACCAAGTTTGTGCGATAATATAATATATTTTTGGCGGATCTGTGATCATGTTGTTATTTGATTTAATGCAGTTTATTGCGAGTGAGGTTGGGTTGCTGCTGAGACGGCGGGTATTTTGCCATATTTTGGCAATTCTTTTTCTAATAATTCGCCCTTTTTATTGGTGGTTGGAGATCTCCAAAGTGTATTCCAGGCGTTAACATCACCTCCGAATATAATTGGAAGATGTACTTGGTTAACTATATTTTCTAGGTCGATTTTATTAAATGTTTGTTTTGGGGGTAAATATATGTTTATGTATGTAAATTTTATTTTATGTTGTATTTCAACAGCAAGGGTCTGCAGGTTTGAGTTTGATGATATTATTTTGTGAGAATTTTTTTTTTTAATTATGCTGTTTTCCTTTCGACGTCCGGAAGCGTCCAGAAGCGTCCGGAAGTCTTCTGAAACCATTCCATTGGCACAAAAAGCACGCTTCTGACGATTCTGAGAAGAGAAATTCGATTCTTGATTTCAAATCAGAATCCACTCAAGAAGCACTAATACATTCTAACTCAAACGTCACAGTACTAGATGTTTTTTAACTTTCCATTTTAATTTAATTTGCATTCAAAATCAAAGTTTTTGGTAAATTTTAATCAACAGATTAAGTAAAAATCAAACAAAAAATATTATTTTGAAGTTCTGATGTTTCTAGATGTTTTTTAACTTTCCATTTTAATTTAATTTGCATTCAAAATCAAAGTTTTTGGTAAATTTTAATCAACAGATTAAGTAAAAATCAAACAAAAAATATTATTTTGAAGTTCTGAGTTGATACACTCGTGTTTTACATTTCACTTTTTGTGCGGTAGCAAATAATTTTTATTTGACGATTCACCTATACAGATACCAAACCCCAGAATTGAGTAGAGGCATCTTGGACTGTTCCATTGGATTTCAGAATGAGTGAAACCTTGAGTGAAACCAAAGGGAAACAGTATTAGAAAAGCTATACCTTGTTTACCAGTATCATTGTCTGGCGAGTTATAAAAACAACCATCAAAGGCTTTTGGGAAATTTAGCACCTTGTCAAAGTGGCAGTGAGGTACTTGAATAGCAACGATTGTAGGATTATGATGTTTAATAATAATATTTAGAGAGCTACTTTGATGCTACATGAGTTCCATGCACTTGTTTTACCTGTGGCACGACAGGGGTGGGTAGAAGGAATATTGTTTTGGTTTGTGTTGTTTAATTCTCGTTGTAAATCGTAATGGTTGTTAAAATTATGTTGTTCGGTGCTTTGGCTCTGCGACTCGGGAGTTGAATCATTCTGGCTCTTCTCAGACCCTGATTGATTCAATTCTCGCACCGCAGAGTCGGGCGTTTGGGTAAAATTATCATTATAACATGTCGACGTCATGATTGTCTGAATTTTTTTTAATTATGTAATATTCATTATTACCCAAAAGTTTTTGATTGACAGCTGATAAAGGGGATTAAGGAAGTGCAGGGGGAGGGTTTAGAGTGGTTTGAGGTAGAAGAAGAAGATTGGGTATTGGTATTTGTGTTTAAAGAATGCTGTGAGTTATTTTTTGAGAGCGAATGAGTGGATTGAGATAGAGAAGTGTTTAGAGTTAAGTGATTCTGTGGTAATAGTTAAGTTTTCTTTTGGAAGTGGTAGTTCAGTTGTAATTGTTAGAGGAGTTGATGTGTTTGGTGTGGTTTCTATGGTTTGTTGTGTGTGTAATGTGTTGATTTTTACATTATTTGTATTTTGAGTAGCTTTTGTTTTTGGAGGGGTAGGTCGAGGGAGGGTATAGGATGATCTTGGAAGAGAGGCTTGGAAGAGAGGCTTGGAGATTATTGGTTTTACTGTTTTGATTTGTTGTTTTTTTAATAGTTTCAGCGAACGTATCAACTTGAGGTGGGATAAGTACTGTATTTTGTTGGCTATATATTTGTTTGGCTTTCTTCTTATGGCATTTTTTAGTTGTTTTTAGTGTTAGGATTTCTTTTGATTGTTTGTATGTAGGACATATTTTGGCTGATGAGGAGTGAGAGAGGGAGCAATTTGCGCACATTGTGCGAGTGGATGGGTCAGGATTGTGAGGGGGAAGGCTACATGATTAGTATATTTTGGTGCCATTGCAACGTTTTGTCGTGTGTCCCAGCAATTGGCAATTGTGGCATCTCACAGGGTTGAGAATATATTCCGTTATTTTGGCTGTGTAAAAACCAATATAAACTGACTTAGGGATTTGGTAAAGGTCAAATGTGAAGAGCATAAGACCTGAAGGTTTTTGTTTTCCATCATCGCTTTTTTTAGGAACTTATATATTTCTATGACACCTTGACACCTTTCAGTTTCATATACGTTAATGAGGCATGGGGCGAAACAGATTCCTTTCGTTTGATTTAGTTTGTCATGCAGGTTCACAGTTACTGGGCAAACACCAGCAAGATCTTTGATTCGAAGGAAAATGTCTGCGGTCTTTTGAGACCTTACAAAAATAAGTAAACTACCGTCGCGAAGTTGATTTATGCTTTCGTAATCATAGATACAATTTGGACATAATGATACATGATTTTAGGGTATTTTTCAATTCTGAATCTAAGGACATCAAAATTAAGGCATTTTATACAGAGATGACAGTTTTTCAGTAAAATTGGTAAACTATTAAAAAAATACCTTGAAAAGAATGGTACATTGATGAAAATTAGTATAAATATTCAATTTGGCCCATTCTTGGGATAGGTGTTATGATCAAAATTTCATACCTTCTCTTTCCCTTAAGAAAAACACCCTTTCGTCATAGATATTTATATGGACTCTTTTGATCCTTTATTCTCATGTCAAATTGAATATTTATACTAATTTTCATCGATGTACCATTCTTTTCAAGGTATTTTTTTAATAGTTTACCAGTTTTACTGAAAAACTGTCATCTCTGGATAAAATGGACCATAAGGACGATTGTATCGCCTTAATTTTGATGTCATTAGATTCAGAATTGAAAAATACCCTAAAATCATGTATCATTGTGTCCAAATGGTATCAATATAATTTTTTAATTTCGATAAATCATACCACCCCTTTCCCCCTCCAAAAAACACCCGTGGGATACAAATATTTTTATTGACTCTTTTGATTCTTAATTCTTATGATTAATCCAACATTCCCACCAAGTTTCAAAAATGTAATAATTTTTTCCCCATGTTTTTCCTATTTTAACTGGTTGCTGAAAATATAATTTAGCCGGATTTGTCTTCTTTTTATGAGAAAGCTGGTTCATTACTTTTTAATATCTTAAAAAGTAAAGGTCCTACAACCATCCAGTTTTCAGTTTTGGACTACAAATTGATGAGGGCATTGAATTTTGGAACAAAAATAGTACTTAATTACGTAAAATTTTGCGAAAAAAATATATCTTACCATTTAAAATTTTTTTTTTTTTCAAAAATTTTGAGTTCAAACATTAATATTTCAAAAACTATTCATTGAAAGAACTTTATTTAAAAAGGAAATGAAAAATGACTTCTGGTCTTTCATGAAAATATAACAGAGCATTGTAGATGTTACCGTTGTTTTTTAATATTTATTTTTCTGTTTTAAGTCAATTTTTTAGAAAATTGCCCCTCCCACCTAGCACCGCCACCAGGGACTGCAAGACTTGCATTTCTTTTATCAGCCTTAATACACCTTTCGACTCATATAATTTTTTTTGGTTCACTTTCGCACCCTAAAATTTGCTGTGGGCTCTTAGACTAAAATGTTTAACTCATTAAATAAGAAATTTTTATTCTTGTTATTTTTTTTTTGTAGGACTGATATGAAACGAGATATTTAGTAAAAAGTAAAATCCAAGACGGCTGCAAAACGGTAAATGTTACGAATGCGAAAACTGAGATTTATCATATTCGATCAACTCTATCGAATAAAAAAAAAAATTGGGGGTGTTACAAACTGCTGGGTCAGATTATAAATGCACTGGACTATTATTATTATTTATTAACATGTAATTAAAATGAGATGGTAATACTTCATTTAACGAGCCTAGCTGCGAAGACTGTATATTGGGTCTTTTTTTTTTTAATTCAGGTTAAAATGTTTGCTTTTAAAAGAAAATCTCATATTTTTTCGATATTTGAGAAACTAGGGTTTTGGAGAATTTCATACATACATTTATTTTTAAATACATTTTTGATTTGGGGTTGCGATACAGCCCAGTGTTGTAGAATGTGAATTATGTCCAATCTGGTGTTACAATTTGTACAAAGTGGTGGCGGGTTTTTGTTGAGGAGGTGCTGATGAGAGGCTGTTGTGTGTCGAAGTCGTACAAAACTAGAGATTTTGTGTTTTGAAACGTTTGTTGGGTTGAGTTTATCAGGATTGAGTTTCTTGTAATGGTGGTGGTATAGGCTCCAGTCGTGGGTTATGATCAATTTTGACTTTTTTTGTTGAATGTGTTTTAGCAGGTCTAATTTGGTGTGGATATTGAAGTTATATACAAGAGCATTATTGGCTGAGTTAGCTGCATTGTCAGTATATTCGTAACCCTGGATTCCTACATGTCCAGGGGTAACTTGATATTGTTTGGTGATTTGGTGAGCGTATTTAGATATTTGATTTTGTTATGAGTTCAGTATTGTTGTTGGGGTTTATTATGGCGTTAAGTACAGATATGCTATCAGAGCATATTACCACGGTATTTTTATACAGTCTTAGTGGCTTGGAGTATGGCGACTTCTTCTGCATTTAATACTGAAGCGAATTCAGGCAGGTTGCCAATACATGCAATGTCACCATTTTCGATTGTCACCGCAAATGATGTGTTTTCCGTTGTCTTGGATTTTTACATTATTTGTATTTTGAGTAGCTTTTGTTTTTGGAGGGGTAGGTCGAGGGAGGGTATAGGATGAGCTTGGAAGAGAGGCTTGGAGATTATTGGTTTTACTGTTTTGTTTTGTTGTTTTTTTAATAGTTTCAGCGAACGTATCAACTTAAGGTGGGATAAGTACTGTATTTTGTTGGCTATATATTTGTTTGGCTTTTTTCTTATGGCATTTTTTAGTTTTTTTTTAGTGTTAGCATTTCTTTTGCTTGTTTGTATGTAGGACATATTTTGGCTGATGAGGAGTGAGAGAGGGAGCAATTTGCGCACATTGTGCGAGTGGATGGGTCAGGATTGTGAGGGGGAAGGCTACATGATTAGTATATTTTGGTGCAATTGGAACGTTTTGCCGTGTGTCCCAGCAATTGGCAATTGTGGCATCGCATAGAGTTGGGAATATATTCCGTTATTTTGGCTGTGTAAAAACCAATATAAACTTACTTAGGGATTTGGTAAAGGTCAAATGTGAAGAGCATAAGACCTGAAGGTTTTTGTTTCCCATCATCGCTTTTTTTTAGGAACTTATATATGTCTATGACACCTTGAGGTTTCATTCCACTAATAATTTTAGTTTCAGATACGTTATTGAGGCATGGGGCGAAACAGATTGCTTTCGTTTGATTTAGTATGTCATGCAGGTTCACAGTTACTGGGCAAACACCAGCAAGATCTTTGATTCGAAGGAAAATGTCTGCAGTCTTTTGAGACCTTACAAATTTTAGTACACGGAAAGAATTCTTAGATCAGATCAAGAAAAAAAAGCTACAAATCACGAAAAATGAATCCAGTTTTGGACCTTGGATTGGAAATTACTAAATTAAGACTTTTTGTTTGCAATATTAAAAAATGAGCGAAATGAAGATATTGACACTCAAAAATTATATTTCAACACTTTTGAGTATCAATAATTCGATCGAGGAAAAAAAATATTGCCATTAGCGAATCGCAATTTGATATCAATTTGGGTATAGTGTTTGATGGCTAACCTGGAGTCGTAGGTTCGATCCTTACTCTATGTAGCATTTTTTTTTTATTTATTTTTATTACGGGCATACAAATTGAATTATTATTATTATTTCGCAGTCAAAATGAAAAAAAAAAATGAAAATTTTCAAATCTACGAATTGTGGTCGAAATGTTGATTTGCGTGTGTTTTTATTTTGTTATTTTTGTCCACAACCGGGGTGTTTGCAGCCGCTTCCTTTTTATTCTGAAATGTATATATAATTTTATATATTTGAAAAAGAATTTTATTTTACTTACTTGGAATTCGATCCTGGTACCTTCCGCATATCAATCCAATACGCTACCACCTAGGCCATCGCACGATATAAAGGGACCATGTTGAAATCTAATCACTTAAAAAACTTATTTACCTGTTGGTTGGTTCAAATCACCATATAAATATTTAAATTATTCCCTTGAAGTGTTAGATTACGCCTAAAAAAATTGTAATTTGCTGTAAAGTATTGCAAATAGCTGTTTTCGTAAATTGCGATCGTGCGGGGTCAATGTTTATATCGTAGCTACTTACATTTTGTTAGTTTGAGCACTGAGAAAATGAAAATCACCATTTTAATTTCGCAAAACAAGATCAATAAGTTGTAAAATTAAATAATCCGCCTGAAGTAGTAAATTGCGATTCAGAAACCTGTAATTTACTTTCTAGTCAACAAGCTCGAATTATAACTTTTGATAATAAATATCGAATTAAAAAATGTAGCCTTTTTGGATGATTTAAGTAGTAAATTACAAAATGTTAAGTTATTTTTTAATAAAAGCGCATTGATTTACAAGAGTTTCGTAAATAACAACCTAAAATTTTGCAATTGGTGATTTTTCAATTCTTTCCGTGTAAACCACCGTCGCGAAGTTGATTTATGCTTTCGTAATCTTGACTTATAGCTTGTCGATGGATTCTTAAGGACCAATGGGCTCAGTGAGGCAATGGGTTTTTCGTTGGATTTTGGTGAAATAACAATGTATCGGGGATTTCTTACACTGATAGATGGGAGGCTTGGGAAAGCGTTCAGTGGTAGGGTGTTGGGTTTTTCGTTGGATTTTGGTGAAATAACGATGTATCGGGGATTTCTTACACTGATAGATGGGAGGCTTGAGAAAGTGTTCAGTGGTAGGGTGTTGTGTTTTGTTTTTTTTTTGGGCTGAAGGTCTGGATCAGGATCGGTATCAAGAATCCCAATCCGACCACCTATATTATTTGGCCGATTGCCTTTTAACTATTTTTCTTTTACTATGCGATACCGAGAAAAAGAAACAAAAAAATAAAAAATAAAAATAAAACCGGTTTCCGCACTTGGTGATAAAATCTAATCACACAGAACAATGTTATAGGTTTGAGAGTTAGTCGGTGACTGAGCATTTTTTCAAAAAATTAATACCAATCACTTCGACAATCTTATATTATTGCTGTCTCCATAGTTGAACTTGACTGGAATTAGAATCAAATGGGCAATTATTATTTGTAGCAAGGGTTAGCCAAAATTGAAACCACAACAACTTATTTCTAATAATTTATCTAGATAATCTATTTGGAAGACGATTGTTGGGGTAGTTGAGGGTTCTCAAAACAAAATCTATGTTTGCTTTCAAAGTGGAAGGAAACATGGAAACCGAACCGGTTTCAAGAAACAAAACATAAGTAGGTGTTGTGGTGGGTAACTTTAAAATCTTCCTTATAAAGAAACGAAGAATCGCCTCTTCATCATCATCATCAAACTGTTCAAAACCCCAAACCTCTGAGGCATAGCACATAATAGCTTTGGTGACCGATTTAAATATTTCAAACTTTGATGATAATGTGATGTTCCTTCGATACAGAAGCTGGTTCCATATGCTGTTTGTTGCAAACTTGGACGTAGACAATTTCTTATTCAAATGTGACCTGAAAGACATTTTTGGTGTCAAGGTAATTCCTAAACTTTTATATTGGGACACAACCTCAATAGGCGTGGAATTGAATTGCCATTTTTCTTCATTCGCTCTTCTCCCGCCTTTAGAGAATATCATTATTTTAGATTTATCTAAATTTTTGATTTTGAACAATAAGCTGCCAACTCGTCAATTATCTTAGAAGAGTTCTGCAATCATCGGCCAGTATGACTAAATGATCGGCATATAATAGTATAAGTTAATGCAACTGAGAGCCCACCAGATTCATGGAGATCGTTAATGAAAACAGAGAATAAAAATAGGCTTAATAAGCAACCCTGCTTAACCCCCATTGAAGTGCAAAACCAATCAGATACTTTGCCTCCGTTCCATACTGCTGACTTTGTGTCAGAGTAAAGATCTCGTAGAACTGCCAGAAATTGTAAAATAGTGCGTCTCTATTAATATGGTCAAACACAGCCATAAAATCTACGAAAAAAGCGAATACTTTCTTTGAAAAATATTTCTCATTTAACTTGATCTTAACGACATTAGACAGGGTGAAATCAATGGTTGAAAACCCTTTCCTAAAGCCGGCTTGATATTCGCACAATATGTTACTGTCATCGGTCATCGGCCCACTTTTGAAGTCGTTTAAGCAAAATCCCAGTAAATATCTTTACAACAGTATCCATAAATGTCAGCCCTATGTAATTATTTACATCCACAGAGTTTCCTTTTTTAAACAATGGAAAAATTATACCCCTACAGAACTGTATTTGAGGTTTGTTCCCATCGAAAATTTTATTAAATATTGCTAATAAACTACTTAAAAATACAGGAGGTGCATTTTTTTAATATTCATAGGGGATTCTATCCCAGCCAGGTGATTATTATTTTTTGCATCATCTAGAACCGAGCATAGTTCTTGCAGTGAAATTTCAGCATCAAGAGATTCATTCGAGATATAATTATCTGCATATGATACTAAGCTAGAGGTGTCTGAGCAGTTAAAAAGAGAGCTAAAATGATCAGTTCATTAAAGTAATGCAATATCTGCAGCTGGATTTTTAGAGGCGCGTCTAAACTGACGAACTTTTCTCCAGAATTCCTTGCTATTTAAGGCCGATTTAAGTTTTGTCTTTTGTGGGTAAATTATTACAATTTTCTAACTTTCTTTTTGTACAAATTAACTCAAATGATTTGGGTGCGTCTGAATATAGCTTTCTCATTAGTGAGCAGTTAGTTCCACGAAATTTGTTGAGGAGATTATGAGCCTCAGTGCGAGCATTAACGCAACTCATGCGAAACCAAGGATCTCTTTTATCTAAAATTCTATTAATGGAATCTACTTAAATGAGATGCTTCTTTAACTTTAGTCACAAGGAACGTTATTGCATCGAACGGAGAGGAATGGCAGCGGATTGAAGAGCAGTTTCAAATATATCTTTATAATATAACTTATCCCAATCAACCCATGGAATCTTTGGCATAAGAGAAACTGCGCTTTTTGAGGGGAAAAGAGCAGGTAAACGAACAGAAATACTAATAGGCATGTGTTCTGAATCACTAGGAAGAATATTAAATACAAAATTGCAGGCCCTTGTAAAATACGTTGTTTTTAGTGAATTCTTTTCTATAGAGCGGTAGTCGAAAATCACAAATGTTTCGTAGGGCGTACCAGTCATTAGTTAAATTGTACATTGTTTTGTAAATAGAGTACCGAACTGCCTTCCATCGGCTCCACACGCTGTTGAGTCCCGTCGGAAGTCAAAGTCCCTTTGTTTTGTTTAATCTGTTTTCTTTCTGGGCTCATTGTTTCAATCTTAATAATTTTGTGTTTCTTGTTTTAAATTAAAAAAAAAATCATTAAAAAGAATATAATAGTACATATACAGTATACATGTGCCCAAAATAATTAAAAAATAATACCAAAAATTGCTGCTAAATAAATAGTCATATATATGTACCTAAAAAGAGCCATACATTTGTATGGAAAAGAAAAAGAAAAAGAGAAAGAAAAAAAAAAAAAAAAACAATAACAACACCTAAGTACAACGAGTGGTTTCCCTTTCCTTCCCATCTTCTCGCAGTTGAGTTAGCTTAATCGTTGCAGCATTGTGCGTGTTACCCACGCACACTGCGCGCAGGGATTAAGTTAACATGACCTCGGATAGATAATTGTTCGTCTCTCTAAATAACCAGGGGCGGTTCAGTGCAATTTGTCACTAAGGCATAACACTAGTGATGAATTCTTATTGAAAAGTTCAAATTGGAATGTAGATGTGACGTGGAATTTAGGTAATTGTCCGAGTTGGTTTTTAGTTAGTTTTGAATTTTTTAATGGCGGGTAAGTGTAGGGTTGATTATAGCAACATTCGTGGGCTTAGGGAAAATTTCTATGATGCGTATGTCTATACTGTGCAAAACAGGCCAGCTGTTTTGGTACTGAGTGAAACTCAGATAGGTGAAAATTCTGATCATTCGGAATTTAATTTATTTGGGTACAACTTAGTGCCATTATTCTTTCCCCACCATGGTCTTGCCGTTTATATAAGAAATGATGTTGCATACCAACTTCAACCACAATATGGTTTGTGTTCTAACACAAACTTTAATTTCATGTGGTTAAAATTTACGGCAAATAAGCACATCATTCACACTTGTTTCGTATATCGAAGCCCCTATCTGGACAGAAATTCAACTTGTAACGAGTTTGATACCGACTCCATTCAAGGAATTGTTGCCCATTATCCTCACACTGAAATCGTCATTGCGGGCGATTTCAATGTACACAATTCTAGTTAGCTTCGCTTTTCTGGCCAGACAACACCCGAAGGAAGGTATGTTGAGCTCTTTGCTGAGTGAAACCACCTGACTCAGCTTGTTGACGAATCCCTGACTCGAATTCCTGATGTTGCAGGTCAATCCGCCAACACACTTGACTTGTTTCTTACCTCTGACCCTGATAAATACACTGTTAGTGTATTATCGCTTCTAGGCACATCAGACCATTGTGTCATATCAGGTAATTTCTCGTGCCAACAAAACTCAGTTAAAGAGAAAGTACCAACGAGAACCGTTTGGCAATACGAGAAAGCCAACTGGGACGGTCTCAACGGTTTCTTCAGTAACTTTAACTGGTCACTGTGCTTCCTCAGTGACGTAGATGCCAGTGCAGATATGATAACAAACTTAATTCTTTGTGGAATAAGAAAAATCTATCAAACCCAAAGAAAACTCATGGTTTGACTGGAGCTGTAAAGAGGTTATTAGGGTCAGAGAAATAAGTTTCCGTAGTTACAAAGCCAACCCTACTGAGAAAAACCGGAAGAAGTTTCAACAAGCCAGGAAGACCTGTAACACTCATATTCGACGAACCAAATTTTTGCATGACCAAAAATTAAGGCAAAAAATACTACAATGTCCCAATAGTAGTAAAAATGTTTGGTCATTTGTAAAAAATATTCGAAACACACAAAACACACCTGCTGTCAGCTCGCAAGATAAAGCCAATTTGCTTGCAGCACAGTTTGCTGTTAATTCGACGCTGCCAGCAAGTGATAGAACTCCTCCTGTACTTGAGAGCGTAAATGATTCTATGGGTCAAATATTCTTTCGCACTCGTGCAGTTGCTAGAGTTCTAAAAGACTTCGACATACACAAATCCGCCGGCCCCTCCCATTGTTCTGAAGAGGTGTTCTTCAACGCTGACAAAACCACTGCGCAAGCTTTTCCATCTGTCCTATTCTGCTGGTCTCTTTTCGAGTGGATGGAAAACAGCATTTGTCCAGCCTGTCCCTAAAAAAGGCGTATGTTTTTCACCCTCAAACTATCGGCCAATTGCATTAACGTCCCTTCTTTCCAAGGTCATGGAAACGCTGATTAATTTTCAGCTCAAAAAATATCTTGAAGAACGAAAGCTTCTTAATGACCGGCAGTACGGCTTTCGTAGCAATAGGTCCACTGGTGATCTGATGGTATATCTCGCCGAACAGTGGAACATATCTTTACATCGCTTTGGAGAAAGTAAGATTATTGCACTTGATATTTCTAAAGCATTTGATAGAGTTTGGCACCAAGCTCTCTTATCGAAAATGCGCGCATTTGGTTTCGATGAATCTCATCTTCGTTGGATTAGAAATTACCTTTCGGACCGATCAATACAAATTGTATTGGACGGTTTCAAGTCTGAAATTCACAAAATAAATGCTGGTGTGCCCCAGGCCTCCGTTTTGTCTCCGACTCTCTTCCTTATATTCATAAATGATCTTTTGTCTGAAACTTCTAATCCATTAAACTGTTTCGCTGACGACAGCACCCTCAGCTTCTCATATTCGTTTTCAGATTCACATCCATGTCCTTCGGATGTGGAACTAGAACGGCAGCGTATGATTAGCTCATTAAATTCTGATCTCGACAGCATTGTCCAATGGGGAATCAAAAACCGCGTAGAATTTAATGCTTCGAAAACTCAATGCTGTCTTCTGTCGTCAAAACGAAACACACCCCCCATGCCGCTTTCCATGAGCGGCACTTGTATTGAGGAAACCGAAAAGCTTTCAGTCCACGGTATGTGTTTTACAGACCACCTTCTGTGGAATGAACACATATTCGACGTCGCCAAAAATGCAGCTAAATGCTTAGGTTTTCTTCGGTGATGCAAGAAATTTTTCTCCTCTTCTGATCTGGCTGTAATCTATACAGCATTTATCCGTCCGAAACTTGCTTTGAAAATGATAGGTGACAGAAATATAACAGAAACATTTGCATCCCTCGAACACCGCCGCCATGTTTCATGTCTAACATTATTTTACCGTTACTTTTATAAACACTGTTCTAGTGAAATAGCCAGCTGCATTCCTCCTCTAAGACAATTCAACCGTAATACTCTTACCTCTAGGAATGCACATCAGTTTACCCTCCAGTCCAACTTCAGACGTACTGTCAAGTATAGAGATTCTTTTTTTAGCCGCACTACCCGAATGTGGAATGCTTTACCCGGCTCTATCTTTCCCGACCATTTTAATATTCAGAAGTTCAAAACCAATGTGCATCGGTATCTCCTTTTAAATCCTTCCCTATTTTCCCAACGCTCGCACTGTGTATAAACATTTTAAGGCAGCCAAAATCCCTTTAGTGCGCGCTCAAGAAAAAAAAAAAAAAAAAAAAATAGACTGGATAAAGATTTAATATAATTTGGAAATCATAATTAAAACTTAAAATTTTAGTCGTTGAGTAACATTTAGCCACTTTAGAGAGTAACATACCTATATACTACTAAAGTTAATCGACCACACTTTAAAAGAACCCTCATAGCTTGATTTTGCAGTATTTGTCATTTATTCTGGTTTTGAATGGAACACATATAGTACATATATGATTAAGGAACAACAATTGAAATGTGGAAATATAGTAGTGTTATATATGGTTAAAGCAAAGGTCTTTGTTATATTTGTTCTATCCTTGAAAGGAATCGTATCTTTTCTGAGAGTTTTGAACACAGTTAAGTAATATGATTTTCAAATTTAAACTTATTATCAATTATTCACATAGGTATTTAATTTCATTTACACAATCAATGATTTCATTGTTTATTTGAATGCTCACAGTTAAATTGTTACTGTTTATACACATGCATTTAGTCTTTCCAATGTTTACCATAAGTTTGTTCATATACAGCCAATTATACATTGTATCAAGTTCTTGCTGAAGAATAATCTCTATAAGAATAATCACGCACTAATACTGCTACCACTTAAATATATAAGGGTATTATCAGCAAATAAACATATTTTAGAACTTATCAAGGAATTTCCAATATCATTGATGTACAGTAAAAAGAGCAAAACGCCCAAAACTGATCCCTGCGGGACACCAATAGGAAACAGCTTGGCACTAGAATAAGTGCCAATTACTTTCACTCTTTGCATCCTGTCTGATAAGTAGCTCTTGAACCAGCAAAGCTCGTTTGATACCGAAATTGATATTGTTATCATTTAAAGATATCCACGACGATAAAAAAAAGAAATTTTATGCGCGAAAACGAAAATTTTAATAACGCGACCGGGTAAATGAAAACAAACTTAGAAAAAGGGGAGAATAGGAAATGTCAAAAGTTGATATGCGAAGAGTTTAGAAAATAGAATGTTTGCGAAAGTACTAGATTTCTTGCGATCTGGTCTCGGAAAGAGCTCTTAAGTTGCTAAGCGAGAAAACTCTTATGCAGATTTTCTCGGCGCAACTTTGAAGAGAAGAAAATTGAATGGGCAAGAATGTTGTGGATTTTCACTCGAGGGTGAAAGTTTGTAGCTTATAAAATCAATGATCTTAGAAATTAGTAAAAAAAAAGTAAAAGAGCTTATATTTCCGTAGATGTTCCAATGCCGGTTAGTGATAGGACAGAGAAGAATTGCGAAATTAAACGATAAATTCACATCAGCTAAGCGGTTGATAATTCTCGACTATTAAACTATTTGCATTGAATTGATCATTAAACTTATATATAAAAAAGAAAAAAAACTAGTAATTCTAAAAATCACCCCAAGAATAATTTATTCTAAAGTGATCCAAATTAGAATTAAAATCTTACGAACCCCGAAGACAATTAAACTTTTTTGAAAGCCACCGGTCAAGGTAAAATGATGAAACATCCATTTTGTGATTTTTTGTAAAAAAAAAAAATTTTTTGTTTTTTTTTTGTTCAGGAAAATTTCTACTGCCCGTTTAATCTAACCACCTTATTGAGGATTGACAAGTTTTCCGGCAGAAATTTACATAGTTTAAAAACTGCCATATCACCAGGCAAGCAGGAAAAGCGCTCAACTGAAATCAATACCTACACGGAACTTTGTGTAAAAATACATATAGGTCCAAATATATACCTCCAAAAGCGTATAGCTAGTATAGCTGAGAGGGTAAAGCGGTCGATTACCATCCAGGGTGCGAAGGTTCAAGTCCGGCTACCAGGATCCAGTACAAAAACCAAAGGACAATGGGCACTTTTGTATGGAGTGCGTCCTATGGATGTAACACATTGTGACCTATATCATTTTAAAGGTCTCGATGAGTGCTATAATTTTTTGTATGGGTAAAAGTTTGTATCTCGTGCAGGGAAAGTGTTATAATCGGTTATGTAATCGTTAATGCATCTTTTATTAATTGTATAACCTAGGAATGACGTGACCAATTGAAGTCATATTCACACAATATGTTTAATGTTGTTAGATAAAAGTTTCTAATATGAACGGATCCGGTAGGTGGCGCTGTTGTCAAGTTATTGACAAAAATTCTCTATTTATTAAGCAAAATCGCTCATATTCAAATGTATCATTGGTTTATTGCATGAAAATAAAATCACAAAATATGGACCCGATAGGTTGCGCTGAATTAGAGTTATTAAAAGAGAATGGATGATTTGTGCCATGAGTGTCTTGTTTTTGTCTAGACAAGTCAATTGTTACTGGGCTTTAAAAGGAAAACATAATTTTGTATTAAATAATGTTTTAATTTAAATATTTTTATTTTAATATTTTTATTTTAATAAAAAAAACTCGACTTCAACACCACCTATCGGGTCCATATTTTGTGATTTAATTTTCTTGCAAAAAACTAATGTAACATTTGAAAATGAACGATTTTGCTTAATAAATAGAGATTTTTTGTCAATTACTTGACAATAGCGCCACCTTTCGGATCCGTTCATAATTATAAACTATTATCTAACAACACTTAACATATTGTGTAAATATGACTTCAATTTGTCACGTACGTCGTTCCAAAGTTACACGATAAATAAAAGATGCATTAACAATTACATTTACGTCCATAACACCTTCCCTGCACGCGATACAAACTTTTGCTTGTACAATAAAAGATAGTACTCATCGAGACCTTTCAAATGATATACATAGGTCACAATGTGTTACAACGATAGGCCAAAATGCCCATTGTCCTTTGAATTGTTTTTATTTGTTTTGAATTTTTAACGTATGTTTTGTTTTTTAAATCTGCGATTTCCTTTTTTTTACAAGTGTTAACTTTATCTAACGGTGCTTTTGGGTTGGTTGAAAGAAGTTTCATTTTTTAAATATTAAATCGCGAAACGTACCGTAAAGTCACGGTCCGCGGATTATACATATATATATATATATATATAAAAAGAAAAAGTGTTTTAAATAGTTGCACAAAGGCAACATTATAATAAAATAATAAAAAAAGGAATA
Source organism: Melangyna quadrimaculata (assembly GCA_949320155.1). Classification (NCBI taxonomy): domain Eukaryota; kingdom Metazoa; phylum Arthropoda; class Insecta; order Diptera; family Syrphidae; genus Melangyna; species Melangyna quadrimaculata. The sequence goes on along the minus strand of OX439483.1, from coordinate 289,911,865 downwards.
TACATCTTTAAAAGAAAACCGTCACAGTGGCCACTGCAAGAGGACTTAAAGGGTGAGTTATTGATTACTTAAACTTAAACTTAATTATTTACATATATATGACATACAAAATTAAATAATACCCTGATTGAAGGGGTGGGTTTGAAAGGAGATTAATGTTCAAATAAAAAAAAAAGTCAAAGTGAAATAAAGAATAGTGAAAAGAGGAATTTAAATCCCAATTTAGTTAATAAATCGAAGACGATTTAATAAAAAGAAAACGCATTTTCTTTTGATCAGCGACAGGGTTGCCGAGGGGTGAATTAACCTTGAATTAAAATCATATAATTTTAGATTTTTTGTTGAAGTCAGATAATTTTATTTGAATTGATTCTAAATTAAGTTAATAACACACATACAATTATGAAATAAAATTTATTGTAAACAACTACACAGAATGAAACAAAAATATGAATTTTAATATTAATGTTTTTTTTTGAACTTATAACAAAATGAGTTGTGAGTAAGTTTAGTTTTGGGATGAGAAGGATGAGATGAAGGGAATGATGTAGAAGGGGGAGAAGAAGCCTAATAAAGGGGTTACTCTGGCGAGGGAGTAACCATGGTAGGGAGGGTGAAGTATAATATCTCGCGCATCGATAGCACCTGGATGCAAGTCTGGCAAGGATAAATTTTTTTTGGGCCAATTCACTTTCTGTTAATTAGTTTTTTTTTTTTCAAACCTTTAATTCAATATTTTTTTCAATAATTTAAATTTCTTTTTTTCAATTTTAGTTTTCATTTCCATTTTAATAAATCGAGATTGGTTACAGCTTTGTGGTGAGTTCCGGTCACTTGCGTTGCCGCAAGAAAGGTGAAACCATACAACATAAACAAACATAGACAAAGTATGGGATAAAAAGTTCGAGTCTTTTGGTATCGGTCTTACGTTACTTAAACTTTTTTACACCTAAACGAATACATGGAAGAGAACCGTCGCACAGTGGCGCATATTGACTTTTTTGGTTGCAAAAATCATAGCTCGTAAACAAATAAAGATATCGAGATCATTTTTTTTTCAGCTTGAAGAAAAATTCCAAAGCTATAAATTTTGTGAATTTTAAGAAAAAATATTTACAGGGTGTTTCAGAATTTTCTGCTGAAATACGACTTTCTTCCAATAGAAAATGCACTTAATATTTTACCTCAAAAAATGTCAATAGTAAGTGTCTGAAGTAAGAACAGGGTGCCTTAAAGTAAAAAAAAGTCACAGTGGTGTATAAAAGTAAACAAACAAAAATTTTTTAAATATTTCTGTATGTATACCAAAAGCCTTTTTTTATTATTTTACTCAACATAAGACTGAAAATATACTACTTCAGTGGTATATTTTTAGTCAAGGTATAGAGATAGTGTGCAAGGTGCTATAAAATAATACAATTTAAGGAAAATGCTTTACAGGGTGTTCCATAATAACAATATTTTTTTTTTTCCAAAAAGGTAAAAGTAGTATTTTACTTTAGAATAAAACTCAAATGTTAATGTTTGCAGTATTTGCATAGTATTAAAAAACTAGTTCAATTGAAAGAGTAGATGAAAAAAATGAACCATTCAAATTTTGTGTTGCAAAAAGTTTTTTTTTATTTTGTGGCACATCAACATAACAAATTATTTCAATAATATATTTCAAGTTTAACAGTGGAGAATAAATAAATTAATAAGTTATAATAAATAAAAACAAAAAACTAAATTTCTTGGAAACTTTCGTCAAAGTCCGATGTTATTTCTAATAAACTTATCATTTCTGGAGAGTATCGTGCTTTGAGGTCTTTTTCAGTTCTAACGTGCCTTAATGAAGAAATAAGAGGGTCAGATGAGGCTGAAAGCATGTTAAATAGGTCTTCATTCTGTCGCATCCTTGAAACCTTGCACGTATTTTAGAACCTATATGTTTTGTAGTCTTTATTTTTGGATTCCTGAGCCTCTTCTGACAGTTCTCCGATTGGTAACGACTGATACTCGATTATACTTTGGCCATGAGCCAAAATTTTATGAAGAGTAGGTGTAAGTTGCTTTTCGGGATACTTTTCTTTTAATAAATTTGTTGTTTCCATTGCATAAACTCCAAACTTCGAGCCGTCAACATTTTCTCTGCAGTTTAGAACGTTAAGTATTACTTGAAGCCTTCTTATCACCTCCATATTGACTCCAGTTATACGAGCTGTTACATCTGGTTCTGCGAAAAATCTTCTCGATGTATTTCCATCGTTAGTATTTCCAAATCCTTGTTTTGGTTTATCCACATCGAGTCCCATTCCCTCGCGAAATTTCCTTTGGATATCCTGCTTCCTTATTTTTTCTGCCTCCTTAGTTCCAATACTTTCATCAATATTTTCTCCATCTTGTTTGAGTGTATACGCAAGTTTTAAAATGAATTCCATGGATCTGATTCTGGCATGTAATGGAGATATTCCATATTCGTAATTATGCTCATCATTTGTTGACTCTTCTTCATTGTTGAAGTTTTTTTGCGTTCTTTTGCAAATGGGACATGACCGTGTCGACTTTGTTTCAGTGATTTCATTCAAAAATTTTCCGTCAATCATCGTTAAAAATAGTTCGTGCTTTACAAGAATAGTTACTTCGTCATTAACCTTATATTCAAAAGGTTGAAGATCAGCGGTTTGGCTTTTGATGTCATTTACTGTGCTCCTTATAAGATCTGCAGTTTCCATTGCATACTGGAACATTATTGGTAGGCAAAAATGAACTGATGAAGGGCGAGGGTTTTTCCAATATTCACTATTGGAACACTTAAGTCTCAGGGGAACTATTGAGGCCATAAACATGTTTGCATCCGTTTTTGTTTCACCATCATGTGTTACTATTTTTTGTTTATAGGCACTTTGCCTAGATGATCCATCACAGCCCCAAATGCTTTGTAACTTCAGCCTTCTTGGAAGTCCAATTAATTCCGGTTCACTCTTGGTTTCCAAAATTCTTCTTGTTGTGTGATCTAAAGTGTCTTGAAGGCTGACTCTGGCAGATGTTTCTGTTATTTCACAATTATCTGGAACTGGTGCTTTTTTCGTGAGTGTTATGGTCTTATAAGATGGGAGAACATTTACGTTGTGTCTCATTAAGGAACTTCTTAAAATTCCATACTTTTCTTTTGTTAGTCCCAGATCCATAAACAAGGCTAAGGCGTTTGCACTATCATACATGATATGATCTTTTTGAGGAATGCGAATGCTTTCTTTTATCCTTTTAAGTCGTAGTGGACTTGCTACTGATACTGCCTTGGTTATATCGGCCTTACGCTTCTCATGATCCTTATTATACTTTATAACTAAGGCTGTTGAAAGATTTTCAATTGTGATGTCTTCAGTAGCATTGATCAATTTCTGTTTCTTGGTAAATGACGAGCACTCCGTTATAGATTTCCTTGGCCTTCCTCTAGAATTATTTGATGTACTTGGTAAACTATCCGTTTCATCTGTCATTTCAAAATCAATGCACAGAACATTTGACAGCCAACAATTATTTTTCTTTAAAAAATTGAGTTTTGTTCTATTGGCTGCATTCCATTTTGACTTAGCGTTTATATAAAATGATGACAACTTTTTATCGAAGTTAGCTATTCCTGTAAGTGACCAATTATCAGCTATAAGGTTATATTTATTTTTTACACCATTTTTAAGTTCTTTTAAAATAATTTGTTTGTTAAAATATGAGTAGTGTCTATGACTTATCAATGACGTGTTTACTTTATAAATAATCATTTAAAAACAAAATTATATTTATATACCTACTTATTTTGAGATGATAATATGTGTAGGTACCTAACATTCTTATTGCATTAAATAAAAAGGATTACTTGATCTGCCATAAAAATACAAAAATATTACCTGGCCATACCCATGTCCTAATTCTTTAAATTTGAGGTATTCAAAAAATGACCATAGGACCATAAAATATTTATTATATGTAGTTAAGAATACATTTTTACATGTAAAAATAATGTTTTTACGACCACTTGCATTTTTAAGGATATAATAAGAGATATATAAAAAAAAGTCATAAATGAGTAAAAATAACCTTTTTTAATAAAATCTCTCTAAAACGCAAATGGGCAAAAACGGGCAGCTGGTTTTCTTAGTAAATGTTTCAGAAATAGTCAAAGATTACATTTCCGTTGAGTTTAGGCCAAAGACTCTTAAAGGATTTTTTATAACTCAACTCAAAGTCAAAAAATTGAGCCAAAAACTGCCTTTCAAAAATCTTAAAACTTTGAAATAAAAAAAAAAAAATGGACCATAATTGCAATACAAATGGTCCTTTTTACAAGCTCAAATAAAAAAAAAATATACTCTGAAACTTTTCATAAAACAAATGTTTTTTCTTTGATTTTAAAAATAACGAAACTTTGACTACCTGTAACATTCGAATCCTTCGATCGATTTTAAAATTTTTTTCGGATTTTGAAGCTTCCAATATTTCCTAATCCAGTAAACAAATTAGTTTTGGATTTGAAGCATACACGAAAATTGAATTAAGCAAGCACTTTTGCAAAAAGGCGCCTCAGTGCGTCGATGCAATAGGCGTCTTTGGAGATCCTCAAATATTTTTTTTTATTTTTTCTCGATGTTTCCAGATGCCTTCACCGATGAAGGGTTGTCGGAAGTTGCCCTGTAGATAGAGAGAAAAGTTTTTTTTTATAATTTATTAGATTCAATAGTTAAATTCAATTATAGTATACTTTAATTTTGTTTTTCTCATTTTTTTTCGGCTCGCAGTACGAACGAAAGCTTCTTCTCCTGCATCATTTTGTCATCCTTCTGAAATCAGAATTCTCATCCCTTATGATTTTATGATCTTTCTGAAAATTTTGGAATTTTAAAAATTTTAAAAACCTTTTATACATTTTTTTTAGTTTTTGAATTTATATTTTGCAAGAAAATTACCTGTTTTTTTTTTTACTTTTATCAAAGTTTATATTTTTTTTTTTCAATAATTGGTTTCTGGTCGTGTGGAGTCAACGGCTTCGTACTCGAACAAGCGCCCTTTTTGGATTTGGGGTTGCACTTAACAAAAAGAAAAAAAAATTTGTTTAGTTGAGGTTTACAATTGTTTTGGTTGAATTTTGGTATGTTCCGCATACTTTTTTTGGTTAACAGCTGGTATTGGAAATTCGAAACCAGGAGTCACAGTTTTTTGGGACATTGATTTTTTTTTGCTTTCGATCCAGAGTTAACATTTTTTTTAACATAATTTATCGTCTTTTTTGAAGTTGTGTGGGGAAGGTTTGGAATAGGTCGACGAGTTAAGTGTGATTTACGCAAATTCCGAGGCTAGATTTGACGACTTCTACCAAAGATTTCGGAGTACCATCGATCGTTTCGACTTAGACAATTCCTTTAGTTATTCCGAAAATTTGAATTCTACAGTTTCGAATTCAACGTTTAATATGTCGAAAGGAACGGATCCTGCAAACGAGAATGAAGAATTGCAAAACGGTTTGCAAGATAGGGGTGGTTTAAGAAGTAGAGGACCATACGGATGAATTAGCCGCTAGGATCGAGAGGAGTATGTTGGAAAATCAGGTTCGGTTATTTTAACAAATGGATGTGCTTATGGTAAATGTAATTAAAAAACTGGAAAATTTACACATACCAGCTCCAACGCAGAATACTGCACCCAGAAATAACCAGCCTAACGCTGACATAGGGTCGGTTGGTGGTACAGCCACTGAAAATTTTCCAGCAACACCGGTGCACACCAATTCCATCTCTCCATCGATGTTAAGCGCGTCGGACTACTGCAACCCAGACAGATGGAACATCAAATATGACGGTACCGATAATGTTACCGATTTTATTTTTATTATCGAGAAGATGCAAAAATCTTCTAAATATAGCGATGAGAAAAAAAGAGTTTGGGCAATTCGAAAGTTATGTTGAAATATACATGAAGTTGCTCACGCGTAAGCAAAGGGTCAAAGAGAGTTTCGACGATTTTCATACGCCCATTGTTTTTTTAAACGACCGATTAAAAGAACCGTTTGATGATAGGAAAATGGTTGACGTTATTCGTAATAACGCCAAAGTCAGAATAGGTGAGATATTACTATCAAGCGAAGTAAAAACTCTGGAGCAATTGAGGAATAAAGCCAGAGAAGCCAAGAGATTTTTGGCGAAGCGAACTTCTTCCCAGTAGTAGCCCGTAGCGTAATGGTTAGTGCGTTCGACTGTCACGCTGGAGGTCTGGGATCGCTTCCCAGCCTCGTCCACTTCAAAACTAAAAAGTTTTTTTCAGGGCTACTGCCTCTTGCGATGAATTGACAAATCCTCCAAGAGTATCACTTGTCACGAATAAGTGCTTCTCGTCTAGCCGTTCGGATTCGGCATAAAATTGTAGGTCCCTTCCATTCCTGTCGAAAGGCGCACACAGGAATGGTTGCGAGTTGTTAGTCACCCGATTTATTATTTTTCATTCATGCATGGTGTAACTAAAGACTGATCCGCATCTGTGTCGTGTGTTGTGTTGTGGAGTCGTGTATCGCTATCACTACAATGTATTTCATATGCGTAGAACCATATTTGTCTCGTGTGTTGTGTTGCAGTGTGGCGCATAAAATATATGGAATGACAGCGACACACGACTCCACAACACAACACACGACACAGATGTGGAAAAAATGTTTCTCCCCCACTCACTTAAGGTGCAGCGAAAAAAAGAGCATTTTAAATTACAGAAGTAATCCATATTTTTCTCTTTCACTCATTTAATGGGTTAAAAGTGAGGTATTCCTTATGTCAAATTTTTCATTTATTGAATTATTTGAAATTTCCGAAATTTATAGAAAATAGTGTGGTAAAATATAAAGTTTTTGTGCAATGTCATGAGTATGTGTAAATTCCTATTCAGTGATACCTATTTAAGTGGATTTGACTACTTTATAAATGAGAAAAAAGGAGTTTGACAACAGAAATAATAGATATGATATGTCAGAGAACTAAAAAAAACTCTGACCGTGTTCTGTAACTATCGAAACTTATTTAGTTCGCGATAAAAGTTGTGAATAAAACAAGAAAGAATAATTTGGACGTCTACATTTACTCAATGATTAGGAAAGCTACTTTTCGTAAACTATTAAGGTAGATTTGTAAAGGTTCTCCCCAACCACGTTCATTGACGACCACGAAACTACATCAGCAACGTGTTTTTATTGTTGTTTTTTTCTTCGTAAACGAATAATTGGCATTAGTTTGGCGGATCCTTATATAGTTGGAAGCTGTTAGAAGTAGAAACCAATGAAAAGCAGCTTTCTGAAGAATGAAAATCAGAATTGAGCCATAATTCACTGTATCCTTTTTTTCGTTCCTGCCTAAAGAAAAGTCAGTTTCATTTCCATAAGGTGCACTCGGGGATGCCCTTCTTCAGCGAAAACAATAGTTAACGCAAATCTAGAAACCGAAATTATGGGCGCACTTGGTATATCACAGATTTTTTTTGTATTCGAAGCATTAGAAACCGTCCACAGTTCTTAAAATCCGTTAAATTATGGCTTCTTAATTTCAATACTTATAACATTGAATCTTTGTTAAACTACGTCATTTGATAATATGTGTTCTCTTTATTTATTTGCGTACAATAATTCAAATATTCTTTATGCAGTTCAAATCAATCATAGTCGATAACATTCGTAATAAACTTTTTTTCTCTGTTTCTGTTCATTTATCATATACGTTATTAATAATATGTTCACCCCACAATATACAAAATCTGTAAATGTGGCATTAATTCAATTTTAACTTAAAATTCAAATGTTACAACCTATTCTCTCTAATTAATTGTCCAAATTATATCATTAAATTAGAAATAAGATATCTAAAAATTGTTAGGAGAATATGATATTAATAAATAATAAAAATAATAATAACTACCGTGTGAGCCTTTAATTCTCCTGTGCTTTTCTTTGGTACAATTAGCAATGGTGAGTTATATGGACTTGTTGATGGTTCAATTATGTCCTCATCCAGTAATTTTTCAACCTGCTCCTCTATTTCATGCAAATTTGCATGTGGTAACCTGTAATTTCTTATATAAACTGGTGTTTTGTATGTTTATGCTATTTTTTGCTCATAAAAATTGTTTTTACTTAATTCACCTCCTTCTAAATGAAATATATTTTGAAATTGTTTACATATTCTAAAAACGTCTTCATTTGCATTATTATCTAAGTTATCTACTTTTATTTCACTTTGTATTCGTTTAAATCTATCTTCATCTTCTAAACTGTTTTTAAAATTTAGTACTTGATAGCTAGAGATTGGTTCTAATCCTAACGAAATTTGTATTAAAGTGACCTCATTCTCTGTTGTATTAAGTATTTTTATATGCTTATTTCCTTCTTTAGGAATAATTGCATTTGCTAAAAATATCCCTTTCTTAATTTCTTTTTCATGTATTATACTATCTTCTTTTAAATCTATATTTATCATATGAATTATGTCTGTCCTTGGCGGTAGTTTAATATTATCATAAATATCTCTTGTATTCATGTTCATTGGCAATACTATATCTTCTCCATCTAGGGAAATTGTTAATGTGCACGTCTCATAATCAATTTTACAATTATGGTTTATTAAAAAGTCTCTTCCTAGTATTCCATCAGTGGTTAAATTTATTTTACTATCTATTATGCTAAATTTACGTTCAACTTCATTATCTTGGAACCATAAATTTAATTTTGTTATTTCTATTGTTATTATAGATTCTTTTGCTATTCCATTTATCTGACAATTGTTATCATATTCTATGTTGTAATTATTATTGACTATGCTATTCTTAATTATTGAAATATCGGCTCCTGTATCTATTAATAAACTTATTGGTTGATTTCTGCCTTTTATTTTTAATTTTATAAAGTTTGTATCTTTGTTAGAATTTTTAGTGTAAATTATCTTCTTCTGGATGTGGGCCCCGGGTTTTGTCGGCCGGGGACGTACCCGTTTCCCTGAAAATTTTTCCTGTCATTATAATTTTGTGTTCTGTAATGTCCTCTGTTGTTAATGTTTTGTCCCCTGAATTGATTGAAATTACTATTATTGTTCTGACATGAAGAGTTTGTATTTGAATAATTTCGATTAAAGTTTCCTCTGGTGCTACCTCTACCTCTCTGTATCCTATTAAAATGCATTATTTGGCTAGAATGCTGAGGACTAACTTCTAAAGCAATTTGCACTACTTCTGCAAGCATGGATGGTCTTGGAGCCATTACTAATGATTTATAAGGTTCTGGTAAACCATTTTTGAATGCTGCTAGTCCTATTTTTTCATTCAGCTTGACTATTGTCTCTCTGTGTGCCTGACCCTGTTCCGAAATTTGTAAATCATTCAAAGATGCTAGTAGGTATTCTATTCGTGAAGCAAAAACTGAGACATTTTGGTTTCCTTGAAAACTTTGTGAAATCTCACTATGCAATCTAAAAGCATTTTTGTTTAATTTATATAATGATTTTAAAATTTGTCGAAAATCATCAAAGGTTGTCGGTGTATTTTCTGTTTGGATCTTATTTTTTACTTTTTCTGATAGCTTAGTAGCCAGAATGAATTTAATGTGTTTCTTTTTGGTTTGTATCTTTTAAAGTATCGTGATATAATTCTATCAAACCTAGAAAATTATTAAGATCTTTTTGACTACCCTGAAATTCAGGTATCACCTTGGTGGCTGTTACTAAATCAAAATTTGCCACTGTGCTTTCTACCTCTATTTTTGTGTCTGTATCTATATCTTCGTCTTCTTCTAAAGTTCCTAAATTTTTGTTTTCACCTTTAATTTTAAAAATTTGTACAACTAATAAGTCAAATTTTTGTTTTATCTGTGTAATATCTTTTAGGTCAGCTGTGTTTTGTTTTACTGACCATGTTTGTTCAATTTGATTATTAACCTTTTGTACATATTCTTTAGTATACGTCCCATTAGGTGCTTTTTTTAAATTGTCGAGTACTTTTCTTAAATTAACAAACTCCATATATTTAAAAGTATATATGAATATTTTTATTTTTTAAGTTTTATATTATATATTGGAATAGATCATTGAATTAATTAATTTTTTTTTTTTTTTTACATTTAATGTTTTTAAGGCATGCTTTCTTAAATAATTTTTGTAATAAGCATTCAATTTGCATAGAATTATGATTATTAAAAGAAAGAAATTAAAGTATACTATTTTGTCGCCTAGAGGTGTTGTCGATGATTTTGATGCTGCAGATGCTGCTGCTACGTTATTTATGATTTCCTCCTTGGAAGTTTTGCCACCCGTTGTTTTTCAGGTCTTTCAGCTCACCAATATGTGTTCGCTTCTGGTCTGCAGTGCTTATGTTGATTATCCTCTCAAGGTTTGCACACTTCCTCTGGAACTGTCTTTTGCGGCCTCCTCGTTTCTTCTTTTGTTTCTTTTCTTGTTTCTTCTTTTCTTCTTGACGTTTTCTATATTCCTCTATAGATAGTGGTTTCGGTCCAGCGGTCTTAGGAGTGGGGATATACCTTGGGAACTCTCTGGTTTCTACGGTCGTTGGACGGTATTCAGCGAGTTCTTCCCACTTTCTGGAGATCTCGTTTATGTCGTGTAGTGTGGTCATCTATCTGACTGTTTTGAAAGAAAGCGAAAACATATTTTTGAAAACTATTGGTAGTGTGGTCATCTATCTGATTGTTTTTGAATGATAGCGAAAAAGTATTTTTGAAAACTATTATAGATTTTTGGTTCAGACTTGCAGGATCGCCATGTTATGATTGACGAGGAAGTCTAGTTCTTAAAGAACGAAGTCAATTTCTTAGCTTTAGTACAAAAGCCGCTTATTAGTCCGAGCATCAAAATGCACGATATTAAATAAGATGAGTCGTGGTTAAGGTTTTAACTTAGACTGATTTTATTTTCCAAATTTTCTTCTATTTATACTTACAACTAGTTCTACAAATTTAATTTTCATAGTTCTTTTCCTAGTTCTTTATTTATTTATTTTACTTATGACCTACAATATATTACCCCACATGACGTAAGAATTAAATGTCCACTTGACAAAAAATACTTTCGGTTGTATTTCCTCAAAAGCATTCCGAATGCTCAGTCAATGTGACGCATATAATTGCAGTCATAAACAAAAATCAATATTGGGTTATTTTAAATGCACTTGGTGCATAGCGACCGACTGTGACACTGTGTAACATGATCAGTTCAATGCACGATGGTATCGCTTGGTGACGGCTGATCATTTTCAACATAATCCAATGTAGGTTATAGGTGACATGCTGTCGCGAAGAGCTAAGGGTTCTTGGTACACAGCACAACATACGACTCTGCTGGGTTCCTGACCACAGTGGTGTCCCAGGTAATGAAAGTGCTGACGAACTGGCAAGAATGGGGTCAGCACTTGATCTTAATCAAGCAGATTCAACTGTTCAAATCCCGCCCTGTAATCTTAAGAGGGTAATCGAGAGTAAAGTTCTAGCTATAACCAACAAGAGATGGAACTCACTCGATACCTGTGTTATAACTAGAAAATTATGGCCTAGTTTCGATAAACAAAAGACCGACAAAATCATCCACCTGGGAAAGAAGTCTATCTATTCTCGTGAGCGTTACCACTGGGCACAACCAACTGGGTTACCATAAGAAAAAGATGAGTCTCAGTATGGACGACTTATGTAGAGGATGTGGTGACGAAGAGATACATGAGGATACTCCACACTACCTTTGTCACTGCCCTGCACTATGTCATCTAAGAAATAGGCTCCTCGGGAGACATTTCTTCAATGACTTAGAGGAACTATCTGACATTACAAGCAATAACATGTTAAAATTTATTAACGCTACAAAATGGCTTGACAATTCTTAAATACAGCTAAACAAATGAGTCACATACACCAACCCACTGATCTATCAAACTCAACCGCCAGACGTTGCATGGAGCCATTGCTCCTACGGGCCTGGTGGTGGGGATGATTTAAACAGTGGAGGTAAAGAGAAGGGACCACGCCCTTGAAAAGACGATTGTGCGTTGACCTCTCCTCAACCTGGTGATTGTGCTTACGGACACTTCTTCAGTAACCTGAAGACTAATCTTACTGAACGGGGCAGACGCATGCACCAACCACTGATCTATCAATCTCACCCAGCGGACGTTGCATGGAGCCACTGCTCCTACGGGCCCGGTGGAGAGATGATATTTCCGGTGGGGTAAATGAGGGAATCACGCACTAAGAAGACAATGGTGCGTTTAACTCTCCTCAACCCGGTGTTAATATTTCTTCTTCTATTCTTCTATACCTGGATAGCTTCACCGAGTTAACTAGGCAGACACATACACCAACCACTGATCTTTCAAACTCATCCACCAGACGTTGCACGGAGCCACTGCTCCTACGGGCCTGATGGGGGGATGATTTAACCAGTGGGGGTAGGGGAGATCACGCCCTTAAAGGACAGTGATACGTTGGTCTCTCCTAAGCCCGGTGATTGTGCCGACGACGTAGGCTTACATTACAGAACGGGGTAGACGCGTACACCAACCACTAATCTATCAAACTCACTCACCAGACGTTGAATGGAGCCACTGCTCCTACGGGCCTGGTGAGTGGATGATCTATTCAGAGGGGGTAGAGGTAGAGATCACGCCCTTAAAAGACAACGGTGCGATAACTTCTCCACAACCCGGTGACTATGCGCAAACAAACACTTCTCCAACACCTTAATGGGACCAACTTAACAAAGCTACCACATACACCAACCACTGATTTATCAAACTTACCCGCCAGACGTTGCATGGAGCCACTGCTCCTACGGGCCTGGCGGACGAATGATTTACCTGTTGGGGGTAAGGGAGAGGCTCACGCTCTAAAAACACTATGGTGAGCTGGCCTCTCCTTTGCCCGGTGATTGTGTCGACGGACTCTCCTTATCTGACCTAACTGGGCAGTCGCTGGCACCAACCACTGATTTATCGTACCCAGCGCCAGACGTTGCATGGAGCCATTGCTCCTACGGGTCTGGTGTGGGGTTGATCAATCCAGTGAGGGTAAAGGAAAGGGACACGCCCTTAAAAGATAATGATGCGTCAACCTATCCTCAACCCGGTATTTACACAGCGACTGACACTCCTTCAATCAATTTGTAGACGACTTTTTCCAAGCTTCAGCTTGTAAGAACGGTATTGACGCCCTCTAAGGGCTATGTCATTGGATTTATCATAGGTTTCTTTTATGGGGATTAATCCCCAGGGTATCACAATGGATCTACACTGATCTAAGTGTGACGGTAACAAGATCAACTGTCAGCCCACTAACCTAACCTAATGTAGGTCGATATGCGTCGAGTTCAAGAATGTTTACATTTTGAATATTATTGTTATTGTTTAAATTTATTTATTGTTTTGGTTTTATGTGTTACACACAACACGCCACAAAGAAGACAAAGCATCTTGCAACTCAGCAGATTTGATGATCGTATGATCATCCAATATAATATGTATATGTTTATTTATATTCGGCACCCTAGTTCTAATTATTAATTGTATCTTAGCTTTAAGTCAGTTCCATTTTGCATCTGAATAAAAGAGGAGCATCTTGGTCTAATAAAAACTTTTCGCCTTGAATATCATTTTTGCCTTCGCGTAGGAGAAGATATTTTTTTGTCAATCCCAGAGGATTTGTACATATCGCGCGCGAATTGTAACCATTCATTGTCTCAACAATTAATAGGGGTATTCATGCAACGATGTAAAACACTAGATAAGTTTACCATTTGGGTAAGTTTACCATTTGGTTAATGAACTGTCAAATTTTGTATGGGAAATGATTTACTTAAATTGGATAAAATTCCCCAACGAATTTGGTTGGGAAATATTTCTCAAAAATATGATAAATACCAGAAGACCCGTGCGAAAATTTCGCACATTTAATAAGGCTTTAAATTTTCAAATAGAATGTTTGAACAAAATAAACAAATTCTTTTTATTATTGGTATGAACATATTAGAAGAATTGAATTTAAATATTATAGATATGCATTTAAGTGATTGTAATATTTTTTCTAATAAAATTTGATGCAATAAAAAAATTTCTTTGATTATTTTCATTCTAAATGCGTTTCGATTTTTTTTATCAACCCCTTTCGATTGACATACCAACAATATTTTTAACATTGATCGTTCCTAAACGAAATGTTACACAGTGTAACACTTTTAACAATGACATTTTTAAATTTTTTTTTGACACAACAACAATAGTTAACATTTTATAGAAAAAGAAAAAAGAACGCACCACTGTCATTTCGCCGAGCTAGAGGAAAGTGTTTAGAGATTTCAAAACGTTAAAATAGTGAAAACAATAAATAAAAAAGTGAAACAAAAGTTAACATAGTGAATATTTTCAAATAAAAATATGCGTTAAATCGTGTAAAAACACCTAAAATATGGAGTTTACAATTTTTGCATCTCACGGGCTGATTGTGTCTTATATTCCACATAATGTTTTTACATGACTAAACGCAGCACCGCATATGTTATATATATTTTGTTTTCAATGAAGTAATGCATGTATTCACCATATTTACATTTATATAACTTTTTTATTTAGTTTAATAAGCCTTCTCACTATTTAGACTTAAATCTCAAAAATACATCTATCAAAAACACAGCTAAAAATTCTTTTGGGGGCCCCAGCATTTAGCTATCTTACTGCATTCTGACCCTGTGTGAATGCATTTGTGTTTGTGTAACTCACACTTTTTCTCCGATATGCCCGTTCCTCTATTTCTTCTTCTAAGATTTTAAATTAAAGAATTAATAAATATGTTTCTTTCATTCTTGTAATCTAGGGATACTTCTAAATGTATTCAGCTTTTAATAATGAGAAAAAAGATAACAAATAACAGAAGTAGGTAACAAATATCTTTCTACACCACTCACTCAATGTGCAAGTGAAAAAAGAGGATTATACATTACAAAAGTAATAAATATGTTTCTTTCATTCATGCATGGTGTAACTAAAGCCTGATCCGCATCTGTGTCGTGTGTTGTGTTGTATTGTGGAGTCGTGTGTCGCTATCACTACAATGTATTTCATATGCGTAGAACCATATTTGTCTCGTGTGTTGTGTTGCAGTGGCGCATAAAATATATGGAATGACAGCGACACACGACTCCACGACACAACACACGACACAGATGTGGAAAGAATGTTTCTCCCCCACTCACTTAAGGTGCAGCGAAAAAAAGAGCATTTTAAATTACAGAAGTAATACATATTTTTCTCTTTCACTCATTCAATGGTTTTAAAGTGAGGTATTCCTTATGTCAAATTTTTCATTTATTGAATTATTTGAAATTTCCGAAATTTATAGAAAATAGTGTGGTAAAATATAAAGTTTTTGTGCAATGTCATGAGTATGTGTAAATTCCTATTCAGTGATACCTATTTTAGTGGATTTGACTATTTTATAAATGAGAAAAAAAGAGTTTGACAACAGAAATAATATATATGATGTGTCAGAGAACTAAAAAAAACTCTGACAGTGTTCTGTAACTATCGAAACTTATTTAGTTCGCGATAAAAGTTGTGAATAAAGCAAGAAAGAATAATTTGGACGTCTACATTTAATCAATGATTTCGTAAACTATTAAGGTAGATTTGTAAAGGTTCTCCCCAACCACGTTCATTGACGACCACGAAACTACATCAGCAACGTGTTTTTATTGTTGATTTTTTCTTCGTAAACGAATCATTGGCATTAGTTTGGCTGATCCTTATATAGTTGGAAGCTGTTAGAAGTAGAAACCAATGAAAAGCAGCTTTCTGAAGAATGAAAATCAGAATTGAGCTATAATTCACTGTATCCCTTTTTTTCGTTCCTGCCTAAACAAAAGTCAGTTTCATTTCCATAAGGTGCACTCGGGGGTGCCCTTCTTCAGCGAAAACAATAGTTAACGCAAATCTAGAAACCGAAATTATGGGCGCACTTGGTATATCATAGATTTTTTTTTGTATTTGCTCATTTTCGTCCGACAACTTCTATTTTTCTAACTCGGTACGATCAAACATTTTTCGAACTACACTTTTTAGGAATTCTTACACTATTGTCTCTCGCAAATTATACAACAGTCTTCCAGCGGAATTACGAAGCATTAGAAACCGTCCACAGTTCTTAAAATCCGTTAAATTATGGCTTCTTAATTTCAATACTTATAACATTGAATCTTTGTTAAACTACGTCATTTAATAATATGTGTTCTCTTTATTTATTTGCGTACAATAATTCAAATATTCTTTATGCAGTTCAAATCAATCATAGTCGATAAAATTCGTAATAAACTTTTTTTCTCTGTTTCTGTTTATTTATCATATATGTTGTTTATAATATGTTCACCCCACAATATACAAAATCTGTAAATGTGGAATTAATTCAATTTTAACTTAAAATTCAAATGTTACAACCTATTCTCTCTAATTAATTGTCCAAATTATATCATTAAATTAGAAATAAGATATCTAAAAATTGTTAGGAGAATATGATATTAATAAATAATAAAAATAATAATAACTACCGTGTGAGCCTTTAATTCTCCTGTGCTTTTCTTTGGTACATTAGCAATGGAGACCTGTTGATGGTTCAATGATGACCTCATCCAGTAATTTTTCAACCTGCTCCTCTATTTCATGCAAATTTGCATGTGGTAACCTGTAATTTCTTATATAAACTGGTGTTTTGTATGTTTATGCTATTTTTTGCTCATAAAAATTGTTTTTACTTAATTCACCTCCTTCTAAATGAAATATATTTTGAAATTGTTTACATATTCTAAAAACGTCTTCATTTGCATTATTATCTAAGTTATCTACTTTTATTTCACTTTGTATTCGTTTAAATCTATCTTCATCTTCTAAACTGTTTTTAAAATTTAGTACTTGATAGCTAGAGATTGGTTCTAATCCTAACGAAATTTGTATTAAAGTGACCTCATTCTCTGTTGTATTAAGTATTTTTATATGCTTATTTCCTTCTTTTGGAATAATTGCATTTGCTAAAAATATCCCTTTCTTAATTTCTTTTCCATGTATTATACTATCTTCTTTTAAATCTATATTTATCATATGAATTATCTCTGTCCTTGGCGGTAGTTTGAAATTATCATAAATATCTCTTGTATTCATGTTCATTGGCAATACTATATCTTCTCCATCTAGGGAAATTGTTAATGTGCACGTCTCATAATCAATTTTACAATTATGCTTTATTAAAAAGTCTCTTCCTAGTATTCCATCAGTGGTTAAATTTATTTTACTATCTATTATGCTAAATTTACGTTCAACTTCATTATCTTGGAACCATAAATTTAATTTTGTGATTCCTATTGTTATTATAGATTCTTTTGCTATTCCATTTATCTGACAATTGTTATCATATTCTATGTTGTAATTATTATTGACTATGCTATTCTTAATTATTGAAATATCGGCTCCTGTATCTTTTAATAAACTTATTGGTTGATTTCTGCCTTTTGTTTTTAATTTTATAAAGTTTGTATCTTTGTTAGAATTTTTAGTGTAAATTATCTTCTTCTGGATGTGGGCCCCGGGTTTTGTCGGCCGGGGACGTACCCGTTTCCCTGAAAATTTTTCCTGTCATTATAATTTTGTGTTCTGTAATGTCCTCTGTTGTTAATGTTTTGTCCCCTGAATTGGTTGAAATTACTATTATTGTTCTGATATGAAGAGTTTGTATTTGAATAATTTCGATTAAAGTTTCCTCTGGTGCTACCTCTACCTCTCTGTATCCTATTAAAATGCATTATTTGGCTAGAATGCTGAGGACTAACTTCTAAAGCAATTTGCACTGCTTCTGCAAGCATGGATGGTCTTGGAGCCATTACTAATGATTTATAAGGTTCTGATAAACCATTTTTGAATGCTGCTAGTCCTATTTGGTCATTCAGCTTGACTATTGTCTCTCTGTGTGCCTGACCCTGTTCCGAAATTTGTAAATCATTCAAAGATGCTAGTAGGTATTCTATTCGTGAAGCAAAAACTGAGACATTTTGGTTTCCTTGAAAACTTTGTGAAATCTCACTATGCAATCTAAAAGCATTTTTGTTTAATTTATATAATGATTTTAAAATTTGTCGAAAATCATCAAAGGTTGTCGGTGTATTTTCTGTTTGGATCTTATTTTTTACTTTTTCTGATAGCTTAGTAGCCAGAATGAATTTAATGTGTTTCTTTTTGGTTTGTATCTTTTAAAGTATCGTGATATAATTCTATCAAACCTAGAAAATTATTTAGATCTTTCTGACTACCCTGAAATTCAGGTATCACCTTGGTGGCTGTTACTTAATCAAAATTTGCCACTGTGCTTTCTACCTCTATTTTTGTGTCTGTATCTGTATCTTCGTCTTCTTCTAAAGTTCCTAAATTTTTGTTTTCACCTTTAATTTTTAAATATTCCCTAATTTGTACAACTAATAAGTCAAATTTTTGTTTTATCTGTGTAATATCTTTTAGGTCAGCTGTGTTTTGTATTACTGACCATGTTTGTTCAATTTGCTTATTAACTTTTTGTACATATTCTTTAGTATACGTCCCATTAGGTGCTTTTTTTTAATTGTCTAGTACTTTTCTTAAATTAACAAACTCCATATATTTAAAAGTATATATGAATATTTTTTTTTTTTTTAAGTTTTATATTATATATTGGAATAGATCATTGAATTAATTAATTTTTTTTTTGTTTTAAACATTTAATGTTTTTAAGGCATGCTTTCTTAAATAATTTTTGTAATAAGCATTCAATTTGCAAAGAATTATGATTATTAAAAGAAAGAAATTTAAGTATACTATTTTGTCGCTTAGAGGTATTGTCGATGATGTTGATGCTGCAGATGCTGCTGCTACGTTATTTATGATTTCCTCCTTGGAAGTTTTGCCACCCGTTGTTTTTCAGATCTTTCAGCTCACCAATGTGTGTTCGCTTCTGGTCTGCAGTGCTTATGTTGATTATCCTCTCAAGGTTTGCACACTTCCTCTGTTACTGTCTTTTGCGGCCTCCTCGTTTCTTCTTTTGTTTCCTTTCTTGTTTCTTCTTTTCTTCTTGACGTTTTCTATATTCTTCTATAGATATTGGTTTCGGTCCAGCGGTCTTAGGAGTGAGGATATACCTTGGGAACTCTCTGGTTTCAACGGTCGTTGGACGGTATTCAGCGAGTTCTTCCCACTTTCTGGAGATCTCGTTTATGTCGTCTAGTGTGGTCATCTATCTGACTGTTTTGAAAGAAAGCGAAAACATATTTTTGAAAACTATTGGTAGTGTGGTCATCTATCTGATTGTTTTTGAAGGATAGCGAAAAAGTATTTTTGAAAACTATTATAGATTTTTGGTTCAGACTTGCAGGATCGCCATGTTATGATTGACGAGGAAGTCTAGTTCTTAAAGAACGAAGTCAATTTCTTAGCTTTAGTACAAAAGCCGCTTATTAGTCCGAGCATCAAAATGCACGATATTAAATAAGATGAGTCGTGGTTAAGGTTTTAACTTAGACTGATTTTATTTTCCAAATTTTCTTCCATTTATACTTACAACTAGTTCTACAAATTTAATTTTCATACTTATTCTTATCCTAGTTCTTTATTTATTTATTTAACTTATGACCTACAATATATTACCCCACATGACGTAAGAATTAAATGTCCACTTGACAAAATATACTTTCGGTTGTATTTCCTCAAAGGCATTCCGAATGCTCAGTCAATGTGACGCATATAATTGCAGTCACAAACAAAAATCAATATTGGGTTATTTTAAATGCACTTGGTGCATAGCGACCGACTGTGACACTGTGTAACATGATCAGTTCAATGCACGATGGTATCGCTTGGTGACGGCTGATCATTTTCAACATAATCCAATGTAGGTCGATATGCGTCGAGTTCAAGAATGTTTACATTTTGAATATTATTGTTATTGTTTAAATTTATTTATTGTTTTGGTTTTAGGTGTTACACACAACACGCCACAAAGAAGACAAAGCATCTTGCAACTCAGCAGATTTGATGATCGTATGATCATCCAACATAATATGTATATGTATATTTATATTCGGCACCCTAGTTCTAATTATTAGTTGTATCTTAGCTTTAAGTCAGTTCCATTTTGCATCTGAATAAAAGAGGAGCATCTTGGTCTAATAAAAACTGTTCGCCTTGAATATCATTTTTGCCTTCGCGTAGGAGAAGATATTTTGTTGTCAATCCCAGAGGATTTGTACATATCGCGCGCGAATTGTAACCATTCATTGTCTCAACAATTAATAGGGGTATTCATGCAACGATGTAACACACTAGATAAGTTTACCATTTGGGTAAGTTTACCATTTGGTAAATGAACTGTCAAATTTTTATTAATTTACTTAAATTGGATAAAATTCCCCAACGAATTTGGTTGGGAAATATTTCTCAGAAATATGATAAATACCAGAAGACCCGTGCGAAAATTTCGCACATTTAATAAGGCTTTAAATTTTCAAATAGAATGTTTGAACAAAATAAACAAATTCTTTTTATTATTGGTATGATCATATTAGAAGAATTGAATTTAAATATTATAGATATGCATTTAAGTGATCGTAATATTTTTTCTAATAAAATTTGATGCAATAAAAAAATTTCTTTAATTATTTTCATTCTAAATGCGTTTCGATTTTTTTTATCAACCCCTTTCGATTGACATACCAACAATATTTTTAACATTGATCGTTCCTAAACGAAATGTTACACAGTGTAACACTTTTAACAATGACATTTTTAAATTTTTTTTTGACACAACAACAATAGTTAACATTTTATAGAAAAAGAAAAAAGAACGCACCACTGTCATTTTGCCGAGCTAGAGGAAAGTGTTTAGAGATTTCAAAACGTTAAAATAGTGAAAACAATAAATAAAAAAGTGAAACAAAAGTTAACATAGTGAATATTTTCAAATAAAAATATGCGTTAAATCGTGTAAAAGCACCTAAAATATGGAGTTTACAATTTTTGCATCTCACGGGCTGATTGTGTCTTATATTCCACATAATGTTTTTACATGACTAAACGCAGCACCGCATATGTTATATATATTTTGTTTTCAATGAAGTAATGCATGTATTCACCATATTTACATTTATATAACTTTTGTATTTAGTTTAATAAGCCTTCTCACTATTTAGACTTAAATCTCAAAAATACATCTATCAAAAACACAGCTAAAAATTCTTTTGGGGGCCCCAGCATTTAGCTATCTTACTGCATTGTAGCGAGCTGCTTTGCCTTCACGGTCCTTGCTGGCATTTTTCGAACCCCTAGCTCAGCGGTGGTCTAGGTTCTTGGACCTCGAGATCACTACAAAATAAATTTCAATTGCCAGACTTGCATCTAGATAGTATCGATGCGCGAGACGTTATACTTAACCCTCCCTTCCTCGGTTACTCCCTCGCCAGAGTAACCCCTTTATTAGGCTTCTCCTCCTTCTACATCACTCCCTTTACATCATCCTTCTCATCCCTGTATCGAACTTACTCAAAACTCATTATCAAATAAGTTCAATAAAATGCTTTAATAAAAATCATCATTTCTTTTCTTTCAGTGTATGTTAAAACTAACGATTTTATTTCATATTATATATAAGTTATTAATTTATACTAAATTTAATTCAAAAATTTAAGCTTCGTTTTCACAGAAATCTTAATTACACAATTTTAACCCAAGTTTAAATTATCAATCGGCAACCCTTTGGCTGATCAAAAGGAAATTTATATTCTTTCTATTAAATCGTCTTCGATTTATTAATTAAGTTGGGATTTAAATTCCTCTTTTCACTTTCCTATATTTCACTGACTGTTTTTTTTAATTTCCATTAATCCCCCTGTTCAAACCCACCCTTCAATCCGCGTACTATTATATATATTGTTTTTTTTATTTCATATATATGTATATAATTAATTTAAATGTATTGCAACAATATAATTTGTTATAAAAAAAAATAACTCACCCTTAAATTCCTTTTGTAGTGGCCACTGCCTTACCCTCTGAGCTATACCAGCTGTGCAATTTTGGAGGGCAAATCGGTCATGTAACTTTGGTGTGCTTTCAAAGTATATGTATTTTTTTTTCTATACAGGGTCTCGTAGTAGGTGTTGATTTCTTCGATCACTTTTCCTGCTTGCCTGGTGAAATGGCAGTTTTAAAAATCAGGAAACTCCTGCCGGTAAACTAAATAAATCCTCAATTGGGCGGTTGGAATGAACTGGCCGTATAGGAATTTTCCTTAGATTTTCTTAAAAAAAAACATTTCTTTTTTTTATTAAACAAAACTAAACCAAGAATGTTTCACTATTTTACCTTGGAGTTTGCTTTCGCAAAATTTAATTATTCTCGACCCAAAGGGTTCGTAAAAATATGAGTATTTATAAATTGGACCACTTTCGAATTATTCGTTGGACAATTGAATAGTTTTTTTTTCTTTTTTTTTTTATATGTAAGTATTCGAAATTTAATTTTAATTTATAAAGCGAAATTGTATTCACGTACGTTAAAATTTGTCAACCGTCTTAGCTGATTGAACTTGATCGTTTAATTCCGCAATTCTTATTTATCCTATCACTAACCGGCATTGGAAAATATACAGAAATTTAAGCTTTTCTATTTTTTTGTTCTTAATTTCCAGGATCATTGACTTCATCAGATCAAAACCTTCACTCTCGAGTGAAAAGCATAATATTCCTACCCATTAATTTGTTTTTCTCTTTAACGTTGCGCAGAGAAAATCTGCACACGAGTTTTCTCGCTTTGCAATTTTAAAAGCTTTTTCCGAGCCTAGATCGCCAGAAACTAATACCATCTAGTACTTTTGGCATCTTAGTACATTCCAAACTCTTCCTTACTTGACAATTGACGTTTCCTACTCGTGTTTGTTTTCGTTTGTGCCCGTCTTTTTATTAAAAATTTTCCTTTTGCGCGTAGAATTTCTTCTTTTTTTTCTGTCGCGCATCTTTAATTGATAAAAAATATCAATTTCGGTATCAGCATTCTGACCCTGTGTGAATGCATTTGTGTTTGTGTAACTCACACTTTTTCCTCGATATGCCCGTTCCTCTATTTCTTCTTCTAAGATTTTAAATTAAAGAATTAATAAATATGTTTCTTTCATTCTTGCAATCTAGGGATACTTCTAAATGTATTCAGCTTTTTAAAATGAGAAAAAAGATAACAAATAACAGAAGTAGGTAACAAATATCTTTCTACACCACTCACTCAATGTGCAAGTGAAAAAAGAGGATTATACATTACAAAAGTAATAAATATGTTTCTTTCATTCATGCATGGTGTAACTAAAGCCTGATCCGCATCTGTGTCGTGTGTTGTGTTGTGGAGTCGTGTGTCGCTATCACTACAATGTATTTCATATGCGTAGAACCATATTTGTCTCGTGTGTTGTGTTGCAGTGTGGCGCATAAAATATATGGAATGACAGCGACACACGACTCCACGACACAACACACGACACAGATGTGGAAAGAATGTTTCTCCCCCACTCACTTAAGGTGCAGCGAAAAAAAGAGCATTTTAAATTACAGAAGTAATACATATTTTTCTCTTTCACTCATTCAATGGTTTTAAAGTGAGGTATTCCTTATGTCAAATTTTTCATTTATTGAATTATTTGAAATTTCCGAAATTTATAGAAAATAGTGTGGTAAAATATAAAGTTTTTGTGCAGTGTCATGAGTATGTGAAAATTCCTATTCAGTGATACCTATTTTAGTGGAGTTGACTATTTTATAAATGAGAAAAAAAGAGTTTGACAACAGAAATAATATATATGATATGTCAGAGAACTAAAAAAAACTCTGACCGTGTTCTGTAACTTTCGAAACTTATTTAGTTCGCGATAAAAGTTGTGAATAAAACAACAAAGAATAATTTGGAGGTCTACATTTAATCAATGATTAGGAAAGCTACGTTTCGTAAACTATTAAGGTAGATTTGTAAAGGTTCTCCCCAACCACGTTCATTGACGACCACGAAGATACATCAGCAACGTGTTTTTATTGTTGTTTTTTTCTTCGTAAACGAATCATTGGCATTAGTTTGGCTGATCCTTATATAGTTGGAAGCTGTTAGAAGTAGAAACCAATGAAAAGCAGCTTTCTTAAGAATGAAAATCAGAATTGAGCTATAATTCACTGTATCCCTTTTTTTCGTTCCTGCCTAAAGAAAAGTCAGTTTCATTTCCATAAGGTGCACTCGGGGATGCCCTTCGTCAGCGAAAACAATAGTTAACGCAAATCTAGAAACCGAAATTATGGGCGCACTTGGTATATCATAGATTTTTTTTTTGTATTCGCTCATTTTCGTCCGACAACTTCTATTTTTCTAACTCGGTACGATCAAACATTTTTCGAACTACACTTTTTAGGAATTCTTACACTATTGTCTCTCGCAAATTATACAACAGTCTTCCAGCAGAATTACGAAGCATTAGAAACCGTCCACAGTTCTTAAAATCCGTTAAATTATGGCTTCTTAATTTCAATACTTATAACATTGAATCTTTGTTAGACTACGTCATTTGATAATATTTGTCTCTTTATTTATTTGCGTACAATAATTCAAATATTCTTTATGCAGTTCAAATCAATCATAGTCGATAAAATTCGTAATAAACTTTTTTCTCTGTTTCTGTTCATTTATCATATACGTTATTTATAATATGTTCACCCCACAATATACAAAATCTGTAAATGTGGCATTAATTCAATTTTAACTTACAACCTATTCTCTCTAATTAATTGTCCAAATTATATCATTAAATTAGAAATAAGATATCTAAAAATTGTTAGGAGAATATGATATTAATAAATAATAAAAATAATAATAACTACCGTGTGAGCCTACGACCATTGTCACCGTGTATCTTACATTTTTTATCGTTCCGAGACATTCGGCTTCAATTTCGTGTTGGTTCGGGAGAGGTTCTTTATTAAAAAATAACTTCGAAATCTAAAAACGTTTAATGTGTCACACACCAAATCTGTCAAATAAACGAACAGCTGATTCAACTACCAGCATTTAACCAAATGACCAAAAAGGTCGTTCATGCAAACTTTTGAGTAAACTTATCATTTTACACAATTTTTATATATACGACGTTGCATGAATACCCTTTATTCTAGATTAGGAAAGTCTCCTTAAGAGAATCAGTACACTGCATAAGTGCACATGCACCCATCCAACTATACAAGTAGGTGACTAAATTTAGTGTTGTCACTTTGTCATTGACGGTCGCTTATAACAACGTAAGTTTTCTGGTTAGGTGCTGACCAAATAAAACAGCTTACACAGAACACAAAACAGAGTTGAGTCCTCGCATAGGAGGCGCATGGTTTTAATTGTAAGGCTAATGAGTCAATTCTGGTAATTTGTGTGGTTCAAAAAATTCAAATTGGTCAAGAAACTAAGGTAAGAAGGGTGTATTTAAAAATAGAAAAGCAAATCTTAAAAATACTGGACGAAAAAGAAGAAAAATGTTATGTAAGCTACCTTAAGAGTCTTGCATATAACTCCATTTTATAGAAGTTATTTAGTTATTATAGTTAGAGTTATTTGTTTAATTTTGTTATATTTTGACACTTTTCCTTCGTATTGAATAATTGTTGTACTTTTTCGATATTTGTTATGTTGTAGTTCGAGCATACATATATACAACATATCCTATAAAATATTTGATTTTTGTTAAAAGCATTTTCATTTGTTGTTCTTTTTTGACCAGAAAAATAAATTGTTTCATAAATTGAACATATTATGCGTTTTATTTGCATTTAAACTATTGAAAAAGGTAAAAAAAAAAAAATCTCGAATGGATTTTTTTTCGAAATTTTTTTCTAGATATAGTCTTTCGTGATTTTTGTACGTTCTAGATTTTTGTACATTCGAGATTTTTTCTTTCCAGATTTATTTTTGTTTTTTTTTTTTCGAGATTTTTGCCATCCGAGATTTTTGTCATTCTAGATAACGTCATGATCCCACAAATTTTATATACAAAAAATTAATTTTTAAGAAAACCGCCCAAACGATTTTTGATTTTTTTGTTCATAAATTCATATTTATCAAACAATTCAGATGGCATATTTAATTTTGAGCTCTAACTTTTTAAGCCATTAAAATAACAAATTTTTAGAGTTATAGTTCATTTAATTTCTTTTGGTGAAATTCGTGCGATCCATTCGTGTCCATTTTTTTTTTTTTCATTTGTTTTATTAAATTATATATATTTAATCTAGCAAAATTTATAATCACTCATTTTACGTGTAAGAATATACACTACACACACTATTTTTTTAACAAATGCATTTTTTTACAGATATCCATAATTTTAAAGAAATGTGAATCAACTTGGACAGAGGACGATTATTGCTTAATTGAGAAAAATGACGATTTGGTTCGACAGATAAAAACAAGGAAAGAAAAAGTACTACTATACAAGGAGCGTATGATTGAAAAAGAAGACTCTTTAAATGTCATCGAAAACAAGGTTGCAGAACTAGCTAAAATTATTTCACATGCGAAACACCTTGTTTGTTATACTGGTGCAGGTATAAGTACTTCTGCACATATACCTGATTATAGAGGTAGCAATGGTATATGGACGCTCTTACAAAAGGGACAAGACATTGGGGAACATGATTTGTCACTGGCTAATCCTACTTACACTCATATGGCTTTGTATGAACTTTATAAAAGGAAACTTTTACGTCACATAGTATCCCAAAACTGTGATGGTTTACATTTAAGATCCGGAGTTCCAGTTAAATCTTTATCAGAAATCCATGGAAATATGTATATTGAGGTTTGTTCTACTTGTAAACCTAATGCTGTCTATTGGAGACTCTTTGATACTACAGAAATTACAGCTCGATATGCACATAAAACAAATAGAAGGTGCTATAACTGTGAAAATCCACTAATGGATACTATAGTTCATTTTGGAGAAAAGGGGGTTGTTAACTGGCCACTTAATTGGGTGGGCGCTTGTCACAATGCTGAAACTGCTGATGTCATTTTTTGTTTAGGATCCAGCTTAAAAGTACTTAAAAAGTACCATTGGTTTTGGCAAATGGATCGTCCTTCTAAGAACCGAGCAAAAGTTTGTATTTTAAACCTCCAATGGACACCAAAGGATAATATTGCCACATTAAAAATAAATGGAAAGTGTGATTTTGTTATGAAACTGTTGATGAATCGTCTGAATATTCATGTGCAACAATATAGCAGTAGTCGTGATCCCATATTTTTGCACGCTACTGCATTACTTCCACAAGAACTACATACAGTGTCACAACCACAACTGAAACGGGAAGTCGAAGAACACAAAAGAGAGAAAGACGATTGCTTAAATGTTGAAAAAATTAAACAGATATTTCCTCCAAATATAGTTACAAACAAGTGTCCAATTACAAGAACCCCCTTTAAACATAGATCTTGTATACGAACAAATTATTCTTTTGGAATAAGTAATGGATGTTTAAACAACGATTCAACTAAAGGAAACACAATGCCTTTTGAGGAAAAGTTTAAACAGAATAAATTACCTGCGGATATTGGTTCAGATAGCAACGTGTATATAGAAACAAGAAATGGACTTCCATTTTGGTTTGACGTCAGGTATGCTTACTCAGGACTCCACAGTATTCTTCATCCACCGCCAACTGAGGTTAATTTGTGGAGTTTTCAAATTTTACCAATATTTCAAATGAATCGTAAGGCAGCTGAGTGTGAATTTTGTTTCGATAAATATGCAGAACTTGACTGTCAGTTTTATAAAAGTTGGTCAAACGAATCGAGAATTAACAAATATTCCAGAAAACTTATAATATTTTGTGAATGTTGCGACAATTCCCGCAATAAAAAACCACTTTTAGATACTCCAACGTTTTATCGTAAAAAAATGCTTCGTATACAAGCTGGTTGGTATGGTAAAGGTTATAAAAAAAATATTAGAAAACGTCGGAAGCACTGATAAGATAATTTTTTTTAAAATCACCTTAAAATTAAATATAGATATTCTCCTCATAGACTTAATAAATTTAAACGAAATAATTTATAATACCAAATATGTATTAAGATAAAAATAGATAAAATTCTTTTTCTTTCTTCAAGCTTACTTAAAACATAAATGTGTGTCATTGCTTCGTTAATATCTAAACCGTTGAATAATTAGGCGTGTACCATCAACTGAGCGCTCCGAGCGCTCAAGGATTTTTTAAGTGAGACAAAAAATCTCAACTGAACACTGAGATTTTTTGCGGAGATTTCTGATCCAAAAAATTCTTGGATTCACTATTCAATTTTATCCTCAGTTTGAGGGTTTTCAAATAAGAAAGTGGCAAATAAATAAAAAATAAAGACGGAATGTTGGTGAAAACTTAAACTAATTTAATAAGCTATAATTATTTTCTAAAAATGATTTATTGACCAATTTGGAATTAATAATTGTGATTGGAAGTGATTAAAAATAATCTTTCCGTCGGCTTTTTTTGGTCACTGTAGTTTTTGCAATGAAACAATTAAGTTACATTAGCTTTCCCGACGTTTCGGCAGGGGTTGCTGCCTTCTTCAGGGGAACTTTATTTGGACAACAAGAAAAAATATATTGTTTACATTATAATAACATTATAATATTGAAACAATACAAAATACACTCACTTTAATAAAACTGTGTTTAAATTTAAACTGACATTTAAAATTATTGTATCTAATAATTGTAATATTATTTACAAAAGTAAAGAAATAACCACTTCAAACGAAGTTTAGTCTATGGAATTTAAACAAGGAGTAAAGAAACTGAAAGAATACTGTGTTATGATGAGACAAGAGAACAATAGATGGCAGAGATGTTATGGGTGTCTTGTTTTCTGTTCATGTTGTTGTTGTTGTTGTTGATGATGTGTAATGTTTCTAGGGTGTATCGTTTCGAAACATGTTTCTCTGTCTGTAGGACTTTGACACCTTCAAAATCTGGAGAGTGGCCGTTTTCGATACTGTGGCTCGCCAGGGCTGTCTTTCCAGGATTGTTTGACCAACATATCAAAGAGAACTTATCCCAAAACGAATACAAAAAATTCACAACAAAACAAAAACAGATGTTTAAAGACACATATAATAAAAAACAACAATCGAACACACATAAAATTGACAGCCTAAAATCATCGCTTTGGAAGGAATTCAATATAGAAATGCATGAAAAATGGTTTGAAAATCGCACTAACATTGAATTCCCTTTAGAGGTCAAATGGCTTTTATCGTTGGGCAAGAAATTTGCACTCCCAGTGGATAAACATAGCTTTCCTCTTTTTCAATTGATAGCTGATGGAGAAGAAATAATTCGAAGTGTGCAAGACGAAAGAGAGCAAGAGCTTATGAGGGCACAATATAGCAACATGCTGCACTCGTTTCAACGCCACCAACAAAATGATCGATTTGCCAAATATTTGCTTAATGTAAATAAGCAAACAATCCATTTTCTTAGGCAGCACAAAAACATTGTTATTGTACCAGCTGACAAAGGTAACGTCACCGTGGCGATGGAGCGTGTGGAGTATGACGATAAGATGATTGAATTGTTGTCAGATCGCAATACTTACAGACGGGTAAGGAATAACCCAACAACAACTTTACAAACTCGCAACAACGATCTAGTCAAATGGCTAAACAACAACAATTGCATTGATGATAGGGAAAAGGCGAAGATTACAACGTATAAATCGCAGCTTCCATCCATATACGGACTGCCAAAAATTCATAAAGCAAACATGCCCCTGCGTCCCATTACGTCATCAATGAAACTACCATGTTATGAGCTTTCAAGGTTTATTGGCAGAATTTTACAGTGCGCGACGGCAAAATCAAGCTACTCGGTTATTAATTCATTTGAATTTGTTGAGAAGGCTAAAAAAATAAAATTAAAAGACAATGATGTTTTAGTTTCGTATGATGCAGTGTCACTTTTCACAAACATTCCCATACAACTAGCCATCACCATTATAAAAAAGAAATGGGAAATAATTAGTGAAAACACTAGAATTAATCTGAACAAATTTCTTGAAATCCTTGATTTCTGCCTCAAGGAAAATAACTATCTACAATTTAAAGATGACATTTTCAAACAAATTTTTGGCATGCCTATGGGCAACCCTTTGTCACCCACGATTGCAGATTTAGTACTTGATCACGTACTAGATGAATGTTTTAGTGGAATGGAAGAAAGGCCTACTTTTGTTGCTAAGTATGTAGATGACATTTTTGCCGTGATGGACAAATGCAACATTGAAAAAGTGCAGCTGATCCTTAACGGATTCCACCCGAAAATCCAGTTCACTGTGGAAATGGAACATAACAGGTCAATAGCATTTTTGGACGTAAAAATCCATCGTGAAAACAACCGTTTATTGTTTGACTGGCACCAAAAACATACTGCATCGGGAAGATTAGTCAACTTTCGGTCTAACCAAGCGAGGCACATAGTTATGAACACTGCATCCAATCTCGTCAGTAAAGTTTTCGCACTCAGCGACGAACAATTTCACTCTGCCAATGAGAAAAAAATCAAAAAAATCCTGAGTAACAATGGTTTTCCAAATTCTATAATTCGTGGTCTACTTCAGAAACACAATTGCAAAATTCCAAGCGAAGACACTAAAGACCCGAATAATGGTTACTACAAAAGTATGGTTTACATCCCAAGACTGACTGAGAATTTTAAAGAAGTGATAAACCAAAAACTAACAGATGTTCGCCTGGCCTTCAAATCAAATAAAACTCTGAGTCACTTTTCACTAAACTTAAAACGAAAGCGGATAAGGATAAAGTTACTGATGTCATTTACAAAATAAATTGTAAGGGTAACGGCCACTCTCCAGATTTTGAAGGTGTCAAAGTCCTACAGACAGAGAAACATGTTTCGAAACGATACACCCTAGAAACATTACACATCATCAACAACAACAACAACATGAACAGAAAACAAGACACCCAAAACATCTCTGCCATCTATTGTTCTCTTGTCTCATCATAACACAGTATTCTTTCAGTTTCTTTACTCCTTGTTTAAATTCCATAGACTAAACTTCGTTTGAAGTGGTTATTTCTTTACTTTTGTAAATAATATTACAATTATTAGATACAATAATTTTAAATGTCAGTTTAAATTTAAACACAGTTTTATTAAAGTGAGTGTATTTTGTATTGTTTCAATTATTGTTATTATAATGTAAACAATATATTTTTTCTTGTTGTCCAAATAAAGTTCCCCTGAAGAAGGCAGCAACCCCTGCCGAAACGTCGGGAAAGCTAATGTAACTTAATTGTTTCATTGCAAAAACTACAGTGACCAAAAAAAGCCGACGGAAAGATTATTTTTAATCACTTCCAATCACAATTATAATTATTTTCATTAATTTCAATATGTTTTTGTTGCTTTAACAATTAAATATTTAAAGAAAAGTTGAAATCTTATTTCCAAACTTGTATGAGAATAATAATACATGTTTTTTTTTTAAAGACAGCGGAGAATGTTGTCCCACCAAATGATTCTGCATCCGTTAATCTGACATTGAGCGCTCAATGAGCGCTCAGTTTGTGGTACACGCCTATTTATAAGCAGACCTGAAAAGCAATGCAATACTAAAAATTCCATTAAATAAATATATGAGACATTGCAGAAAACGAATAGTTTTTATGACTGACTCTACACGTTCTGTATGAAATTATTGGATAACACAAATACATAGAAAGTGGCAACTGACAATTTCGCCACTAGCTAAAAATCAGTATGCCAGTATCGCCTAAATTAATATGGCATGGTAGTGCATTCCAAAATGTATTATTATAAAAGTGTCGTGCATTCCAAAGGAAATTATTTCTTTTTTCATTTGTTTGTTTATTTAAATATAAATATCATAAATTTTATGTATAATTTTTAATATAAATATTATATAACATTTCTATGTAGAAGAAGTTGTGTAAGTACTGAATCAACATAAGAACTTTTGTGTATCTAAACATAGGGGGGCCCATAAAGATTGTATAATCCTGGAATGCTCCATAGTAGACGTTATGAGCGTCCTAAAAACTGATAAAAAAGTTGTATGTGAATTTTTTTTTGTTACTGTATTTTGCTTGCCTCGCCTCACATTTTTGAATACAACGACTACAGGTGAATGAATTCTATCATTTTTTACTTGCGATATACAGGGTGTCCCTTAATTCGTCAATAGTATTTTAGGGCATGATTCTTGGGTATATTTCTAGACACAAATCGTTCTACAGTAAGTAGTACAGTAACTATATTTTGTTTTTTGTCGCTAAATTTTGAAATGCCGTATTTTGGAAACCATTCGGTCTACAAAAATAGATTTAGGCTAAAATTGGAGCAAAATATGTTACTTCGAAATCGTGGAATAATGTTTTTGTTTAAAATTACTTCTTTAAGACTTAAAACCCCAATAACTGAAAAAATCGCGGTTATTTTGATTTTTGACCATGAAGCGGTCGCCGCTCGAGGTCGAAAACTTAGGTGATTTACTAGGTTCATATCCTGAACAATTCAGCAAAAAATCAGAAATACCAGATTTGACGCAAATGGCGCCTTCCATTCAAACAACAAGGTTACTGGACTAAAGAGCCTATCTCCAATATTGATATCATTTATCGCGAATTTAAAAAAAGTCTTACTTTGGTGTACACTGACCCTTGTTAACGGTAATCGTGCTGTTAGTACTAATGATAGAAAATTCGTTTAGGCCTTTATTTTTAGAAGAAATACAAGCCTTTGTAACTGTTGACTTTGGAGTCAACTTTCTCCAGAAAATGCGTAATCAACATGATATTTTTTTTGAACGTATGTAACAATACTTAGAATAAAAATCATTAAGAAGTTTGGCGAAAAACCCATAGGTCTTATGATAATTTGGAAAACCATCGGCAGGTAAAAAAAGTTTTTTTTTGCTTTAAGCTCGTAAAGCTACGAATAAAATTTATTTGTGTGCTTTTAGAAATTTTTTTAATTTCGTTTTTTACTAAAACAGTTATAAAAAGTGCACTTTGACATTTCTTGGTTTAAATACATGCAACTAAAACTACCACTTTAGTTGAATTCTACAAAATTATCTGGAGTTGTTGCGAAATAATTTATCAAAACTATTGGAGGACATTCCATTAGTTCAACTAGCTTCATCTTATTTCTAACTTGATGATTCTTCAGCCCACTATGGTCGAGAGGTTAAAAATTGACTTGATGAAGAGTACGTGGAATTCGTTACTTACTTACTTTTGATGGCACTCACAGCCCAGGATGGGCTTCGGCCTCAACTAACAAGCCCCTCCAGCCAGCTCTGTCCCTAGCTTGCCGCTTCCAGTTGCGCACACCGAGTGCTTTTTTTTTTAGCGCATGCAGCTAAGGACAAGGCCTACCAGGCAATGCTGCAGACTCGAACAAGAGCTGCTGAGAGAGTGGCCCGGGAGCTCTACGGGCTGAAACGAAAAGAGGAACGCCGACTTCTCAGGAGGAAAAAGAGAGAGCACGAGAAGCGGGCGGTAGAGTCTATTGAGGGTTGTAGCGGTAGGGGAGATGTTCGAAAATTTTATCAGAGGGTGAAGCGATCCACCCAAGGATTCAAGGCTAGAACGGAAGCCTGCCGAGATGAGAGTGGGAATATGGTAGTAGACACACAGTCAGTGCTGAGGATCTGGAAAGAACACTTCTCTAGACTGCTTAATGGCGAAGACAGCCAAGATGCCGCTAATAGGCAGAACGCTCCATTCAACTTGGACGATGATGGCCAAGAGTTCCGTCCACCCGACCTAACTGAAGTGCGGCTGGCGATATCCAAACTTAAGTCGTACAAGGCTGCAGGTGCGGATGGCTTACAAGCCGAACTATTTAAATCAGCGGGAAATGAATTGGCTAGGAGCATACACCAGCTCATCTGCAAAATTTGGTCGGAGGAAAGTATGCCCGATGAATGGAACCTCGGTATAGTGTGCCCCATCCATAAAAAGGGAGAAGTTCTGAAATGTACCAACTACAGAGGAATTAGTCTCCTAAACGTCGCTTATAAAATCTTGTCGGCCATCCTGTGTGACCGCTTAAAACCTTTTGTCAACGATCTGATCGGCCCTTATCAGTGCGGTTTTAGGCCAGGCAAGTCAACCGTCGATCAAATGTTCACACTCCGACAGATTTTAGAAAAATCCCGGGAATTCCAGATCGATACACACCACCTTT
The DNA here is from genome assembly GCA_949320155.1 of Melangyna quadrimaculata. Taxonomy (NCBI): domain Eukaryota; kingdom Metazoa; phylum Arthropoda; class Insecta; order Diptera; family Syrphidae; genus Melangyna; species Melangyna quadrimaculata. The sequence goes on along the minus strand of OX439483.1, from coordinate 289,877,514 downwards.
TTATCGATTTTAAAGTCGCGTATGATAGCGTGAAAAGGGACGAATTATACAGAGCCATGTCGAGTCTCGGCATCCCTGCCAAACTCGTCCGCTTGTGCAGGATGACGATGGAGAAATCTCGCTGCTCCGTCAAAATTGGTAAGAACACCACCGATTCCTTTGATGTTGAGAAAGGATTGAGGCAAGGCGACGCGTTATCATGCAACCTATTCAACATCGTTCTTGAAGCCATTGTACGCAACGCACATGTCAACACCAGCGGTACAATCTATCAAAAGTCCGTTCAATTGCTTGCATATGCGGATGACATAGACATTGTCGGCAGAACGAAGCGAGCTGTGACAGGGGCATTTGCGAGCATTGAATCGGAGGCGGCTAGAATGGGATTGGCGGTTAATGAGGACAAGACGAAGTATATGCTGTCATTGAGAGAGGAATCTCAACATCGTCGACTCGGGCAAAATATCACGATGCACAGATATAACTTCGAAGTTGTCAAGGACTTTGTCTACCTGGGCTCCACTATTACATCGCAGAATGACATCAGTGCAGAGATCAAGCGAAGAATTACTCTTGCCAACCGCTGTTTCTTCGGTCTAAGAAGGCATTTAAGTAGTAAGGCCCTCTCTCAGAGAACCAAGGAGACTTTATACAAAACCCTAATCATCCCGGTCCTGCTTTATGGATCAGAAGCATGGACACTGAAAGATTCGGATAAAAATCTGCTAGGGTGCTTTGAGAGGAAGATTCTTCGTGTGATTTTCGGTCCGGTGTGTATCGAAGGAGTATGGAGGAGAAGATTCAACGACGAGCTATACGGGCTATACAGCGACGTTGACCTGGTCAAAAAGCTGAAAATACAGCGGCTGAGATGGCTGGGGCACGTTGAGCGTATGGACAGCAACGCACCTGCCCGACGAGTCTTCGAATCCAACCCCGATGGGGTACGCAGCAGAGGAAGAACCCGTAACAGGTGGCGCAATCAAGTGATTGACGACATCAAAGCACTCGTTGTGCGCAACGTGGAATTCGTTGGGTAGGAAAAAAGAAAACATAGAACAGTTCACTGGTAAGATCGCCTGACCCTACATTATTGGATGCTTTTGAATGGGAAGAATAAAATAATTCTTTTATTCAACCAAAAGAGCAATGTTAAGTGAATAAGAAGAGCGCCTGCTCGAAGCGCTCTCAGAAGTGAGGCAGTAGCTAGAGTCATTAATATCAATATCAGTGAAATACGAAAACGGGCTCTAGAATGCATACAAAATCAAAGAGGACTCGTTTAAACACCTGTTATAACTGTTTTAGATCACAAATAAAATAAAAATTATCGATAACCACACATATCATTTTTTATTAATAGCCATTCGAGCGCTAAGCAAAAAAAAAAAACCTTTTTATTAAATTTTACCTGCCGCTGGCGCTGGTTTTCCAAGTTATCATGAAATCTATGGACTTTTCGCCAAATTAGCTACTGATTTTTATTTCAAGTATTGTTACATACGTTCAAAAAAATTATTTAAACAACATGTTGATTACGCACTTCTGGACAAAATTGACCCCAAAGTCAAAAAAAGCAGCATGGGCAGGAAAAATGGAAAAGCGTAAAAACTGAATATCTTAAGACTGAGAAAAGATATAATAACTATTGAAACGCAGTTACGAAGGCTTGTATTTCTTCTAAAAATAAAGGAAAATAAAGACGACGTTTCTTTCACTAGTACTAACAGCGCAATTACCGTTAACATGGGTCAATTACATCAAAGTAAGACTTTTCTTAAATCCCCTATAAATGATATCAAACTTGGATATAGGCCTTTACTGTAGAACGATTCTTTTCTAAGAATATGGGTGAGTTCATAATCGCAGAAATCTGCGACAGATCTGCCGCATGTCTGCTTAGCTTCTGCGTATCGCTATCGATTTAATTTTTCTTGTGCCCGCTGAAAGTAAGCAGGTGGCAGTTTTGGAATAAATTTGTATTCGTAATAAGGCTCGTTTCACACACATTCTGTTCGGTCTCTATTCGGTTTATAATCGGCTGTGCCTGATATTGGCGAAACAATAAAACGGCAAAAATAAAATCCTAATAAAACTGTATAGCACCCAACAATCCCTCGACACGATTCGATTTCAAAACGGCACGTATTCGGGTGCTAGGGTACACAAAGTAAACGTAGCGCTCAAACATATCGGTTCGGTTTCGGTCTGAAGTTTTTTTTTTTTTAAATACATTTAATTTTATTTATTAGTGAGTACAACCCGAATATGAACCGTCTGTGTGTGAAGGGGTCTAGACGGAAACCGAATACAGACGAAACCAAATGAAACGAGCCTAAACATCGTAGCGCAGAAAATTATTTCTAAAAAATCCGATCATAAAAAAAAAAAACGAAATATGCTGTGATAGACAAGTATCCTGATGATATTTATGTACTTCGAAGGCATTTCATATACAGGATGGGCCAAATACAAGTTTCTTTTTAAAAATGCAATAAAATGAATACAAATTAATTTTGTCCATGTATTATGGTCTTATGCATTACAAAAAACATTCCCATCAATTATGGAACACAATGTCGTTCAAGTGCCTGCCTCGGCTGGCTTCGCAGTAGCGCATTCGGTCACTCCAATTTTCCAAAATCTTGTTCATGGTTTCGGGTTGTAGCTTACGGATTCCTGGATGATATTGGCCTTCAGTGCTTGAATCATTTCCGGATTGGCATAACATCGGTCCTTCGCGGTTCCCCACAAAAAAAAAAGTTCCATGGGGTCAATTCGCAGCTCCGAGGCTGCCAATTGGTGCACAAAAGATCGATTGTGGTATGGTGTGTGTGGCATGGAGCGCCATCCTGCATAAACCAGAGGTCGTACAAATTCATGTCTTTAATTTCAGTAAAAAAAATCGGTTAACATGACTCTGTAACAATGCTGACCAAAACGTTGTTCCCAGCCTCGTTTTCGAAGAAAAATGGTCCAATCATGTCACCACTCCATAATCCGAACCAGAGTGTCACTTTCTATGGATGCATTGGCTTCTCGACAGTAACGTGCGGGTTTTCCTAGCCCCAGATGCGGCAATTTCGTTTGTTAACGAAGCTGCCGAGTTGAAAATGCGCCTCGTCAGAAAAGATGATTTTCATACAGCACTCACTTTGAAAATATGTATGTTTTAAATATTTCTCAATGTTGTTCAAGCGTGAAGCGACACTTTTGTTCTGCGGCGGAATGTTTTTTTTCAGCACAAACTATTCCACGCCGACTTTATTTCTGCGTACTTTTGATATTTACGAACGAAATTTGTTTTGCAGGCCCAATGAAGTCAGATTCCAATTTTTGTTTGCGAACACAAACTTTGCAGATCTAAGTTAGTCAGACGATTACGAATTCGCTCTATACCCGAGAGTCATGCCCTAAAATACTATTCCCGAATTGAGGGACACCCTGTATAGGTACTATATGGCAGGTTATGGATTCGTACAAAAAATCGAACTCGAGATAATAATTTTCCCTAACATTATGATGATATAGAACGCGAAAAAAAATGGGTCCTGCAATTCTGTCTGTCCGTCTACCCTCGCCCGTACAACCTAAACGGCTGAAGGGATTTTCTTCAAACTTGGATATAGTGTTTATTGACTAATATTCCCAGACGATTTTTAAAAAATTTTTTTTTAGGACCAAAAATAAAAAATTTTTCGCCAAAAAGGAATATAATATTTTTCTCAAAATCAGGCCCGAGGATTTTGTTAAAAAAATATTCAAAAGGAATTTTGGGTACCTCCAGTACAACCATTTGTACTGGAGGTACCCAAAATTCCTTTTGAATTTTTTTTAACAAAATCCTCAGGCCCGATTTTGAGATTTTCTCGGAAACAGTTGAGTTGAAAATTTTCATTTTTTGTATGGCAAATCTTCTAAAAAATATTAACATTACTGTGAACCTAAATTTATAAGAAAAATTTTTTTTTGAAAAATAAAAAAAAAATCACGGTACCTTCTATATAAATGTTGAAAACGGTTAAAAAAAAAACTTTTTTTTCTCGAAAACGGCAAAAAAATTATATTTACTACTGAAGGTAGGGTTAATATTTTGATAAAAAAAAAATGACCAATAACGGTTATTAACGGTACCTGCCATAGAACCGACTTATTGTTTTTCTTTTTTTTTAATTCCTTGTTAAAGGCTTCACCGATTTCAACCAATATTTTTATGCAATAACTCCTTTACAATTCAAAAAATTTTGCCCATACAATTTTTCGACAAAATAATTTTTGGATTTTTAAAAAAATATTGAAAATTTATTTTAGAAAATACAATATCTTGAAAATTGGCTCATGAATATTTTTTTTTTATTTTGTGTAAAATTGTATTTTATTAAACACTAAAAGTTGGCATACCAGATTATATATTTATATATACAAAACTAATTTTCTAAGAAAACCGCTCCAGCGATTTTTGATTTTTCATAAATTCATATTATCAAAAAAATCAGTTGGCATACTTTATTTTGAGCTCAAAATTTTTTCAGCCATTAAAATAAAATACAATTATACTAACTTATAGTATAATAATTTATTTTTAATTATTTTTAAAACTTTTTTGTAATGATAAAATACATTCATACTATGGAACCGATACATATGGACCTCATCGATTTCTAGTTTTCTATGTGAAGATGATAAAGACTACAAAAAAAAAAAAGAAAAGAGACAACAATAAAAACAAGGTGCAGCCAGTTGCAGCAGCACAGCAAAAAAAAGGCAGTTCAAGTTAATCAGTGGCCGTGATAGCGTCTCTTGTCACATCATATTTATCAATTAAAACTTTAATTAACATTATCCTTTCGTGAATTTTTTAAATCAAGACACTTTATTTCACAATTGTTTTATATAAAAACGTCTTTTGAGTTAAGAAATCTACAAATTTGGGGGATCGTCCGAGAAGGAACGGATAGCTGAAAAAAAAGAAAGTAGACTCTTGTTTGTGCTGAGTGCATTTGCATTCTGGTTAGTAGTTCTGGAGGTGGTGCTGCGTAGTTTGTTTGATGGTGGATTATTGGTGAAAGCTGCGAGTGGTCGGGTCGGTGGACTTGGTCGGGTGCTACGCAGTTTGGTTTTCGGTGGAGTGGTCCGAGTGGCATCTTCAAACCGTTATTCATTTTTTTTTTGGTGGTGCTTTTATTTAATTTGAGTTTGTCTGAGCCAGATGGCAGGACTTAGCGCTATAGACAAAATGAATTTTAGTCAACTCAAATTTGAATTGAAGAAGAGAGACGAAAACATCAAGGGAAAGAAGGCGGAATTAATGTTTCGTTTGATGACGCTAAAGGCGTTTTTCCTTTTTAGCTTAGAAAAGAGTTCTGAACAGAGTCCGAGCATATCGAGCATGCTCTGAACAACCTCTGAACAAAGCGTGTTCTGGTTCTGAGCGCTCAGAATTATTTTTGAAATACTCCTGAACACTAAGCTGTCACTTTTTTTTTTCAATTTCACCTATCATATACTTGTGCTCAGCATTCAACTCGGTCTGCTCAGTTATTTTATTCTGAGCTGATAGATCGCGCTCTGAACAAGTTCAGAAAACGTTCAGAACGAACGTTCAGAGGTAAAAAAGAAACACAATTTTTTGTTTGACAGTTCAGGCTCTGCTCTGAAGAACATTAAACGCTTTGATATACACTGGCAGTGATGTAAATTTGATAATACGCGATATTTATAAAATAATTGCCTCTGCGAAATGTACTTATTCTAATAAAACATTTACTGGCCTAGGGGTTGCAAAAGATAGTCGTAAATACACTGCCTTTCCTTAAGTCGATGGTAATTTTTTTTGAATTTACAAAGACACCTTTTGGTCTTTGTGTATCTCCACTCAGTTTTTGTAGATTTATTCACGATGTTTTTAAGAATCTAGCAAATGAGGGTTTGGTTGTCATGTACGTAGATGACATTATTGTTCCAGCTTATGATGAGGTCTAGGGTTTAGAACGTTTAAAACGAGCTGTTGGTGTAGCAGCGGAGCACGGGTTGGAGATAAGGTGGGATAAGTGCCAATTTTTACAAAGAAGTGTCGAGTATTTTAAAGAAGTGTCAAACATTTTTCCTTCACCAGCCAAAACTAGGGCAGTCCAAAACTTTCAAATACCAGCAAATGTGAAGCAACTGTAAAGTTTCCTAGGCTTAGTTTTAGGAAATTCATCTTTCGTTTTGCTGAGGAAACTGCGCCATTAACGCGACTTTTGAAAAAGGGAGTAACGTTCACTTTTGGTGATGCCAAAGATGGTGCGATTCTGGAATTAATGCATACATTTAATTGTCGAGTTCTTAATGGAAGCTGTGAAGGAGATTCGCGTGGGGAGTACACATTTCTTCGTGGGGCAGCATGTTCTGTCAAAGGTGACTGTTTTTTAACCGAAAACTTGTGCTCACATCTTAAGGAATTTAAGGTAGCAACACAGACATATTCTGACCACATGCCTCTTGAAGTTACGTTTTACTTGTACGGAAACCCGCTCAATAGCAGCACAACACAGTTAAGCCCCCTACCGAAAATACTCTGGAGAGACAGTTTTCGAAAACCGTATCAAGTAAACCTCAACCAAGAACTCGTAGCTTTGACAAACGTAAATGCGACAACTAATATTGAAAGCCTCACTGATATAATGAAAAAAGCGGCATCACAAATAACACCATTGAATAATGCCATAGGTAAAAGCAAACAAAAATGGTTCGATATAGATTGCAAGCGAGCTAGAGATGCATCGTTTGCATTTATTAAGCTAGTAAGAAAGAACAACACTAATACGTTCAAAACACTTTACGCATAAGCGTTTCAGAAACATATGCCTTGCTAAAAAATAAGCGTTTAACGAGCAAAATATTGCCCTTTTAAACAAAACAAAATTCTCAACAGAGTTTTGGAAAGCTGTTAAACTTGTCAACGGTAGAAAAAAACAATATCGCATTATGCTTACAAGCGGAACATCTAAAAGATCACTTTAAAAACCTGCTCTACACAACACAAGTCTCCCAGCCATTTCAATATGCGGCACCCTAGATTGTTGATGAATTCCTAGATACACCGATAACTCTAAATGAGATTCAAAATGTAATCGATAATTCTAAAAATAACAAAGCCCCGGAAGACGATCGCAAAAAAGCCACAAAAAGCACAAAAAACTTTACGCATTTTTTATAGATTTTTGAGTAGCATTCGACTCTGTTTCTAGAGAGGTGCTTTTCTATAAGCTATATGGATATCGTCAGTTAAAGTGCAGGACCTCGTAAATTCAACAAAAATATTTTTTAATCAAAAAAATTAGAAAAACAACCTTTTGGCATTTTTAGTGTACTAATGTTGTTCTGAACATTTTGTAGAAAAAAAGGAAATCTAGACATCGTATAAAACTCCGCGCCAAAAGTAAAGAAGTATCTCGTTAGTCTCCCACTGTCAGAGATAATTGATTGATGTTCATATCGGTGTAAAGTTTTTATGTGTTTTCATTGAATAATTACAAATAGAAGGTGACACCGGGCAAAATGACCGCTATTTAAAACCAGCGCGCTCCCTTCGCCTAAATAATATGACATGGGTGATGTATTCGATTAAAAAAAATCCTATTATTGTATAAGGGTCGTGTATTCGAAAAGAAATTATTTTTTGTTTGTTTATTTTTTATAAATTTCTATGGCAACGATGCTGTGTTGGTATTGAATTAAATTCAGAATTTGTATGTTTCTACATATGGAAACATATAAAGTTGTGTATTGCAGAGATTCATAATTTATTTTGAATTTTATGGATAAAATCAATATTCTTCAATTCGAATTAGAATTCAAACCAGGGGCTAGCTATGTTGTATAGATTTTTAGAAAAATAAAGCTGAATTGCTAAGATATGTTAATGTTAGTATATCGTTAACTTGAGTTTAGCTCACCTGATCTTTAAGGTTAAGGTCTTAAAATGAAGAATATTTAAGAGGCTATATTTAACAAACTTTTTTTTCTGGACCTACAAAAGGGGTGAGGTGAGGCTAGTCGGTGTAAAAAGTTTTCAATCGCTAAGACTGAAGGAGAAATTAACAATAATAACTTTTTATAATATAATATACAAAAACATAGTAACTAAATAACACTACATAATGTATATAATAACTTATATAATAACCAGTTTTTTGCTCACCCTGTCCATAATTGACTTTTGTTAATTAAAATTTTTACACTCAAAATTTGGCTTATAGTTTGACTTATTTTACTCAATAAAAAAATGTTCATTTACATCACCATTTGCCTACAAACTAAGAGATGAACTTGAACTTTGACCAAACTTAATTTTTGACGTCAATCTTCTTAAGAGCTCCATGAATAAAATTCGTATGACACAATACAGATTTTGTCTTCCAAAACTATCCCGTTTTTCTGTTGTTTTTAAAAAGATATAAAACTTGCCAAAGCGGTACGCAGATAGAAAGTTATAACCGTTTGAACCCAATAAAACAGGTTAAAAATAAAACAAATATAAAACATTTTTGTTCAAGAATATCGATAAAACTAAAATATCTTTTCAAATATAACTCCGACAAAGCTGAATTTTGGTGGGAGCTTCATTTTGATGTTTTACGCATTTTCAAATAAAAACCTTAAATTTGGGCAAGGACTTTCAATTTTGTAGGGTGAAAGGGGAAAAGTCCAGCATTTTTAAAGATTTCTCGAAAACCATCAGGTTTTTTAACGAAATCAGGAGAGTGCGTCAGAAATTTAATTTATAGATGGTTGAAAAATAAGTGAAATACAATTTAAGGTGTCATATAAAACTGTTTGCAAAGATGTTGATAATAGGTTTGTTTGAAAAACAAAATTTTTGGAAAATAAGTCAATTACTTGAATAATACACCTCCCATTAACTGGAGATAGCTACCTTTTGCAAAACTGCTAAGAATTATTTTCGGTACCTATGTAGGTATACATGAAACAGAAAATCTTAAAATTGCGATTTTATTAAATTTTTAAAATTATATAAGCTTTTTAATGTTGAAAATAATTTTTGATATTCTTATTTTATTTTCAAGTTTATTACCCTTCGTTAAATTCTACATACATAAATACAGTCTGATTCTAAGGTGTGACAGAAGGGATAGTCTTTTCCCCCTCGCTTAGGAGGGAGAGGGAGTTTTCTAAGAAAACAGAAAACAAATTATTTAATAAATATGTATATCATGTAATATCATCAATACTGGAGACGAAACCTAACAATATGTAAATTATTTAAAAACACTTACAGTACCCTTTTATACATTATTGCAAAACCAGAAATCTCTTCTATTATATTGTCTTATTTTTAAAAAAGGTTTATAATTTTCAAACTCAGAACAAAAAAAAAATAAAAAAAAAATGATCTAATTATTTTTTTCAACATTTTACATACTTAAGTATTTGTTATCAAAATTCAATACTCTTATCAATTTTGTCAAAAACTGAAAATTGTATGTTTCTAGGATTTTTAATTTTCAAGATATTAAAAAATAAGGAAATCATTTTCTTAGCAAAAACAAAAAACACGACGTTGATAATCAAACTTCAACATGGGAACGTGCCCAGGGGTGGCAAATTATTGGGGAACGGCAAAATGTTTCAGAATTATACTCATAAACTTACTAGAATTTTTGTTTCTGTAATTTTTAAATTCAGTAGGTATCTATTATTAAAACTGTATGTAAGTAGGAATATGTAACTGAAAAAAAAATTTTTAAAGTCGGCCAAGCCATTAGCGAGGAGCAGGATAATAACCTTTTTTATAATAATAATAATAATAATTTTAACTATATGCCTGTAAGACCTCAGGTCTTTTAAATGCAATGCACGGCACTAGTTAGGAGGAATAGAAGAAAAGGAAAGATTTTTGTTGGCTCAGTGGATTGAGAATTAGATGTTAATTATCTCATTAAATTCCACGGGTGGCATCCAGTTGAAGTTGGGGAATATAGAAAAGAATGCTACCTAGACTGGGGATCGAACCCACACGTCCAGATTAGCAGTCAAACACTATTTCACTGTGCCATTGCCACCCGCAATATAACCTTACAAAAAATCTCCTAGTAAAACATCAAAATATAAGAGAAGACTGCTTAATTTAAATCATATAAGAGCTGTTTTCGAAAAAATTTGAATAATCGAATTCATTGTGTGAATGACAACCGTTAGTGAAATGATAGAATAACAATACAAAAATTTAAAAACCTTTGATTTTAATAAAATAATTTAAATTTATTTAACAAATTGAAAAATGTTCATATCATTTATAATTTTTATAATTAAAAGCGACGCGTTTCGGTTTTATAAACCATCATCAGGCTTCAATTTGCTGACTTTTGATGTTATTTTCATAAAATTTCACTTTCTTTCAACAATTCACTTTCATTTGCACGTTTGGTTGTGTGTCCTAACAGACCGAAAGATATTTTTTCTTCTATACTCTATTTGGCCGCCTAAAACCAGCCCTGATCAGAATGAACCCTATTAACCGCAGTTACGTAAAAGATTTGAAAGAAAAAACCGTTAAACTAAATCTCAATAATCGTTCTTTTGTATATGCAGGCTCCCATTATTATATAATATATCAATTTAATATAATGTTTTTTTTTTTAAATACAAACAAAAATTCGTCTTTAAATGATAGTTTGTGTTTAAACAAAATATTTTTATTTTTCCATTGTGCAATATAACTCGTAATGCACCCGACATTCACATAAAACGAAAAATTGTTATTGTGTGGGTGTAGAGATACACTAATGTTCAATAATGGGTTGCTGGACTTTTGTTGCGATTGTAAATATTTTTTTCTAGAACATTTATAAAACTATAAAAAAAAGCGCAGCGAAATAATAACCGGTATCTATCTACATTTATAACTTTTTTCGAATTATGTTATTGCTAAATTTCGTTTAAACAAAAAAAAAAACAATCTAATTTGCAAAAAATACGCTTGTTATTTTTCATAACGGCAAAAAGTACATTTGTACGAATAGTTTTGGTAAAAAAAAAAACGTTTACAGGTAGTGCAATTTTCATTTAAAGCTTTTGTTATAAGCACTTATCAATCCAATTAAAAAAAAAACTATACCTTTGAGCGCAAGGCCAGGCTCTTTTTTACGACTGTTCGACTAAATATGTATATGTATACCTCTTGGACTTGGGTATCTATGTCAATAGACAAAAATCAAACTTAAGCTTCCAAACGATGTTTAAAACACATTTTCATTTTGCAACAATACCGTACAATATAGCATACTGTAGTGCACTAATATTGATACCTAAATCCCTAAATATAATTTAGATATTCAAATCTGAAAGCCAAAAAATATCTTTATCAGAGATGATACAAAAAAGAAAACGGAACTGAACCCCTTACTTGATAAAAATAATCAAAATGAACAAACTGCCTCTAGACTGCCAACAACTAACAGTTTTTTTTCCATTTTTACAAATAAAATAAACAAAATCCTTCATAAAATAGTTTTCTCTATATTTTAATATGCAAAAAAAATCTTCAGCGTAGCTTGAAAATCATGTGTAGATATACGTTAACAAAAATAAAAATACAACCCACACCCCTAAAGAAAAATGGTCTGCAGGGCGTTCTGAGTAATTGGGTGTCACTTCTATTTGTATTTATTCAATGGTGTTTTCATTTAATTAAAGACCGTTTATTTTAAAGACAAAGTTAAAACTGGTGAGATTTCAATTTAACAAATAAATAAATAAATGATAAGCTTAAAATATTTTAATTTCGTACGAGGTGCTTTATATGAAAAATGACCTCTCGTGCAAGGTTAATGCTTAGCTTAGCCTTGAAAAAGGGTGAAGTTTCGAGCTCAAGCAATCAATTTATGGATGAGGCTGTGCAAAACTCGTTGATTTATTGAACAACGGTAACTACAAGCCCAATCTCTTGGGAATATTTTTTGAAAAAGACAGTGATTATTAAGTGTTTTTTTTTTAACTTTTTAATTTGATGACGTGATGGAATCTCAATATTTTCCCAGCGCTGAAGAGAAACACAATCAAAATTTAATTGCCTCTTGCGAAGGGGTTTTAAACGAGAATCAGAGTGAAAGTTTGAATTTCTTATACGAAGACCCGGCAAATGAGAATCAGAATTTAACTACCTTCTACGAACAATGTTCCAGCGAAGTTATAATTCTCGAAATGAATGACGACGAAGATCTTATTTCAAGTCTGGAAAATACGGAAAGTGACAATTTATATAAAGTAATTTAATTCGATTACTTATTTTTTTATTCCTTTATAAGATATTAATGAACCGGGACCGTTTAGGAAGCCCAAGAAAAATACTAGAAAAGAAAACGCAGAGCTCAGAATGAGAGGAAAGGCATTTTTGGGATTTTTGAAATCCAAACCACAAAAAAAAAAAAAAAAAACAGGGAAGCCCGTGTAATGGGAGAGCGCTTCAAATGTAAGGTAAAACCTATGAGTATTACAACCCAATGCCACAAGGTATCTAATGATAAAAGGAAAACAATTATCTGGGAAAATTTAAATTGGGAAGAAAGGAAAGCTTTCGTGTGTACAACAGTTACACTCACAAATGAAACGGAAAGACAACAGTAGTATATATTAGCGGGTCCACATGTGGCTGATCGCCGCAACAATGGCGTCATTGGTGACCGATTGGCGGTTCAAATTGATATTTTTAGTTGGCGGCGCAGCGAATAAGTTGCTCAGCGGCTTGTTGCTTGGTGGCCGGCCTGTTGATTTGGTGGATGAGTGGATAGCTGCTCATCGACTGGACAATTTGGAAATTCATACAAAAATGTATGTAAAAACCCAAAAATCACGTAAAAACCCAAAACTCACGTTAGAAACACGAAATTTACGTAAGAAACAATTGTTGCTTGGTGGCCGGCCTGTTTATTGGGTGGATAGCTGCTGAGCGACTTGGTGTCTGGACAATTTGGCGGATCGGTTAGAGCTGTAAAATAAAAAATTGTTAGGGAAAAAAAAAAGAAAATTAGATCTGTAAAAAAAACAAAAAAATAAAAACAAAAAAATAAATAAAATATTAAAAAAATTATTGTTGTACTCTTGTACATATGTAGGTACATAGATCTGAGGCAATCTGAAAAAAAATTAAAATATGAAAAAAACAACCCTCGAAATTTCGCTAGAATAATTTTTTTTTTGCTTTTCGAATAATACGATGAGCTTGCTTGTAACCACAAGCGAACAAAAAAAAAAATGAATATATAGCGACCCATTTGAGTGAAAGAAGTGGAAATTAGTAATTAAAAAAAAATGTTTTTTTTTTCTTTTTTCTTAAATTATTTATTTATTTTTTTTTTAATGTTTTTTAATGCATAATAATAAAGTAATAAATAATTTTTTACAATTTAATAAAAATATTGATATCGGTGGAAGCGGGCTGACATCGAACCCCCCTTCATCAGCCCTTATCCTTAGAGCTTCCATTAAGTGTGTTACTGCTTTTAAATCTCGAACGTTGGATTCGTCCGCTTTATTGGCCTCCTCCCAAGCTATAGTCTGGAGGTCTGAAAACTCACAGCAAGCTTTGTTGAAATTATCAAGCCACTGCTTGAACTCTTCCTTAGCTTCAATTTTATTATAATTCTTCGAAAATTCCATTATACTTTTTTATGTTTAACTAGCAATAGCAACTGACGACTTTAAACTGATGATGAGGAGGACAACCGTTCATAGTATTTTTACAAAAAAGTTGATCTTACCGAACACACATACCTTAATAGTTTTCCAACTTTACACTTAACTACCAATTTTTAAGGGTGTCTTGTCTGTACAACATTTGATCAAAGTCGAATGGTTTCCGACATTAGGTATACAAAAAAAAAGGTAGATCTTAACTCACACAACTATATTCCAACCATACCTTTAGATATCAACATTTGCTAAGGGAGTATATGCGACATTCGGTTAATGCCAAAGAATTCAAAAAGGATAGCTCGGTTCAGTACAGTATATCCTGAAAATCCTAATACCCTTACGGAGGCGCCATCAATAAATGTTGGTCACAGATTAGGTATACAAAAAAAGGTAGATCTTAACTCACTCAACTATATTCCGACCATACCTTTAGATATCAACATTTTCTAAGGGTGTATATGCGACATTCGGTTAATGCCAAAGAATTCAAAAAGGATAGCTCGGTTCAGTACAGTATATCCTGAAAATCCTAATACTCTTACGGAGGCGCCATCAATAAATGTTGGTCACAGACAAAGAATGTAAAAGAGGATAGTCTATAGGAACCCATGTTTGTCACAGACAAACAATTTCGAAAAAGGATCAATCGTCAAGATAACTTTTTAATTTGTTTTCTTTTAAGGATGCGGTATGGTTTGGTTTCAATAGGTAGTAAAAATTATAGAGGAATTTTCCCAACAGGTACTCTTACAGATAGGTCAGCAATAAATTTCGGACACAGACAAAGAATGCAAAAGAGGATAGTCTATAGGAACCCATGTTTGGCACAGTCAAACAAATTCGATAAAGGATCAGTCGTCAAGATCACTTTTTAATTTGTTTTCTTTTAAGGTTGCGGTATGGTTTGGTTTCAATATATAGTAAAAATTAAAGAGGAATTTTCCCAACAGGTACTCTTACGGAGGCGCCAGCAATAAACTTCGGTCTCAGACAAATAATGTAAAAAAAAGGATAGTCTATAGATATCTATGTTTATTTTGTAGGATGCGACGCGTCGTGACGTCGCGACGGTTGGGACTTGGCTTCAATGGATAATAAAACAAAAAATAATTTTCACACGACTCTTGTAGATGCGTCAGCAATAAATTCCAGTTCCAAAATAATAAGTAGGATTTACAAATAGATAATAAAATGGAACACAAATGTTTAAGGGTACAGACATTCGGTGACAGTCGAAAAATTTTAAAAAGGATCGATTTCCTTTACATTGAAAAAAGACAGTGTAACAAAATCCTATGCATACAATGAATATTATAAAGCATATAAGAATTTTTTTTTCAGAAGACTCTAAGACTCTTATGCAGGTGTCAGTAATAAATTTCACTTTAACATTATCAGGGGGATTTTCAAATATCAAAAAAATTTAAAAAGGATCGATCGGCATGATTTCCTTTACAATAAAAAAGGAAAGTGTAACAAAATGATATTGATATATGAAACCCCTTGTATTTTTATGATGCTTTGAACGAAGGTTCTTTTTTTTCAAGAGAAAAGAAGTCTTAAATAAATAAAATAAAAACACTCATTTTTTTGTTTTGGATGATGATAAAATTTTATTATTGTATATTGGATATTTTTTTTTTTTTTGATAATTTAAGCGGTTTTACATTTTATTCTTAAATATAATTCTCAAACAATTCTTGTGACTACTTGATCAAGTGGATTATATTCAATAACTCTATCATGAAGCATAAGGCAGTAAGCTGAAGTATTGGCGGGAATATGTTTTGATGTCCTCATCTCCAAGCGGATATCGATAGGTCCTGTCTTCAAAGTTTCATTTTGATGTCTACAGTCAATAGAAAAAATTGGAGCACGTGATTTGAATAGATGCCAGGAAAGTAGAGGTACTGTCGTAATCTTATTATAGTACGTTTTCTGAAAATCTGTATACATTTTGTAAAACAAACTATATCTGTTTCTCTCGAAACAAGCATTGAGATCTTCATGCGGGTATACATCAGAGTTAAGATATACTTTTAAGTCTGATAGATTACAATGATCAAACGTTGTAGGATCCGCAGATAGGTTTTTATTTTTTTCAGTTTGGAGAGCGAATACAACAAATCGAGGTTTTTCTATTTGTGTTGTCGTCTTTACGTTCCAGATGTGATGATCAGAGCTTGATAGCATGGGATATTCATAAAGATCCCAGTTTCGGAAAGCAATTTTCATAAAACTATTTTTACTTATAGATTTGTATAGACTTAATTTCATACAATCTGATAATGTTACGTGGGGTACTTTCCACTGTAGCTTATGAAGTTTTACTTGAACATTTTCATCGGTCTAAGAGATAAGTGCGTTTTCGTCTACCCTAGCGCGAGTGATAATAAGATCATGTCGAGCATTTGGAATATTTTTTTTATAATCCTCAGCAAATCCTTAAAGTTTATTCAATGGGATACAATAATTAAAATGCAATGAATTCAAATTAATAGCTGAATCAGGAGACCAGGATGCATTCAAAAGCATATCGCTCTCATTTTTAGTTAAAGATAGATAGTTTTTAAAAGTTGATGCAATCCCAACATTACAATTGTAGTCGATTTCCTTTCCATTTAGCTCATAGCGTATTTCATCAAAAAGAAAAGCCATTGCATTGTTTACAAGTTTTGTGTTTATTATTTCTTTTCCATCTGACTTTGATAGTGATCCCTCCACATATAAAAAACTTTCTGAAGGAAGAACATTAAGGTTTTGATGTTGTATGCAAATGGTGATTAAGTATGGTATTCATATTTAGAAATACTTTCACTGATCTCAGGATCTTGGAAGATGTTCAACATATTTCTGATTATTTTCAGTGTTTAACGATGTGACCCAATGAATGTAAAAATTCTTGATTCTGTTTTGTAAGACGATGTGTTACCACAGCCGAGTTCGGAGCTTGATTGAGTAATGTTATGTTTTCAACTGTGTTTTTATATGGAATTGAGTTGATTATAATATCACTATATGCAATCATGGTTCTGACTGTGAATGTAATCGAACTGTTATTTTTTCACCTCTAAAATGTATGTCTTTCCCGTCTTGATCCACGAACTTTAAGCACAACGATGTTATGCGTTTGACGTACACAGGCAGATAAATAACATTTCTCGGAACTTCTATTATTTTATAGCCTGGACTTACTTTAACCGCGAATTCATGTAGTACATGAGCCAATTGATTATTAATATATGCCCCCTCTATGATATTACATTCAATGCGTATGGCATTAACTCTATTTATGTCAACGTAAAGATCTGATTCATGCAATATATTTGACTGGAGCACTTTCTTACTAAAACCGAGAAGATATCCAATAGAATTAGGTTTAGAGAAGTCGATACTTCTGAACTATAGATTTCACATTTCAGGGTGTTGTTGTTAGCCTTGATTTTAATTTCACTTTTTTTGAGACTTTTCTATATTTTATTAATTTCAATGAGTTTTTTTTTGTATTAAATTATTTATATCTTCTATCTCATATGAACCAATAGGAAACGAGATAACACTATCACCTATATGCAACAAGTTATTAAACTCATCAACATTAGGTATAGAGTTATATGTTTGGAAATCTATAAGTCCACATACATAATTAGATTTCAGTACAATAGGTGGAAAATACTCAGCATTGAGAGTGGATTCATTCCCACTTAAAGTAAGTGTTAACGACATCCTGATTAAAAGACAAATGAAACATTTATAATTATAATTTATTTGATTACCAAGATAGTTAATTACTTCAGTTGGTGGTCTTAAATTTCCAAAACTATCAAAATACCTTATAATATTATTTTTTTATTTATAATATATGCTACCCAATGTGTACCTATCCCAGTTTCATCATCTAAATTTATAACGCCGCACTCCTTATATATAGATATTTTCGGTAATGAGTCTCTCATAAAAACTCCTCTAAAGTGCTCAAGATGTTTCTTTCCGAATCGTAGAATATCATGATTATTTAGGGGTCGATTAGGTAGCAAATCAATTAGTTTTTTGTATTAGGTGGATTTAGAAATAAACCAAGTCCATTTTTATATGGTTTTAAGTATAACCCCTTCCCCTGAATGGCAACCGCTTCCATAGCCTTATTATGTCGTTTGTTTTCTTCAAAAGTTCTTTTAGCAGCACGTGCATCATTCAATGCTTTTGCAACACCAGCAGCACCACCACTTAAAGATCCGACAGCCGATAAACCAGCTAGAATTGGAGCTAGAAATGGAAGAAAACCCCCACTCTTTGGAAGTGGAATTATTCTTGGCGTTTGAATATGTTGTTTTTTCTTAATAACATTTTTTACAGCCCCTACAGCTATATTAGCCATAGATGTTGTGCCACAACAATTGATATTGTTTTTAATAGCATTTCTTGCCTCACTTATTGCCTTTTTAAAAATATTTTTTTTACAAGACTTTTTCTTTTTTGGTTTACTATTTCTTATAGTTTTGTTTTTAGTATTCTTATTACCCATACCAAATTTGGTCTTAGCTTTCATCATGTTGGTGACTAACAGCCCGTTTACTTTTCAGAGGTTGAAGAGTCGTTTGCTGTCAATCTTTTCCACGCTTGTTCGGTTAGAATTTTATCAGCAGCGTGTCGATCTGAGACAGAACTATGCAATATGCAATATCATGTAAGCGACAAGCCTCATCAGGTGGATTAATTCCTTTATCTCCTCTACGCAAGCGTTCTTCCAATTTAGTCCCAGGGCCACAGTAATTATAAGAAGGAAGATGGAGCTAAAATGGTAATTTGTCTATAACTGTATTCAAAAGTCCTCCCCCTTTAATTGATTTTCTTTTATTATGACACTGAGTTTGAAGGTTATACTCAATCATATTTAAATTGACCCCACCCCCCTACTCGAAGGTTGAAACGTATTTGAATGTAATCATATAAATTTGATATGTTTTATAGCGAAAGCTGTTAGTCATCAATATGCGCTTTGTAGAGCAGTCCGAAGTCATTAAAGTAAAAAAAATTTGATTCAAATGTCGAAATAAAAAAAAAACATGGCTCATTATTCCCAAACAGTATTCGGGGAAATATAGTTGGACCTTCAAACTGTGGGAAAACCAATGTAATGCTAAGCATTCTTCTAGACCCCCACGGTTTAAAGTTCGAAAAATGTTTATATTTACTCTAAATCACTACATCAACCGAAATATCTGAAGAAACTGATTACATCTATAAAAGGAATGGAATATAATGAATTTTCGAATAATTGTGAGATAATGTCCCCATCAGACGCTAAAAATAATTCTATATATATATTCGATGATGTCGCATGTCAGAAACAAAATAACATAAGAGATTATTTTTGCATTGTCGTCATAATGGAGTTGACAGTTTTTATTTATGTCAGTCCTATACCCATATACCAAAACATTTAATTAGAGACAATGCTAATTTTGTTATTCTTTTCAAACAAGACGAATTGAATTTAAAGCATGTTTACAAAGATCATATAAACTCTGATATGACATTCAATCAATTTAAGGAAATGTGTTCATACTGTTGGTCTAATGATTTTGGATTTCTGGTTATAGACAAAGAAAATAGTATTGAAAAAGGTCGTTACAAAAACAGTTTCAGTAAAATTGCAGTACTATAAATAAAGCAACACATTCTAATGCCAACGCTGTTTGGGGGAACTTGTTCTTCATATATACAAATCAAAGTAAACATATCCTTTTTCCGCTGTCAACTATTTTGAAAAATTAAAATGGATGAAAAAGTATTAAATGATCTTATAAAAACAAAAAATGTTCTGAAAAACAAATACAATCAACTTAGAACTGGTCAAATGATGAGAGAAACTGAGTTGGAAAACACTTTCAAACACATTATTGATCCTTTGAAAGAAATGATTGGAAGTACTAAAAAAAAGAATGAAAAACAACATCAGGAAGAACAAATTAAAAAAGAAGAGATTGAACAAGAGGACAAAAATAAAATATTTAAACGTCGTTAGCTGCATTTCAAATCTTTTAATGAAAAGGCTGAGGAAAAAGATCATGAACAAACAGACTCGGCATTGCTAGAATTGAATAGTCCAGATATTACTTTTTTCTATAGTACACCTAAGAGTTTTGCTACCCCTAATAAATCATCTGCGTTAGTAAAAGAACTTTTATCAGAATCAAATCGTGATACAATTTATGGTCCGTATTTCGATGCTAATACACAATCTGTAAAAATGGGTAAATGTAGCTTTGCGATGAATGATGATGAGATTATAATAGACGATGAAATGTTTGCTCGAACTCCTGGCCTTATTGAACTGATGCTAAAGAAAAATCCTCTTAAGTAAATATATAACAGTGATGACTTAGAACAATATGGGAAAATCTTACAAAAAACTAATGCGCATATGCGTAATCATGATAGTGCTTCTCGAGTAAATAGTAATAGAAGTGTTAAATATAACCACCTGATTAAAGACCTTGTTGCTAGACTTAAAAAAGAAAAAAAAGGAGGATCTTATACTCATAATATAAGTGAAATGAAATATACAAACAAAAATATTGAATATGTGTACTGGAATGATCCTAATGAACTTGTTGATAGACTAAGACTTTTAGTAGCATCTAAAAATGCTGGTAACGACAACCACCAGAATGAAATTACTTCCATAATTAAAGAACTGAAGGAATCAAATATTATATATTAGCATTATTCTAACAAAAATCCTTACTTAAAAACAATGAACGTTGACAAGTTCTGTAGGAACTTCAAACCTCTTCCAAAAAAACAGAGGTGTCATAGGTCCTCCAGGAATAGGATTTAAACTACTACCATCTGGTGATTTTGACATGGATAATAGATATTTAAACAACGTTTGTAGACCTGAGAAGCCTCATAAAGCTGCCTCTAAAGAATATGTTGATGATCAAATAAACATTTGTGTAGAAATTCATGATCCTAAAAATTATATGGATGCAATTGTCAAAAAGTATCTTGATAATGAGGTCAAAAACAAAATTGTGGAATTAATAGAAGAAAGAAAAATATTCCCACCGCAATAGGAAAAAATCATAAATACAAATGTCATTAATAAGAATATTCAATAGTCTTACTGTTTTATTTTTGTAAGTGTTACAAATATATTTCATTTTACTTTAATTCCAATTTTTTTTTTACAAAAAAGAAAACATTATTTGTCAGTTGGCATTCAATTGTCCCAGCAACAACACCTTTAAGAATGGACGCAGAAATAATATTAAAAAACATTAGTGATTTTTAAAAAAAATAAATCATGAAGAAATATTAGATGAACATTACAAAGAGTTCTTAAATTGTATTTCCCTGCTTAAAAGATTCGATAACGCATATTACACTGAAACTATTCACGGACATCATTACTCTAATTGCTGTTGGGCATCAAATCAATGTAAAGAAGGTCCGGTCCTTGTGCTTGCTATATTATAGAAAACCGTTTAGTTAGAATTAAGAAATTGATGTTGTTGTATAAAAGATTAAAATAAAAATAAAAAAAAAAGAAAATATAAAAAAAAATATTGTTTTATTTTGTTGAATTCACTCACTACAAATATGAGTAAGCGAAAGGTTGTTGAAGAGTTGCATAAACCTACACGGCGAAATTTCAAACGTCGTCATGTTATCATAAAGGGATATGATGACTCGTGGCAAGCAGATCTGGTTGAAATGATCCCTTACAGCTATCAAAACAATGGGTTTAATTATTTGATGACAGTTATCGATACTTTTTCAAAATTCCCTGGGTTATCCCAATGAAAAACAAAAAGGGTATTACTATTTCAAAAGAAATGGTGGAAATGTTCAACAATTCTTCTAGGATTCCAAAAAACTTGCAGACTGATGATGGAAAAGAATTTTTCAATACAATCTTTAAGAGTTTGATGGAAAAACATAAAATGAATCACTATTCTACATTCAGTACATTAAAGACTTCAATTATTGAAAGATTGAATAGAACCTTCAAGGAAAAAATGTGGAAAGAATTTAGTTTCAATGGCAGCTACTAGTGGATACACATTTATAAAAAAATACTTTATGGTTATAATCATTCTTACCACCGAACCATTAAATGCAAACCTGCAGATGTAAGCAACAAAAATTCAAAGTCCTTATTATCACTTTTCAAAAAAAAAGAAAAAAGGAATAAGTAAGGGAAAATTCAAAGTTGGCGATAAAGTTAGAATCAGCAAGTATAAACATGCATTTGAAAAAGGCTACATACCAAACTGGACTACTGAGGTTTTTAAAATAAGAAAAGTCCAAACAACATCACCTGTCACATATCTTCTCAAAGACTATCAAGGAAAACCAGTACAAGGTGGTTTTATGAAGCAGAACTGTTAAGAACTTCATGTTCAGATGTATTTTTAGTTGAAATGATTCTACAAACAAGAGGGAACAAAGTTTTTGTAAAATGGCTAGGATTCTTATCAGAACATAACTCTTGGATCGAAAAAAATAAAATTCTTTAAAATTATAAGAGAAATAAATTAAGTTTAAAAATATTTAATATTTATTGTTTTATTTGTATTTATTAAGGTGATAAGAACTGTTTTACTATAAGTAATTCTATGCTTATTAAGTGTATAAATAAAAAAATTATTGTAATTTGCTGAAATTAATCTCGTACGTTGATCCTATTTGACGAATTATTTCTAGGACATTATTTATCCGCCTCCGCCAATTACTTCTAAGGTGGATGATGATAGCTTCAAAATCGTATTGGTAGAAAAACCTATAGACCCACCCACCGTATATTCTCCTAGATCTGTTTCTAATTCGGATACTTCTTCGTAGGCTTGTAACCACTGTTCTGATTTAACGAATTGGCCTCTAAAGCAGCAAAATCATCCACAGTCAAAGTGGTAAATTCAGTTTCATCGAAAAACATGATGGATAATATTAGATTATGATGGCTGGGTAGCTCTTTGAAATCAACTATACTGATCATCTACAAATGATTTCCTTTTTATAGAAGAATCCCCTCTCAATATTCTTGTAAAAAAATTCACATATACACATACACACGCACACACAATAATCTTTATAACGTAACAGTTTGTATGATATTTAGGGATTATAATAGATATAATAGAAGATCCTCCCCCTACGCTTAACAGTTTCATGTACAAACAAGTGAATTGCGTGTGTGTGTAGATCAAAAGAAAACTTCCACATTATGTCGACTACGAAGTAAAAAATCAATACACACCTATGATACCTCCCTGTTCAGATGATAAAAATATGGTTCATCCCCTCATGATCATTTTTCTTGTTGTTGTTCACAATAAAAGAGGACATAGGAGTTAAACTCATATGTTCGTTTGGTAAGAGTATACAGGGCTATAGGTAGGATTTGTTTGTATTTGTTCTATGAAAATAAAAATTGATATTATATAATCAAACTATTAAATAATAGTCTTATTCCATATCGTGAGTAGAAAACATCTCTTTCAATATCGGTCGTTGATTTAATTTTAAAAAATATATACCTATTAGATAAAATCTACAAAAAAATACTCGCTAATATTCATATCGCAGAAAAGTTTCAGGACAAGTGTGTGTTTAACAATTTCTACAACTATTAATTTAATACAAAATAATGGAGAATTTCGTCTGCCCCGTATGTAGTGTTAAATTTGCTCATTCAAATTCTTTTAAGAGACATGTCGAAAATGTTCATAGTAATAATAAGATTAAATGTTCTCAGTGTGAAAAAACATATACGCGAAAGGATGCAATGACTAGACACGTTCGTAAACATCATATCAACATTCCTTCTGATAATCCTTTGACTGAGATCGATAAGCTTAAAAATAAAAGAAACCAAGAAGTATCTAGCGATGACTCTCCCTCTACTTCAAATGCTTCGAAAAAACGTGAATGTGAAAGTTGTGAAAAAGATGTGAGTACTCCTGGATGGTCACATCACATAAGAACTAATGAACATAAGAGAAACCGAAGTGAAACTTATGATGACTCTCCATCTACATCAAATGCTTCGAAAAAACGTCGATGTGAAAGTTGTGAAAAAAAATGTGAGTACTTCTGAATGGTCACATCACATAAGAACCAATGAGCATAAGAGAAAAAGTAGAATTCCAGTTATTAATTCACCGTTTAGTACAATTAGACAGTGTTTTGGAGGTAAAGTGGAAACCTATTTTTTAGACAGCACATATGAGGGGGCTATTCATATGTATATGATATTATATATCATATAAATTTCTAAAAAAATGTGAACCTGATATAATACAATTAATTGAAAACTCTATTGAAAATAAAGGATGTATTAAGTTTAGTATAGAACTATTCGCTGAGTTTGTTAAATATGTGTCAGTTCAAGAAGAAGAAACAGCAGAAAAAACAGATAAGTTTAAAATCTTTTAATTGTCCGATGCAGATAGCTCTCCAAGGTGATAACTTGGAAGATATACTAAAATATACGTTTAAAGCTATTGAGATTAAAAGTGAAGTGTTTCAGGAGAGAGATTCTGGGTGGGCACTATTGTGTATAAAACATATTGTAATAAATATTAATGAGTTTGACCCTATAAAGGGCTCAATATATTTGACTCTGCCGACAAATATTAAATTGAAAAAAGCATGTGTCAATGTAATAAAAAGTGATGAATTCTGTTTTAAATGGGCAGTCATATCAGCTCTTTACCCCGTTGATGTAAATGCATATGATCCAATCAGCTATCAGATTGAAAACATTCAAAACGAAGTGATTATTTTAAATAATGGAACTCATATTAACTTCACAAATCTAAATTTCCCCTTGAATCTCAGAGATATAGCGATTTTTGAAACTCTAAACCCTTCAATTAGTGTTAATGTTTTTGGAGTTGATAAGCATGGAGCTGGAGAAAAATATAGAGTTGTGGGTCCTTACTATAATTCTAAACATGTAGACAAAAGAGAAAAACATATAAATTTATTGCTCATAAGCAATGACGATTGGAACCACTATGTTTGGATAAGAAATATGTCTGATTGCTAGGGAGTCAGATGACTCACGGCAAGCGAGCAATTAGAATGTGTAATTCATATTTGCAGACATTTACCACGGATAAAGGATTTGAGAAGCATGCAACTGAATGAAACAGAACTGTGACAACCCTACCAGATGAAACAAATAATATTCTATAGTTTGAACATCAATCAAGATCACTCGAAGTGCCTTTTAGCATCTATGCAGATTTCGAATCTATGCTGGTGGATATTACTAGCTGCCAACCAGACCCCTCAAAGTCATCGACTACAGCGATTAAAAAGCATGTCCCGATAGCCGTTTCTTACTTCATCAAATGTTCATTTGATCCATCTCGAAACAAACTATTCAAATACACCGGTTAGTTAATTGATCTTTAATTTTAATCTCATAACGTACTTGTAATATATAGGTATAGACAATTATAATATATATATATCTATTTTATTTACAGGTGAAGATTGTATCAAAGTTTTTTTAACTAGCTTGTTTGAAGACTCGAAGCGAATTCATAGAAACCATTTAAGCAAAAAGATTAGCATGATTATGACACCCGTTGACGAAGAAAATTATAAGAAGGAGACTATTTGTCATATTTGTGGGATAGCGTAAAGGTACGTGATCATGGCCATTTAACGGGGAAATACAGAGGAGCAGCGCATTAAAATTGTAACTTAAACTATAAGGTTCCTAAATTCATACCCATTTTTTCCATAACTTAGCTGGATATGATTCTCATCTATTCATACAAGAGCTGGGTAATATCAGAGGAGATATCAAAATTATTCCTCTTAATAAAGAGAAATATATATCAATATAAAAAAAAATATTAATAAATAGGGAGCAAGGAGATTTTCTAGAATTACGGTTCTTAGACTCATATAAATTTTTACCATCGAGTATTGATAAAATAGCAAAAACACTTAATGAAAAAAACGATTTTCAAATATTATCGACATCTTTTAAAGATAGAGAATCTATTAAACTTTGGACTCGTAAGGGTGTTTTCTGCTATGACTATTTAAATTCTATAGAAAAATTAAGTGATAAATAGCTCCCTCCAATAGAATCATTTAGAAATTCTTTGATTGTAGTCAAGACGATTATAATCACGCTGAAAAAGTTTGGTCACATTTTAAATGTAGCAGTTTAAGAGAATATCTTGAACACTATTTGATTACTGACGTCTTAATTTTAGCCGATATTTTTGAAAAATTCATGGTTTAGATCCCTGCCACTACTATACATTACCAGGTTTTTCGTGGGATGCTATGTTGAAATACACAAAAGTCAAGCTTGAACTCTTGACGGATATTAACATGTATAACTTTTTTGCGAAGGGGATAAGAGGAGGTTTGACACAGTGTAGCTTGACGTTGTAAGGCAAATAATAAATATATGAATAATTATGATTTGAATAAACCTTGTGACTGTTTAATGTACTTGGATGCTAATAACCTATACGGTTGGGCTATGTCTGACTACCTTCCTCATTCAGACTTTAAATGGATTGAACCTCCTACCGATGTATCTAGCATTTAAGAATGGCTTGTTTCAAATAAAAACATTGGTTATGTATAAGAAGTTGATCTTGAATACCCAATAGAAATACATGATGATCATAATGATCTCCCATTCTGTCCTTCAAACATTCCATTACCTGGTAAATCACAGAAAAAATTAATTACTGATTTAAAAAATAAAGCAGAATATATTATTAATAATTGTGATTGGAAGTGATTAAAAATAATCTTTCCGTCGGCTTTTTTTTTTTTGGTCACTGTAGTTTTTGCAATGAAACAATTAAGTTACATTAGCTTTCCCGACGTTTCGGCAGGGGTTGCTGCCTTCTTCAGGGGAACTTTATTTGGACAACAAGAAAAAATATATTGTTTACATTATAATAACAATAATTGAAACAATACAAAATACACTCACCTTAATAAAACTGTGTTTAAATTTAAACTGACGTTTAAAATTATTGTATCTAATAATTGTAATATTTTTTACAAAAGTAAAGAAATAACCACTTCAAACGAAGTTTAGTCTATGGAATTTAAACAAGGAGTAAAGAAACTGAAAGAATACTGTGTTATGATGAGACAAGAGAACAATAGATGGCAGAGATGTTTTGGGTGTCTTGTTTTCTGTTCATGTTGTTGTTGTTGTTGTTGATGATGTGTAATGTTTCTAGGGTGTATCGTTTCGAAACATGTTTCTCTGTCTGTAGGACTTTGACACCTTCAAAATCTGGAGAGTGGCCGTTTTCGATACTGTGGCTCGCCAGGGCTGTCTTTCCAGGATTGTTTGATTTGATATCCGATTTATGATTAGAAATTCGCTGTTTAAGAAATTGTTTTGTAGTTCCGATGTAACACTGGTTGCATGGTTCATTAGGTTTACCCTTACAATTTATTTTGTAAATGACATCAGTAACTTTATCCTTATCCGCTTTCGTTTTAAGTTTGGTGAAAAGGTGACTCAGAGTTTTATTTGATTTGAAGGCCAGGCGAACGTCTGTTAGTTTTTGGTTTATCACTTCTTTAAAATTCTCAGTCAGTCTTGGGATGTAAACCATACTTTTGTAGTAACCATTATTCGGGTCTTTAGTGTCTTCGCTTGGAATTTTGCAATTGTGTTTCTGAAGTAGACCACGAATTATAGAATTTGGAAAACCATTGTCACTCAGGATTTTTTTGATTTTTTTCTCATTGGCAGAGTGAAATTGTTCGTCGCTGAGTGCGAAAACTTTACTGACGAGATTGGATGCAGTGTTCATAACTATGTGCCTCGCTTGGTTAGACCGAAAGTTGACTAATCTTCCCGATGCAGTATGTTTTTGGTACCAGTCAAACAATAGACGGTTGTTTTCACGATGGATTTTTACGTCCAAAAATGCTATTGACCTGTTATGTTCCATTTCCACAGTGAACTGGATTTTCGGGTGGAATCCGTTAAGGATCAGCAGCACTTTTTCAATGTTGCGTTTGTCCATCACGGCAAAAATGTCATCTACATACTTAGCAACAAAAGTAGGCCTTTCTTCCATTCCACTAAAACATTCATCTAGTACGTGATCAAGTACTAAATCTGCAATCGTGGGTGACAAAGGGTTGCCCATAGGCATGCCAAAAATTTGTTTGAAAATGTCATCTTTAAATTGTAGATAGTTATTTTCCTTTAGGCAGAAATCAAGGATTTCAAGAAATTTGTTCAGATTAATTCTAGTGTTTTCACTAATTATTTCCCATTTCTTTTTTATAATGGTGATGGCTAGTTGTATAGGAATGTTTGTAAAAAGTGACACTGCATCATACGAAACTAAAACATCATTGTCTTTTAATTTTATTTTTTTAGCCTTCTCAACAAATTCAAATGAATTAATAACCGAGTAGCTTGATTTTGCCGTCGCGCACTGTAAAATTCTGCCAATAAACCTCGAAAGCTCATAACATGGTAGTTTCATTGATGACGTAATGGGACGCAGGGGCATGTTTGCTTTATGAATTTTTGGCAGTCCGTATATGGATGGAAGCTGCGATGTATACGTTGTCATCTTCGCCTTTTCCCTATCATCAATGCAATTGTTGTTGTTTAGCCATTTGACTAGATCGTTGTTGCGAGTTTGTAAAGTTGTTGTTGGGTTATTCCTTACCCGTCTGTAAGTATTGCGATCTGACAACAATTCAATCATCTTATCGTCATACTCCACACGCTCCATCGCCACGGTGACGTTACCTTTGTCAGCTGGTACAATAACAATGTTTTTGTGCTGCCTAAGAAAATGGATTGTTTGCTTATTTACATTAAGCAAATATTTGGCAAATCGATCATTTTGTTGGTGGCGTTGAAACGAGTGCAGCATGTTGCTATATTGTGCCCTCATAAGCTCTTGCTCTCTTTCGTCTTGCACACTTCGAATTATTTCTTCTCCATCAGCTATCAATTGAAAAAGAGGAAAGCTATGTTTATCCACTGGGAGTGCAAATTTCTTGCCCAACGATAAAAGCCATTTGACCTCTAAAGGGAATTCAATGTTAGTGCGATTTTCAAACCATTTTTCATGCATTTCTATATTGAATTCCTTCCAAAGCGATGATTTTAGGCTGTCAATTTTATGTGTGTTCGATTGTTGTTTTTTATTATATGTGTCTTTAAACATCTGTTTTTGTTTTGTTGTGAATTTTTTGTATTCGTTTTGGGATAAGTTCTCTTTGATATGTTGGTCAAACAATCCTGGAAAGACAGCCCTGGCGAGCCACAGTATCGAAAACGGCCACTCTCCAGATTTTGAAGGTGTCAAAGTCCTACAGACAGAGAAACATGTTTCGAAACGATACACCCTAGAAACATTACACATCATCAACAACAACAACAACAACAACATGAACAGAAAACAAGACACCCATAACATCTCTGCCATCTATTGTTCTCTTGTCTCATCATAACACAGTATTCTTTCAGTTTCTTTACTCCTTGTTTAAATTCCATAGACTAAACTTCGTTTGAAGTGGTTATTTCTTTACTTTTGTAAATAATATTACAATTATTAGATACAATAATTTTAAATGTCAGTTTAAATTTAAACACAGTTTTATTAAAGTGAGTGTATTTTGTATTGTTTCAATATTATAATGTTATTATAATGTAAACAATATATTTTTTCTTGTTGTCCAAATAAAGTTCCCCTGAAGAAGGCAGCAACCCCTGCCGAAACGTCGGGAAAGCTAATGTAACATAATTGTTTCATTGCAAAAACTACAGTGACCAAAAAAAGCCGACGGAAAGATTATTTTTAATCACTTCCAATCACAATTATTAATTCCAAATTGGTCAATAAATCATTTTTAGTATAATCATCGGACGGCTAGCCGAGCAGAATCAACAATCCATCAAAATGAGGAACTACTACCAACACATTAAATACAAATATGGTTTACAAGTGTGTGACAATTTAAAACAATACAGCAATTCACAAAAAACTTTAGCTTTACAAAAACAGAACTTAAAATTCCTACTAATATGCCGACAAACCGGACTTATTCCTAACCATTTAAAAAAGTCCACAAATAGCACAAAACAACTCCTTTCTAATAAAGAATCGATAAATGTTTATGAAAAAATCGAACTTAAATTCCATCAAAAAGTTCTCAACGTAGAAATAACAGAGATGCACCATAAGGTCAAGCGCACTAACAATTGAATTCGCCTTCACGACCAACATATCAAAGAGAACTTATCCCAAAACGAATACAAACAATTCACAACAAAACAAAAACAGATGTTTAAAGACACATATAATAAAAAACAACAATCAAACGCACATAAAATTGACAGCCCAAAATCATAGCTTTGGAAGGAATTCAATATAGAAATGCATGAAAAATGGTTTGAAAATCGCACTAACATTGAATTTCCTTTAGAGGTCAAATGGCTTTTATCGTTGGGCAAGAAATTTGCACTCCCAGTGGATAAACATAGCTTTCCTCTTTTTCAATTGATAGCTGATGGAGAAGAAATAATTCGAAGTGTGCAAGACGAAAGAGAGCAAGAGCTTATGAGGGCACAATATAGCAACATGCTGCACTCGTTTCAACGCCACCAACAAAATGATCGATTTGCCAAATATTTGCTTAATGTAAATAAGCAAACAATCCATTTTCTTAGGCAGCACAAAAACATTGTTATTGTACCAGCTGACAAAGGTAACGTCACCGTGGCGATGGAGCGTGTGGAGTATGACGATAAGATGATTGAATTGTTGTCAGATCGCAATACTTACAGACGGGTAAGGAATAACCCAACAACAACTTTACAAACTCGCAACAACGATCTAGTCAAATGGCTAAACAACAACAATTGCATTGATGATAGGGAAAAGGCGAAGATGACAACGTATACATCGCAGCTTCCATCCATATACGGACTGCCAAAAATTCATAAAGCAAACATGCCCCTGCGTCCCATTACGTCATCAATGAAACTACCATGTTATGAGCTTTCGAGGTTTATTGGCAGAATTTTACAGTGCGCGACGGCAAAATCAAGCTACTCGGTTATTAATTCATTTGAATTTGTTGAGAAGGCTAAAAAAATAAAATTAAAAGACAATGATGTTTTAGTTTCGTATGATGCAGTGTCACTTTTTACAAACATTCCTATACAACTAGCCATCACCATTATAAAAAAGAAATGGGAAATAATTAGTGAAAACACTAGAATTAATCTGAACAAATTTCTTGAAATCCTTGATTTCTGCCTCAAGGAAAATAACTATCTACAATTTAAAGATGACATTTTCAAACTAATTTTTGGCATGCCTATGGGCAACCCTTTGTCACCCACGATTGCAGATTTAGTACTTGATCACGTACTAGATGAATGTTTTAGTGGAATGGAAGAAAGGCCTACTTTTGTTGCTAAGTATGTAGATGACATTTTTGCCGTGATGGACAAACGCAACATTGAAAAAGTGCTGCTGATCCTTAACGGATTCCACCCGAAAATCCAGTTCACTGTGGAAAGGGAACATAACAGGTCAATAGCATTTTTGGACGTAAAAATCCATCGTGAAAACAACCGTCTATTGTTTGACTGGTACCAAAAACATACTGCATCGGGAAGATTAGTCAACTTTCGGTCTAACCAAGCGAGGCACATAGTTATGAACACTGCATCCAATCTCGTCAGTAAAGTTTTCGCACTCAGCGACGAACAATTTCACTCTGCCAATGAGGAAAAAAATCAAAAAAATCCTGAGTGACAATGGTTTTCCAAA
Organism: Melangyna quadrimaculata; assembly: GCA_949320155.1. Taxonomy (NCBI): domain Eukaryota; kingdom Metazoa; phylum Arthropoda; class Insecta; order Diptera; family Syrphidae; genus Melangyna; species Melangyna quadrimaculata. The sequence continues at coordinate 289,845,985 of OX439483.1, read as the reverse complement.
TTCTATAATTCGTGGTCTACTTCAGAAACACAATTGCAAAATTCCAAGCGAAGACACTAAAGACCCGAATAATGGTTACTACAAAAGTATGGTTTACATCCCAAGACTGACTGAGAATTTTAAAGAAGTGATAAACCAAAAACTAACAGACGTTCGCCTGGCCTTCAAATCAAATAAAACTCTGAGTCACCTTTTCACCAAACTTAAAACGAAAGCGGATAAGGATAAAGTTACTGATGTCATTTACAAAATAAATTGTAAGGGTAAACCTAATGAACCATGCAACCAGTGTTACATCGGAACTACAAAACAATTTCTTAAACAGCGAATTTCTAATCATAAATCGGATATCAAATCAAACAATCCTGGAAAGACAGCCCTGGCGAGCCACAGTATCGAAAACGGCCACTCTCCAGATTTTGAAGGTGTCAAAGTCCTACAGACAGAGAAACATGTTTCGAAACGATACACCCTAGAAACATTACACATCATCAACAACAACATGAACAGAAAACAAGACACCCAAAACATCTCTGCCATCTATTGTTCTCTTGTCTCATCATAACACAGTATTCTTTCAGTTTCTTTACTCCTTGTTTAAATTCCATAGACTAAACTTCGTTTGAAGTTGTAAAAAATATTACAATTATTAGATACAATAATTTTAAATGTCAGTTTAAATTTAAACACAGTTTTATTAAAGTGAGTGTATTTTGTATTGTTTCAATTATTGTTATTATAATGTAAACAATATATTTTTTCTTGTTGTCCAAATAAAGTTCCCCTGAAGAAGGCAGCAACCCCTGCCGAAACGTCGGGAAAGCTAATGTAACTTAATTGTTTCATTGCAAAGACTACAGTGACCAAAAAAAGCCGACGGAAAGATTATTTTTAATCACTTCCAATCACAATTATTAATTCCAAATTGGTCAATAAATCATTTTTAGAATATATTATTCACCATAAAACTTTAATTCAATGTCTTGATAATGGTTTGGTCCTTAAAATCTCCATGGTTGAAAAAATATATCGATTTAAGCAATGAACTTAGAACAAAAGCCACCACAAAGTTTGAAAAAGATCAGCGCAAGCCCTGCAATAACGCTGTATTTGGTAAAACTATGGAAAATGTTGATAAACGAAAAGATGTTCGAATTGTGGATTCAATAGAAAGACACCTCGGTTGTCGCGCTCTTATAGCTAAACCGTATTTTCATAGCATTTTAGAATTTACCGAAACCGTGGCTGCTGTTCAGTTGAACCGTATTCACACTGTGTATAATAAGCCTGTATACTTAGGCTTTTGCGTTTTAGAGATTTCAAAGTATAAAATGTATGACTTTCATTATGCTTACATGAAGCCTAAATTTACTGATAACCTTCACCTGGCTTACATGGATACCGATTTCTTCATATATCAAATAAGGACATATGATTTTTATAATGATATAAAAAATTATATTGCAGATAAATTTGATGCTTCTGACTACCCCCTCAATAACACCTATGGTATTGCTCAGCTCAATATGAAATAGTTGGGGTTTATGAAAGATGAAAATAATGGTAAAATAATGAAAGAGTTTATAGGCTTAAGAGCAAAAATGTACAGCATAGACATTGAAGATTCTGTATTGATAAAAAAAGCGAAGGGCGTTAAATCAGCAGCTGTAAAAAAAATAACTCTAAAAAACTACAGAGATTGCTTGCTACAAAAACAAAATTTCTATAGTAAAATGTTGAATTTCAGATCTAGACAACATACTATATATACTGAATGCATAAACAAATTAAGTTTAAGTTGTTCCGATGATAAAAGGTTTATATATAGTAATAATATTAATACACTTGCTTGGGGTCATTATCGGATAGATCTTGAAAATGAAATGTAAACTTGATTAAATAAAAAGAAAAATGTAAAAAATAAATCAAATAAAAGAAAATAAAAAAATTACAAAAAAAGGATGTGTTTCTACTCAAATATTTCTTTCTCTCTTCAATCATATGAGGCGTTGTCTAGTTACATTACAATATTCTTTAAAAATTTCAAACGGAAGTTTAATACGGGTACAAGAATGTACATAGCTACTACAGGGATAAGAGAATGGTCAGTTTTAAATGGGTTAAAAAGAAGCAAACTGGGAATAAAAGACGAAACTTCTATTAAAGCGAGACCTCTTGAACACAAAGATTTTCGATTATGCTTCATGCAAGAGTTTCTGCAGAACCTTAATAAGTTGCCTTCCACTAGTGCAGAAAGAACACTGCGAAATTATACCTCGAACAAAATTTTCAGAGTTTTATGGAAGTTTATAGGTCTTACATCGAGAAATGTCATGAGACCAAAAATGAGGTCCTCTCTCACATCGTTATGAGAAAACTAATAAAGGAGTCAAATATTGGACTGTTTAGGCCGAAAAAAGATTGGTGCGCCATCTGTTTTAAATTCAAGAGTGGAGAGCTACTTGAAAATGAGTATGAACAACATTTGAAGGACAAAAACCGTTCTAGGGAAAAAAAAGATAGATATAAAACTAATGCCGAAAATAGTTTGTGCCATGTCCTGACAATAGACGTTCAGTCTGTCAAAGTATGGCCATCGATAAATGCGAGTGCACTATACTATAGAACGAAATTGTGCTGTCATAATTTTACGGTTTATAATTTAGTTACAAAAATTGCCACTTGTTATTGGTTCGACGAAACAGTTTCAGATGGCCAAGCATCGACATTCGCATCTTTTCTTTTACATTATTTAGAAAAGAACTTTTTGGAATAAGGTAGCAAGATCCCTATAATTATTTTTTCAGATGGATGTACGGCACAGAATCGTAACAGTATTATGAGCAATGCACTTTTGTTTATATCAGAAAAATATCAAGTTGAAATTATTCAGAAATATTTAACAAAAGGACCTACTCAAATGGAATGTGATCACAGCACACTTGAAACCCGTGTGTTACGAATGTAAAATCTTACCGATAAAAAAAAAAGTTTTGCCATCTGTAGGAAATAAAAGCAGTTATACCGAGAGACTATTGGCAGTTTAAAGACAATTGAGCAATTTAAAAAAAAATTATTTTGAATTCGCTGCAAATTATCTACTTGTTCCTTATTATTTATTTTCTTTCTATAGTTTTTTTGTGATTTATCTACATTATTTGTTCCTTACTACTGTGAAATGATCGGCTCAATAATTTGCAAAGCATTTTTGTTTGCCATTGAAGTGCAATTTTAGTTTATTAATTATTTTTTAATAACATAACCTTTCTTTTTATTAAATAAATTTAATTTTTATTTGTTGTGCATTAATTGCACTTTAACATTTAATTTATGAAATATCGTTAATATTTGATTTTATATAATTAAATTTTAAATGTTTCGCTAATAAAAAGGAGTTTTAATTATTTTGATTTCGATTTTTAAACCATACAATTTCAAAATGACAGGCATCGAAAAAGTTGCATTACCCCGTAAGTATTGGAAAAAAAAATTGACTATTATAATGCAATACCTCGTAAGTGCCCGTAAAATGAGAATAATTACTGAAGCAATTTACATCATCAGAAATAATAAAAGGTTGTTGCTGGAGGTTGGACATTTAATTACTGATAGAATTTTAATGATTGCTATAACCGGCTTTACTTAAAAAATTCCAGTTTTAACCTGGTTCAATTTTTACTGATGGTTTTTACTGATCGCTGTAACTGGTTCCTTAAGTAATAAACGTTTTGCGCGCAATGTATACAAATAACAGAGCTTTCGTTTGGGATGGAAACTTCTTGTCCGACTACAATGGGTGTGAAGCAAGGCTGTGTATTATTCACATTACTATTTATTCTATATATTGTGGTGAATATACCTATTTATGCAAACAACGACATCTTTTATTCTTCTATAACAGAATAAATTAGTAGCGCCATCTTTGAACAAAAGATTAACTAATGTTATCCAATACCAAAACCACATTAATGTTATCTAATACCTAAACCACTGAAAACTGCTATAATTAACTGAACGAAAGCTTTTGAGAGCTTTTTGAGCTACTTGTGGAGACTTGTGGAGGGGAAGCGTATTCCAGCAAATTCCAGAACTTTAGAGAAGATTCTAGTATCTTTTCTCAGATATAAATACAGGGCCACCAGTCCGAAGACCTCAGTTTTAATTTTGAAAGTGAACGAATAAACATCGGTGTAAAATAGTGAATTGTGCTTGTTATAATAAAAGTATTGGAAGTGAAATAAAGGTGTTTTGTTTTTGTAAAGTAATTATTGTTCAGTTTGAATAAAAAGAAATAAGTTTTATTGGCGAACCCTTGGCAAAATATTACATTGGTGTCAGTAAAGTGGAATAGAACTTATTTTATCTGTGCATTCAGATAATTAATGGTGAAAAGTGATAAAGTGTGTAAATAAATAAACAGTAAAAGTGACATACAAAAATATAAGAATAGAAATAGAAACAAAATGGGAAAAATTGTGAATGCATTGAATTGTGTTGAACTTAAGGCAGAACTGAACGGACGAGGTCTTCCTACTGCTGGAACGAAAAATGACCTCATTATTCGTCTGCAGGAAGATTTAAGGCAACACGGGGAAAATCCAGACACGTTTCTATTTGAAATTGAAATGTCGGAAGATCAAGTAAGTACAAGCTTAGACTTAACCAATATGATGGCTCAGTTGCTCGCCCAGTTTGAAGACCAACGAAAGGAGCAAAAGAATCTTCTAGAAGAGCAACGCAGTGAACGCTTTGGTGATGGCCATATGCAAGAAGTCTTCCGCATTCAACTCAATACCAGAGTCCAGAAAAGAGGAGAAAGTCTGCAACAACTCCAAGTAGACATTGAACGGCTGGCGCATCTAGCATACCCGACTGCAGGAGATGAAATAACCAACCAGTTAGCAACAGAGGCTTTTGTCCGTGCAGTGTCCGACCTCAATCTACAGCGAGCAATTCGAACTGCTGGAAAACGCACACTTTCTGAAGCATTAGCCTTCGCGCTCACTATGGAAGCATCAGAACAGACTTCTTTAGGAATTCATCGGGTAATTGCATTGCCACAAAGGAGAGTCACCAGTCAACATTGTGGAAGCAAAAATAATACCCGCGAACAGGTAAGCAATAACATCAACGCTCCTGCTTGCCCTGTTTACCAGCCGGGAAATGAGTAAGAACCAGCTTCGAGGGGCAGAAGCTGGTTTCTGGTATCGATGGCCCCAGAAGCACCATCCAAGTCTCACAGACTAAACGAAACAATAAAAGTCTGACAGTGGATGCAACATTGAATGGCAAGAAACAGTGGGCTACAATTGCCACCGGTGCCACAGCCTCCATTGTGCGAAGAGACTTGGTCAAGCTGACGTGGCTACACAACACCAATAGCTACCGTCTTAAAACTGCGACAGGTGAGGCAGCAAGAGTGTATGGAGAAGTTCGTCTCAAAATCCGTTTGGCAGAACTAGAGTATTCGCATCTATTTTTGGTAGAAGATATATGTGACGAGTGCATAATTGGAATCGACTTTATGAAAGAGCACGTATTGGTTCTGAATATCGGTAAGCAAGTGCTGAAATATCAAAATGTGGAGATTCCTATGGTTTATGGCAACAAAAACTCATCGCCTCTGAGAACTGTCATAAAAGAAGACATATGCTTGCCTGCCTCTTCAGAAGTATTTGTTTGGACAAAACTAGAGGGCGATTTAGGTAGCCATCGATACCTCATGGTGGAACCAGAGTCTGAGTAATCTTCCCAAAACATCATCTTAGGGAAGACTCTTGTGGGACAAAAGAACAACATGGTACCCGTACGGATACTGAACATCAAACCGTACGATGTCAAGCTCAAGAAAGGAGAAATAGTTGGAAAATGTGAATCTGTGTCCGCAATAACCAAGATCACAGAAATGAACACAGACAAATCTATGGACCCCGAAAAATTCAGCTCCATGAAAGCCAAAAATCTGAAGCCATCCAATCTAAGTCAACATCAGATTAGTGTTGCTGGAAGCCTTCTTCATAAATACGCTGATATATTTTCTTCACCGAGTGGGCAGTATGGTCGAACACAACTAGTTCAGCATCGAATCGACACAGGTGATGCTAGACCGATTCGACAGCCAGCAAGACGTCTCCCATTAGCCAAAGAAGCCGAAGTTGAAGAGATGATATCGACAATGAAGAAAGATGGGCTAATCGAAAATTCCAAAAGCCCTTGGGCATCACCAGTAGTTCTTGTCAAAAAGAAGGATGAAAGCACCCGGTTTTGTGTAGACTACCGTAGGCTGAACGATGTGACAAAGAAAGACAGCTACCCTTTGCCCAGAATCAGCGATACTTTGGATGCAATGGAAGGAGCTCAATGGTTCTCGACGCTGGACTTAAAGAGTGGCTACTGGCAGGTAGAAATCCATCCAGAAGATCGCGAGAAGACAGCTTTCTCTACAGAGGCTTCGAGAAGCACACTTAAAATTAAATCCAGAGAAATGTGCGCTTTTCAAGACCGAAGTTAATTACTTGGGACATATCATCTCATCCCAAGGAATAAAGACTGATCCGGAAAAAGTTGACACTGTAAAGAATTGGCCAACACCACAGGATAAACACCAACTCCGTAGCTTTCTTGGTCTAGCCACATATTATCGGCGCTTTGTGAAGGACTTTGCTGGAATCGCTAAGAGCTTGCATCAACTAACTGAAAAGGGGAAGCCGTTCAAATGGTCAGGTGAGTGCGAGAAAAGTTTTTAGGAACTCAAGCTACGTTTGTGTAATGCTCCTGTGCTGACCTTTCCGACTCCTGGAAAACCTTTCATCATCGACGCCGATGCGAGTAACGTTGGAATTGGAGCTGTACTGTCGCAAGTCCATGACGGAGAAGAAAAAGTCGTCGCCTACTACAGTAAGGTATTCTCGAGGCCAGAACGCAATTACTGCGTGACCAGAAGGGAACTTCTAGCTTTGATTTTGGCAACAAAGCACTTCCATAAGTACATCTATGGACAGAAGTTCCTTCTTCGAACAGATCATGGTGCGCTTAATTGGCTTCTGAACTTCAAAAATCCCGAAGGTCAAGTAGCTAGGTGGATCGAAAGACTACAGACATACGACTACCAAATTCAACATCGGAAAGGAAAGCTGCACACAAACGCAGATGCATTGTCTCGACGACCGTATAAATAGGACTGTAAGCATTGCACGCGTCAAGAAGAGAAGGAAACAGTTGCCATCCAGCGAGTAAGAGCCGATCCCATTTACGGTTGGAGCAATGAACAACTGAGAACTGCCCAACAAGAAGACACAGATATAGAGTCATTCTTGCATGGAAAGAGCACGAAGAAAAACCAGGATGGGGTGGAATCTCCGATAGAAGTCCAGCTCTCAAAGCGTATTGGGCACAGTGGGACTCTCTCCATGTCCAAGAAGGGGTACTAAGGCGTAAATGGGAGTCTGCAGATGGTAAATCGTATGTGATGCAGTTAATCGTGCCCAGGTCAAAGGTTAATGATGTTCTTCGAGAGATGCATGATGGAGCATCTGGAGGTCATTTGGGAGTCAACAAAACGCTGGAAAAGATACGAAAACGGTTCTACTGGCTACATGCAAGAGATGATGTCGAAAAGTGGTGCCGAAAATGTGATACTTGTGCTGCTACAAAGGGTCCAGGTAGAAAACTTCAAAGTAAAATGCAGCAGTACAATGTGGGCATGTCTTTCGAGAGAATAGCTGTAGATGTTGCAGGTCCGTTTCCGGAGGCAGGTCCGTTTCCGGAGGCAGGTCCGTTTCCGGAGACCAACAGTGGAAACCGATACATCCTTGTAGTCATGGATTACTTCAGCCAGTGGCCTGAGGCATTTGCCATCCCAAACCAAGAAGCCAAAACAGTGGTTGATCAGATTGTATTCAATTGGGTGAGCAGGTTCGGTGTTCCTTTGGAATTGCATTCTGACCAAGGAAGGAACTTCGAATCTAGCATCTTCCAGGAGGTTTGCTCTCTCCTTGGCATCAAGAAGACGAGGACAACACCGCTTCAACCACAATCTGACGGAATGGTCGAACGATTCAACAGGACGCTTAAGGAACATCTGTCCAAGGTTGTTGGTGACTACCAACGAGACTGGGATCGCCATATTCCATTGTTTTTGATGGCCTACCGAAGTGCGGTTCATAGTTCAACAGGACATACACCATCGGAGATCCTGTTCGGCACAACAATACGGCTGCCTAGTGAAGTAAAATTTGGATGCCGTACTATGGAACCGGAAAAGCCAGATGAATATGTGGATAACCTCAAAGAAAGACTCATTGACATTCATCAACGGACAAGGAAAACCATAAAAATAGCCAGTGATAAGATGAAAACACGGTACGACGCTCGTGCAACAACGATTGGTTTCCAAGAAGGAGACCTGGTGTGGTTTTACAATCCCCATCGACAAAAAGGACTGTCACCAAAACTTCAACAAAACTGGGAAGGACCATACACCGTTGTGAAACGAATCAATGATGTGGTTTACCGCATTCAGAGAGGGTTAAGAGGCAAGCTTAAGGTAGTTCACTGTGACCGTTTACATCGCTATAACGGTGATGACGGGAGTAATGGATTTAATCGGGACGATCAATCCTAAGAGGGGGGCAATGTGGTGAATATACCCATTTATGCAAACAACATCTTTTACATCTTTTATTCTTCTATAACAGAATAAATTAGTAATGAGTTCAGCGCCATCTATGAACAAAAGATTAACTAATATTCCCAACTAACAATTTAGCTTGTAGTAGGTTCAATACAAGCTATTTCCTGGCTTGTATAGTAACCAAAACAGGTCTTATGCAAATCATTTTGGCGTAAGCTATACAAGCTAATAAACTCCCCAAGAACTTCCATCACAAGCACTATGCAAATCAATACCTTTCCACGAACATCTTAATTAGGCCTTAAAGAAGCTATTTACTGGCTTGTATAGTAACCAAAACAGGTCTTATGCATATCATTTTGGCGCAGGTTTTACAAGCTATTTAACTGCCATAAGAATTTCCATCACAGGTGCTATGCAACTCAATACCTTTCCACGAACATTATTATAAGGCCTTAAAGAAACAAGATACTGAAAACAATAATCTGTATAATAGGGTCTTAAAATGACTTTCACCTGCAGTTACTTTGAAAACAAATTACTTGTATAATAAGGTCTTAAAATGGCCTAATAAGTTCTTCTGTGTAAGACTTTATAAAAGCCTCTCAATACAGTTGGAAAAATAAAAATGTTTCTAGCTTAGTTTCATTTTAGTTTTTATTGTTACATAATTTGCTCAACATTTGTGGAGCCACAGCATGTTTGTTTATCTGAAATGGATAGAATTTAATTAAATTGAAAAAACTTAAATTTTTACTTAATGGATGATTGTCGCCGTCAAAATGATTTCATGTGCGAAGAAGGAAGGGGTTAGTTAGCTCTGTGGGTTTCTGGTCGGGTGTCGAAATGTCAAAATCTGAGTCCGCCAATCTATTTAGGAGGGTGGTATTACCTAGTATCAAGACCAGTGCTTTAGCACCAACAGAAACGGAGTAGTTTCAATTTGAAATTTGATAAGTGTCGAAATGTCAAAATCTAAGGATGCCAATCGATTTAGGAGGCTGCTATTACCAAGTGTTTCGGCCAGCGCTCTAGCACCAACAGAAACCGAGGTATTTGACAAGTGTCAAAATGTTCATAGTTCAACGGGACATACACCATCGGAGATCCTGTTCGACACAACAATACGGCTGCCTAGTGAAGTAAAATTTGGATGCCGTACTATGTAACCGGAAAGGCCAGATGAATATGAGGATAACTTCAAAGAAAAACTCATTGACATTCATCAACGGACAAGGAAAACCATAAAAACAGCCAGTGATAGGATGAAAACACGGTGCGACCCTCGTGCAACAACGATAGGATTCCAAGAAGGAGACCTGGTGTGGTTTTACAATCCCCATCGACAAAAAGGACTGTCACCAAATCTTCAACAAAACTGGGAAGGCCCATACACCGTTGTGAAGCGAATCAATGGGTTAAGAGGCAAGCTTAAGGTAGTTCACTGTGACCGTTTACATCGCTATAACAGTGGTGACGGGAATAATGGATTTCCCTTCAAGCAACCTAGTCCGTTTTGGATCCGAAACCAGTTCATAAACGGACCCTAAACCGGATCCAAAACGATTCCAAATCGGATCAAATTAGTATGGAAATAAGAATCAAAACGGAGCCATTATGTGAATGTATTGTGAGAGAGAGAAAGTATTCCAATTCACCATACTCCGAGAAAACGGAGCCTAAATGGAATCCAAAACGGACCAACAAAAATGAATGAATGGAGGCATACCCAAATGTATGGTATTAAAAAGAAACTTCCCCATCTAGTCGAGTTTCTATATTGCATACAAAAAAAAAACAAACAGAATTTTGTTCATTTCAAGACTTTATTTTTATTTATCAATTATAAGATAAAACAATATATATTTTCATAACTAAACATATACATATAATAAACAATAAACTTGTATTTTTGATTGGAAATTTCTTAAAGTTTTCACAAGAAAAAAAGATAAAAAAGCAATGGTCTTCGCCGCGCTACCTACAAAACTGAATTAAAAAAAAGTGGTGGAAATTAAAACAAAATGACTGTACTCTCTCTCTATTTCTCCGTGCATAAAAAAATTCTCTCGATTCTTGTTCTTCTTTTTACATGTGTACACAGAAAATTTGTTAATGTGTGCGAGACACTCAGGTTTTTTGGAGTCCCAAGTGATTCTAAAGTGAACCGAGAAATTCGGGTCCGTGAATTTGCTTGAAGGGGTAATCGGGACGATCAATCCTAAGAGGGGGTAATGTGGTAAATATGCCCATTTGTGCAAACAACGACATCTCTTATTCTTCTATAACAGAATAAATTAGTAATGAGTTCAGCGCCATCTATGAACAAAAGATTAACTAATATTTATCCAATACCCAAACAACTCTATCGTTATCCAATACATAAACCACTCGCATCGTTATCCAATACCCAAACCATCGAACTGCTATAAATTTGTAATTGGTCGAAAGTTTTTGAGCTACTTGTGGAGGAGAAGTTCATTCCAGCACATTCCCAGACTCCTAGAAGATTCTAGTAGCTTTTTCACTGATATAAATACACCGCCACTAGTCCGAAGACATCAGTTTGATTTTGGAAGTGAACGTATAAACGTCGGTGTAAAATAGTGGATTAAGAAGTGTGCTTGTTTATAATAAAAGTTTTAGAAGTAATTGAAGTGAAATAAAGGTGTTTAATTTTTGTAAAGTAATTGTTGTTCAGTTTGATTAAAAGAAATAAGTTTTATTGGCGAACCCTTGGCAAAATATTACATTACATAGGTACCTTACCTAAATAATTTTTTTACATTTTTTATTTTGATCGCAAGCATGTACATAGGAATTGGGGATGATGAAATTTATATTCAAATTTTTTTGTTTATTTTTTATTGTACCTATAAATAAAGGAAGTTATGTAGACAGGTAGTGTGAGGGTTGTTTTTTTTGTCAATGAAAATGGTGTTTTTTGCTTGAAAGTAATTGGTGACGATTTTTTTATGTTGTATAAATTTGTGTAAATCGCGATTGTAGAGATTTATGATTTCTAGAAAAGTAGGTACCTACCTTACCTAAGTAAACACGTAAACATTTTGTAAATGCACCTAGGTACCTAGTTTTGTTATACGCATTAAGATTGTTTAATTTGATAGTTCCAAAAATTACTTTTATAAATGTTTTGTTCCCACTTTATTTTTATTGTGTTTCAATTGGTTTGGTTAGAAATTAGCTTCTTTGTTATATAACATATAATTTTTAACAAAAAATAAAACTTTTTTTCCAAAAAAAAAAAAACTTTTTTACAAAAAAAAATAACTTTCTACAAAAAAAAAAGTTTTTTACAAAAAAAAAAAAGGTTTTTTAGCAAAAAAAAATAACTTTTTTACAAAAAAAAAAAGTAACTTTACAGAAAAAACTTACTTTTTTACTAATTTTTTTTTACTTTTTACTTTTTTTTAAGTCCAGGCAAATTAGTATCAAACTGATGCATATGTGGAGGTAACATATAGCATCTAAGATTTATGTGTGATTCGATCACAAATAATATACTCCCTATTTTTTGTTGGTTTCCTATATAACTTTGGAATTAGGCATCCTAAAAAAAAATTCAACTTTACAAAATTTGTTTGTTTGAAAATAAGTTTAGCGCTAATTTTTGTAAACATACTTGGAACCCTTAGCTATTGTAATATTCATTTAATTTGTTTTAGTTACTTTTGTAGCGATTTTAAACGAACACAAATTGTAGATGAAAAATACCTCTTTTTAATAAATTGAAATAATCATTGGTAGATTTTTGTCAAATAAGGGAAATCAACTATTGAGGTTTGCTTTTTCCCTAATATACTGTGGTGAATATACCCATTTATGCAAACAACGATATCTTTTATTCTTCTATAACAGAATAAATTAGTAGCGCCATCTTTGAACAAAAGATTAACTAATGTTATCCAATACCAAAACCACATGCCGATCTGCATACCATCGCATGCACATCAACTTCGTGTGTCTTGTGGAAGTTTAATTTATTTATTTCTTGTTGTGCAATAATTTGTCCATATTGTATCTCTGTTGCCTGTTTCTAATATCATAATTCTTACAAATAGCCCCAAAATTATTATTAAAATTTACCAAATAATAAATTCTTTATAAAAAAAAAAACACAAATCAAACAATATTCGCGCCGCGTAAGAAATAATATTCATCAACAGCAACAACAACAACTACCAAAAAAATAGCTAATGTGCCAGTGTAGTGAAATGTGCAATAGAAAAAAAAAAAAAAAAACACAACGAGTGGTAAATCCCTAATTTTTTCCCTTCCCTTTCACACGCAGTTGCTTTAGCTTAAGCATTGAATACATTATGTGGCAAGCTTTCACATAATGATTCAATGAGAGAGCTAAATCAATATCAGATGTATTGTAGCATACTGATTTAGGGATCCAGGGGTGGATCGATACATATTGTCACTAAGGCATAAAACTGGTGGTAATATGTATTGAAAAGCTCAAATGGGCCCTAATTCTGTTAATCTACATAGATTAAATTGTCTGATTTGGTTTTAAGGTAAGTTTTTTGAATTGTTTGTAATGAAAGGTAATTTTAGAGTGGATTATTCCAACATTCGTGGGTTAAGGAAGAATTTCTGTGCTGCATACATTCATTCTGTAATTAACAGACCAGCTATATTGGCACTGAGTGAGACTCAGGTGGGAGAAAATACTGATTATTCGGAATTTAATCTACATGGGTATCATTTAGTGCCTTTATTCTTTTCTCATCATGGCCTCGTTGTGTATGTAAGAAACGATGTTGCTTACCAGCTCCAACCTCAATATGGTGCGTGTGTTAACACAAACTTTAATTTTCTATGGTTGAAATTCACGGTAAACAAGCACATTATTCATACATGCTTCATTTATAGGAGTCCAAACCTGGATAGAAATTCAACTTCTCACGAATTTGATGCTCTGTCCGACTCCATCCAAAGAATTGTTTCCCATAATCCTCACACTGAAATCGTCATTGCGGGCGATTTCAATGTACACAATTCTAGTTGGCTCCGCTTTTCTGGCCAGACAACACCCGAAGGAAGGTATGTTGAGATCTTTGCTGAGTTAAACCATCTTACTCAGCTCGTTGATGAGCCAACTCGAATCCCTGACGTTACAGGTCAATCTGCGAACACTCTAGACTTGTTCCTTACCTCTGACCCTGATAAATATACTGTAAGTGTATTACAGCCTCTAGGCACATCAGACCATTGTGTCATATCTGCTAATTTCTCGTGCCAACAAAACTCAGTTAAAGAGAAAGTACCAACGAGAACCGTTTGGCAATACGAGAAAGCCAACTGGGACGGTCTCAACGGTTTCTTCAGTAACTTTAACTGGTCACTATGCTTCCTCGCAAGTGACGTAGATTCCGCAGATATGATTACAAATTTAATTCTTTGTGGAATGAGAAATTTTATCCCGAATAGGGTGAAATCTATCAAACCCAAAGAAAACTCATGGTTTGATTCGAGCTGTAAAGAGGTTATTAGGGTCAGAGAAGTAAGCTTCCGTTGTTATAAAGCCAACCCTACAGAGGAAAACCGGAAAAAGTTTCAACAAGCTAGAAAGACCTGTAACATTCATATTCGACGAACCAAATTTTTTCATGATCAAAAATTACGGCAAAAAATACTACAATGTCACAAAGGTAGTAAACATTTTTGGTCATTTGTAAAAAACATACGTAATACCACTTCGACCTCGGTTCCAACGCTCGTCTTCAATGACACTCCTTTTGTCAGCTCGCAAGATAAAGCCAATTTGCTTGCAGCTCAGTTTGCTGTTAATTCGACGCTGCCAGAGAGTGTTATGACTCCTCCTGTACTTGAGAACGTAAATGATCTTATGGGAAAAATCTTCTTTCGCACTCGTGCAGTTGCTAGAGTTCTAAAAGATCTCGACATTCACAAATCCGCTGGCCCGGATAGTATCCCTCCCATTGTTCTGAAGAGGTGTTCTTCAACGCTGGCAAAACCACTGCGCAAGCTTTTCCATCTTTCCTACTCTACTGGACTCTTTCCGAGTGGATGGAAAACAGCATTTGTCCAGCCTGTCCCTAAAAAAGGCGTATCTTCTTCACCCTCTAACTATCGAGCAATTGCACTTACGTCCCTTCTTTCCAAGTTCATGGAAACGCTGATTAATTTCCAGCATAAGAAATATCTCGAAGAACGAAAGCTTCTTAATGACCGGCAGTATGGCAGCAATAGGTCCACTGGTGATCTGATGGTATATCTCACCGAACAGTGGCACAAATCTTTACATCGTTTTGGAGAAAGTAAGATTATTGCACTTGATATTTCAAAAGCGTTTGATAGAGTTTGGCATCAAGCTCTCTTATCGAAAATGCGTGCATTTGGTATTGATGAACCTCTTCTTCGTTGGATTAGAAATTACCTTTCGGACCGTTCAATACAAGTCGAATTGGATGGTTTCAAGTCTGAAATTCATAAAGTAAATGCTGGTGTGCCCCAGGGCTCCGTTTTGTCTCCGACTCTCTTCCTTATATTCATAAACGATCTCTTGTCTGAAACGTCTAATCCATTAAACTGTTTTGCTGACGACAGTACCCTCAGCTTCTCATATTCGTTTCTAGATTCACAACCCTGTTCTTCGGATGTGGAACTTCAACGGCAGCGTTTGATTAGCTCATTGAATTCTGATCTTTTCAGCATTGTCCATTGGGGATTAAGAAACTGTGTAGAATTCAATGCTTCAAAAACTCAATGCTGTCTCTTCTCGTTAAAGCGAAACCCACACCCCATGCCGCTATCCATGAGTGGCACTTGCATCGAGGAAACTGAACAGCTTTCGGTTCTTGGTATGTGTATCACTGACCACCTCTTGTGGAATGATCACATATTCGACGTCGCTAAAAACGCTGCAAAATGTTTAGGATTCCTAAGAAGATGCATGAAATGTTTCTCCCCTTCTGATATGGCTACGATCTATAAGGCGTACATCCGTCCAAAGCTTGAGTAGAATTCGCATATCTGGGCAGGTGCTCCTCCAACTTACTTGAGTCTTTTGGATAGTATTCAAAAAAAAGCTTTAAAAATGATAGGTGATAAAACCATAACGGAAACATTTACATCTCTAGAGCACCGACGTAATGTTTCATGTCTTGTCTTATTTTATCGCTTCTTTTACAAACAGTGCTCCAGTGAAATAGCTAGTTGCATTCCTCCCCTTAAACAATTTAACCGTAATACTCACGCTTCTAGGAATGCCCATCAGTTTACCCTTGAGCCCTATTTCAGACGTACTGTCAAGTACAGGGATTCTTTTTTTAGCCGCACAACACGAATGTGGAATGTTATACCTTACTCTATTTTTCCCTCCCATTATGATATTCAGAAATCCAAAACCAATGTGCATCGACATCTCCTTTTAAACCCTATCCTATTTTCCTAACGCTCGCACTGTGTTTACATATTAAGGGTAGTAACAACCCCTTCAGTGCGCGTCGATTATAAAAAAAAAAAACACTAATGTTATCCAATACCTAAACCACTGAAAACTGCTATAATTAACTGAACGAAAGCTTTTGAGAGCTTTTTGAGCTACTTGTGGAGACTTGTGGAGGGGAAGCGTATTCCAGCAAATTCCACCACATTCCAGAACTTTAGAGAAGATTCTAGTAGCTTTTTCTCAGATATAAATACAGGGCCACCAGTCCGAAGACCTCAGTTTTGATTTTGAAAGTGAACGAATAAACATCGGTGTAAAATAGTGAATTGTGCTTGTTATAATAAAAGTATTGGAAGTGAAATAAAGGTGTTTTATTTTTCTTAAGTAATTATTGTTCAGTTTGAATAAAAAAAAATAAGTTTTATTGGCGAACCCTTGGCAAAATATTACAATATAAACGACATAACGAAAACTGTAAGAGATGGGATTGAGATAGACCGAACAAGTATCCCTGCGCTTATGTTTGCAGATGACATTGTTTTTCTCGCAGATACTGTAGAATGTATGCAGTTTATGATAAACCGACTTGGTGGGTACTTCAACACTAGGAATCTCTCTGTAAATCTAACAAAATCCAAAATGATGGTATTTAGAAATGGTGGCGAAAGATACAGTCGAAATGAAAAGTGGACTTTGCAAGGCAAACCCATTGAAATTGTGCGGGAATACAAGTACCTTGGAGTTCTTATCACCATTAACGTTAGTTTAAACAAACATCTTAAAAACAAGTTATCTGACGCTAAACGCGCGATCTGTTCAGTTTGGGGCAGATGCATAAGTAATAGGCATGTAAGTCATAGTTCTAAGCAACACCTGTTCCAATCGACAGCAGCCAAAGTGTGGGGATACTGTTCATTTGAAGCCGTTGAAAAGTTCCTGCGCTACTTTCTTAAGCGAATATTTAGATAGCCAAGCAGTACCCCCAACTACACGCTTCGTTTAGAAACGGGAGCGCCCCCTTTGTTTTTGAGCAAATTAAAAATGCGTTTTAATTACATGGTAAAAGTGATTGCATTGGAAGAAGATAGGTTACCGTAAAAAGTCCTTAAATATATTATAAAAACAAAAGGAAAATGTTATGCAAGAATGGGAGCGTCTAGCTTCTGAATGTGGAGTAGCCCTTGACATTACGCAAACAATTTTTCGGTTCATATGTTCTGAATGATGTTGCTGCCATCGGTATCTTAAACGGAGAACAAGGCTGGGACCTATTGTACAACTACACCGTAAGCGCACTCCACTACAGAAAACGCATCATCGAGGGAGACTTCTAAATCATCTGCATAAATTAGCATTATAAAAAATGTAAATCATAAACCAGCAATTTATTTAAATCAATGTCAATTTGGTAGACGGCCTTGGCCAAACCAAAAAAAGACTTAGAATAATTTAATTGTTTGTAACTTTTATAATGATATAAAGTCAGTTGTTACTACTATTTACTGGTGATGACCAGAAAAAGTCATTTAATAACTTGAAAAGGCTTGAGACGAACCTGTTCTAAGAATATACATACAACCCCGAAGCAGCTACAGAACTTCAAACAGATGCTAGTAAGGTGGGATTGGCGGGTATACTGATGCAGAAGAGTGAAATTGACGACCAATTTCATCCGGTGTATTATTGGAGCAGGTGTAATAGGAAATCGGAGAAAAACTATCATTCTTATGAGTTGGATGTACTTGGCTACTATTGTATCGGCGTTGAAGAAGTTACGTCCATATTTATTGGGAATTCAGTTTACCATCTACACTGATTATGCGGCGTTTGAAAGGACCATGAAAAAAAGCTGATATGCCAGATCGGGTGAAGCGTTATACAACACTTGTCGGATTATGATTGCAAGGTGCAATTTCGATCTAGTACAAAAATGAATCATGATGACAGCTTGAGAAGGAATCTAGTTTTAGTTGTAGAAGATACCGTTACGTCATTGATCAAACAGGCCCAAGAAAAGGACGAGCGAATTTTGGCAATAAAGAAAATTTTACAAGATCAAGAATATGAAGATTACTTTGTTCAGAATGGTGTTCTTATAAAGCAAGTTCAAAGATCTTCTTGTGGTGCCAGCTGAAATGCAGAGGGATTTAAAATGACGAGCTCATGAAAAACATAACTTCGATATGAGGAAACCTAAAGAACAACTAAAAAAACAAATTCTTCATACCAAAATTAACTGACAAAATTGAAAAATGTATCCAATGTTGTATCCAGTGCCAGCTGGTGAAAAGGAAGTATGGTAAACCCGAAGGTGAGCTTCATCAAATTCCAAAGGGTGATCAACTATTGGAAACGCTGCATGTGGATCACATTAGGCCCATGGCGGAAACAAGGAAGTCCTACAAGTACGTACTAGTTGTGGTGGATAGAGTCTCCTAGTTCACGTGGTTATATCGAACCAATTCCACGAATGCTAAGGAAGTGCTTGATAAATTGGAGATACTTTCCTCAACTTTTGGGTATCCCAGGCGCATGGTGACAGACCGAGGAGCAGCGTTTAATATCACACGATTTCAAGACATTTTGCGAAGACAAACAATAGAGACAATCAAAATAACAACAGGAGTTTCACGAGGCAACGGACAGATTGAAAGAGTTAACCAGGTCATTATTTCGGTGTTAACAAAGCTTGCGATAGAAGAACCTGAAAGGTGGTACAAATACACTAATCGAGTGCAGCGATGCATTAACTCTACTTATCACTCAAGCATTGACCTAACTCCATTCGAAGTTATGACGGGAATTGAAAGAGATGATGTTGATGAGTCCGTATTTGAATTGTTTCGGAAAGAGGTGATACAAGATTTTGTAAGCTAGAGGTAAGGTACCAGTGAAGGCCCTTACAATAGCTACCTGTTCGTCGGCGGATAATTTAAAGCTTTGGTAGTACGAATCATTGGAGGCCAATGACGTGTAGAATTGGCCGTGTGAAGATGAAAAAGACTACAAAAAAAAAGACAACAATAAGAACAAGGTGCAGCCGGTTGCAGCAAGACAGCAAACAAAATGCAGTTCAAGTTGAGCAGTGGCCGTCATCGCGTCTCTTGTCACATCATATTTATCAATTAAAACTTTAATTAACATTATCCTTTCGTGAATTTCTTAAATAAAGATACTTTATTTCATAATTGTTTTAAATAAAAACGTCTTTTGAGTTAAGAAATCTACATATGTTTTTCCTACCTTAGTCACTGAATAAGTACTTACATATATGTAGTAGGCTCCCATACCTATAAAGCTATGCATATTATGGCACCTATTATGAATCGCGAGTCGCAAGAAATATTTGGCGAATCTGACTTTTGGCATTACCGTTTATGGCTGACATAACTATATTCAGCTAAAATAACAAAAATGTGTTGAATTGAGTTGTTGCTCTATTCGAACGTCGTAGTTTTATTTTCTTAAAACCATGACAGTAGTGATTTTAAAAACGTTTTTAGTGCCCTCTATGTTAGCTTAAAAACAATTTCCATGTAAAATACAACAACAAATATACTTAGTTCGCGGCGATAAACATCTCTGCTTAAAAATTAAGCTAACATAAAAACAGTGCTTCCATACACTAATTTCTACATTTATCCGATGAATTCTCAACAAATGTCAAAAATTCATTAATTTGACAGATGGATATTGAAGCACGGGTTGACTGACTATAAAAATGATGACAGAAAAAAAGTTAAAAGCTAAAGTTTTTTTATTTGTTAAAATATAATTTATTAATTTGAAATAAATGTTACTTTCCATTCCAATAAATAAAAGAAAGACCTGTTCCAGGGATAAGACGTTTCTTTTAATTTATCAAAATTGTAACGATATTTTGTTCAATTTTTTTTTTGTTGACAAACAGTTGACAGCCAAAATGTCAGAAAATGGCCGCGATCAAGAATCGATGCGATAAGAAAGTTTCATATTTTCCGGGTCTACTCCTTTATAAAATCCGGAACAGAAAATAACTCCGAAAACATAACTCAGAACAGCCAATCGAATTATTTTGGAGTAAGTGGTGTCAAAAAGGAGTACCTCCGAACCTCCAATCGGAAACGACATAAGATAAGTCTATTTATAAATAAAAACCAATGAAAAGAACAACACTTGTCCTAAGGTAACCTTACGCAGGTAACCTTACGCAGGTAACTGTATCGATTTTAAAACTATGTACCTTATGATAGGTATCTATACTAACCAGGTACCCTGCAAACCTTAACTCAGTAGTTTATCTTGAAAAACAACCACAAACAAAACGTATTCTGTAAATGTATGTGTTTCTTTATTTACCAAAAACTCTCCCCTCAAAAAAAAGTACTTTTGTTTCTCCTAACAAAAACTAAAACTCTTCTATCGTAAAAGGGAAGAAAGAGTGCGATGTATACGATGCACAAAGTTTTGTCTCATTTCGTATGTGCACAACATGACAAACAAAAACATTTATTCTATCGGCGAGCGCATGTTATAAATGGTTGTTTTTTATATAAGAAACAAAGAAATTATATTTAATTATTGTAATTAAATTTAAATAAAATATACAAATGTTTTTATTAGTGTTTTATACTTTATTGTTATTACTGCATTTCAGATTTATCAGGGTCAAGAAAACCATTTTCGACGATCGTCGTGTGTTTTGAGATTGATATACAGCTAATTGTTCAATTATTGGAACGGCTCTAAAGTCTGAACAATTTTGTTATAAACTAGCAATAAACTGGTAACGAAAAACTATTCATAAAATTCAATTTACCATATAAATTTATTTCATTATTATTTCCAAAGGCTCAGTTTCAAAAGAAACAAACTACTTCTTTTACGTACAAGTTTCACCAGTTATATCCGTACTTCTAGATTCGAGAACTCAATAATTGTAGTAGTACGGATATAACCGGTGAAATGTATACGCATAAGAAGTACTTTTAAAGGACAAGCTTTAGGTCTTTCGCTATGATTTAAGAAACTACTGGCAAATAAATATTAGAATTACTCCCAGTAGTGCTTCGCTGATATACATTTGAAATACCTTTGTCAGTACTTTAATGGATGGGAAATTCACATTTCACATACTAGAAAGAGATAGCTGCTTCATGCATTCTCATGTCTACGAGGTATATAACCATAATATATGGACTGCCAGTAGCCAACTTACAATGCTTTCCGCTGTAACGGTCGCTTCACTAGCTCCTTGTTCCCTTCTATCGGAAAACACAAATAACATTTTTGACATTTGAGTCAGGGATTTTTTTCCAGCTGATTTTAAAACTCCAAACTTTCTAATTTTGCTTGTCATTTTTTGTGAATTTAAATATTTACTTTATTTGTAAAATTAAGGAAAATTTAATGAAAAAAAGAGTGTTTAAATAATGAAGTCCATATATCTATAAAAAAAAAACTTTTAGTTACTTTTGCAGTTAACGTTGAAAACAATAGTTTAATAGAGCCAAATAAGGGGAATTGTGGTGATGAAAAAAAATGAAGAAAAGAATAAGTAAGTGTTTTTTATACTAATGTCGTTTTCGATTGGATTTCGAAACAGTACTACTCTTTTTTGATTCCAATCGAATTATTTTCTGTTTTTCCAAAACTAATTTGAAAAAAATTGTGTGTGTGTCAGTAAATTGTCTGATATTTATGTATATTTTAATAATAATAATAACTCCGAAAACAGCCAATCGAATTATTTTGGAGTAAATGGAGTCAAAAAGTATTAACTCCGAACCTCCAACCGAAAACGACATAAGTGAAAAAAACCCTGATGGTGCTGCTTGTAGGGTGCTGCTGGAAAAAGTTGACGATTCCACTGCAAATAAATTAATCAGTGATCATCATGTAAGTACAAAATAATTCTTTTATTTCCAAATAAAATTTAGGTATCCAAAAAATTCTCCCCTTTTAAATTTAAGATCACATAATGATTCATATCGCTCACAAATTGAGATGCAGCTTGTTGCTCACAAAGCCCAGATTGGAATCCTTGAAAATGGAGTCACGAGACTTGTTTGGCTGCCCGCTAGCCAAAAAAGGTACAAAGAAGCTCGATCTAATGCCACTGCTCTACATCGGAATCTTGCCATAGAAAATAATCGTAAGTTCGACATGATTTTAGTTTGAGTTCATTAAAACCATCTCTTTTTCTGTTTTCAGTAGGTTTAAACTTTCATCAAATCCAAATACCTATACATAGTACCATCACCTGTTCTACTGCCTCCCCAATGCTTGGCCGAATGCCGCTTCCGTTTATACCGGAACCATTTATCCACCTCCACCACGTTTTATGACAAACTCCTGAGAGAATTATTTTTGTGAAATTATGCATCTGTCAAAGTTTATAAATTATTTTGTGAAGTCTAATTATATATATATATTTGAAACATTTGTGGTTCAAGGCTAAAATGCATGCAGAAATTATTAATATAAAGACCTAAATTGTTTACGAATACAAGTGAATACTTATTGTTTACCTATTAAAATAAACATTTTCACCCATAAATACTAAAATTTTGTACTGTTGCCGATATATGTATGTATTTGAAAAAGAAGCCCAAAAGTACGATTTTCTTCATGGCACCCCTGCCATTGTTTGGACGCCATGAAGGGGATCACACAAAGTTGGTAACACCATCTTCTTAAACATGTTCAAAAATTCAGCTTTAATAAAATAACTTTATTTTGCAACATTCGTATTCACCTTAATACCCCTAATTCTTACTTAAAATATTGAAAATTCATGATCCTTAAATTTGCAGACAATGCGTCCGCTGAAGTTTGAATACCCACCAAAGTCGTAATACTTGTTCGATTTAAAAAAAAAACTAAACGGCAATCGCTTTGTCTCGGCAAGACCTATTGCCGATCTCTTTAAGTCTTTAAAAAGTCTTAAAAAAAAGTTATGGCCAAAAGATTCAAAAACCACCAAAAAATTAACTAAAAAAAACTTTGGCCTTCTGTACCCACGGTAATTTTCGCCGCTTTTTTATTCGCTTAAAAAAAAAGTTATGGTCAAAAGATTCAAAAACCACCAACAAATTAACTAACAAAACTTGGGCCTTCAGCCACCACCGTAATTTTTACCGCATTTTCATTAAAATTACGGCAATCGCTTCGTCTCGGCATAATCTTTGTGGCGATATTTTTTAGTTTTTTTTTATTTGCCTTAAAAAAAATGTATGGTCAAAAGATTCAAAAACCACCAAAAAATTACCTAACGAAACTTTGGCCTTCAGTCACCACCGTAATTTTCGCTCATTTTCAAAAAAATTACGGCAATCGCTTTGTCTCGGCAAAATCTAGTGCCGATATTTTTTAGTTTTTTTTTTATTTGTCTTAAAAAAAAAAGTTATGGTCAAAAACTTCAAAAAAACCACCAAAATATTAACTAACGAAACTTTGGCCTTCAGTCACCACCGTAATTTTCGCCGCATTTTCATAAAAATCGCTTCGTCTCGGCAAAATCTAGTGCCGATATTTATTAGTTTTTTTTTTTTAAAGTTATGGTCAAAAGATTCAAAACCAACAACAAATTAACTAACAAAACTTTGGCCTTCAGCCATCACCGTAATTTTTGCCGCATTTACACATACAAATTACGGCACTCGCTTTGTCTCGGCAAAATCTAGTGCCGATATTTTTTAGTTTTTTTTTTTTATTTGTCTTAAAAAAAAAGTTATGGTCAAAAGATTCAAAAAACCACCAAAAAATTAACTAACGGCAAAATCTAGTGCCGATATTTTGTAGTTTTTTTTTTAATTTGTCTTAAAAAAAAATTTATGGTCAAAAGATTCAAAAAGCACCAACAAATTATTTAACAAAACTTTGGCATTCAGTCACCACCATAATTTTCGCCGCATTTTCAAAAAAATTACGGCAATCGCTTCGTCTCGGCAAAATCTAGTGCCGATTTTTTTTAGTTTTTTTTTTATTTGTCTTAAAAAAAAGTTATGGTCAAAGGATTCAAAAAGCACCAACAAATTAACTAACAAAACTTTGGCATTCAGTCGCCACCGTTATTTTCGCCGTATTTTCATAAAAATTGAGGCAATCGCTTCGTCTCGGCAAAATCTAGTGCCGATATTTTTTTAGTTTTTTTATTTGTCTCAAAAAAAAAGTTATGGTCAAAAGATTCAAAAAGCACCAACAAATTAATTAACAAAAGTCGCCACCGTTATTTTCGCTGTATTTTCATAAAAATTACGGCAACGCTTCGTCTCGGTAAAATTTAGTGCCGATATTTTTTTGTTTTTTTTTTTTTATTTGCATTAAAAAAAAAAAGTTATTGTCAAAAGATTAAAAACCACTACAAAATTAACTAAAAAAACTTTGGCCTTCAGTCACCACTGTAATTTTAACCGCATTTTCATAAAAATTACGGCAATCGCTTCGTCTCGGCAAAATCTAGTGCCGATATTTATTAGTTTTTTCTTATTTGCCTTACAAAAAAAAAGTTATGGTCAAAAGATAAAAAAAAAACAAAAAATTAACTAAAAAAAAATTTGGCCTTCAGTCCCCACTGTACTTTTAGCCGCATTTTCATAAAAATTACAGCAATCGCTTCGTTTCGGGAAAATCTAGTGCCAATATTTTTTAGTTTTTTTTTTATTTGCCTTAAAAAAAAAGTTATGGTCAAAAGATAAAAAAAGAAAACAAAAAATTAACTACAAAACTTTGACCTTCAGTCACCACTGTAATTTTCGCCGCATTTTCATAAAAATTACGACAAATGCTTCGTCTCGGCAAAATCTAGTGTCGATATTTTTTAATTTTTTTTATTTGTCTTAAAAAAAAAGTTATGGTCAAAAGATTCAAAAAACCACCAAAAAATTTACTAACGAAACTTTGGTCTTCAGTCACCACCGTAATTTTCGCCGCATTTTCATAAAAATCGCTTCGTCTCGGCAAAAACTAGTGCCGATATTTTTCAGTTTTTTTTTATTTGCCTTAAAAAAAAAGTTGGTCAAAAGATAAAAACAAAACAAAAAATTAACTAAAAAAAACTTGGGCCTTCAGTCACCACTGTAATGTTAGCCGCATTTTCATAAAAATTACAGCAATCGCTTCGTCTCGGCAAAATCTAGTGCCGATATTTTTTATTTGCCTTAAAAAAAAAAGTTATGGTCAAAAGATAAAAAAAAAAAACAAAAAATTAACTAAAAAAACTTTGGCCTTCAGTCACCACTGTAATTTTCGCCGCATTTTCATAAAAATTATGGCAAATGCTTCGTCTCGGCAAAATCTAGTGTCGATATTTTTTAGTTTTTTTTATTTGTCTTAAAAAAAAGTTATGGTCAAAAGATTCAAAAAACCACAAAAAAATTAACCAACGAAACTTTGGTCTTCAGTCACCACCGTAATTTTCGCCGCATTTTTATAAAAATCACTTCGTCTCGGCAAAATCTAGTGCCGATATTTTTTAGTTTTTTTTATTTGTCTTAAAAAAAAAGTTATGGTCAAAAGATTCAAAAAGCACCAACAAATTATTTAACAAAACTTTGGCATTCAGTCACCACCGTAATTTTTGCCGCATTTTCATAAAAATTACGGCAATCGCTTCGTCTCGGCAAAATCTAGTGCCGATATTTTTTAGTTTTTTTTTTATGTGCCTTAAAAAAAAAGTTATGGCCAAAAGATTCAAAAAGCACCAACAAATTATCTAACAAAATTTTGGCATTCAGTCACCACCGTAATTTTCGCCGCATTTTCATAAAAATTATGGCAATCGCTTCGTCTCGGCAAATTCTAGTGCCCATATTTTTTAGTTTTTTTTTTATTTGTCTTGAAAAAAAAGTTATGATCAAAAGATTCAAAAAAAACACCAAAAAATTAACTAACGAAACTTTGGCCTTCAGTCACCACCGTAATTTTCGCCGTATTTTCATAAAAATCGCATCATCTCGGAAAATCTAGTGCCGATATTTATTAGTTTTTTTTTGTCTTAAAAAAAAAGTTATGGTCAAAAGATTCAAAAACCACCAACAAATTAACTAACACAACTTTGGCCTTCAGCCATCACCGTAATTTTTGCCGCATTTTCATTAAAATTACGGCAATCGCTTTGCCTCGGCAAAATCTAGTGCCGATATTTTTTAGTTTTTTTTTATTTGTCTCAAAAAAAAAGTTATGGTCAAAAGATATTTTTTAGTTTTTTTTTATTTGCTTTAAAAAAAAAGTTATGGTCAAAAGATAAAAAAAAAAAACAAAAAATTAACTAACGAAACTTTGGCCTTCAGTCACCACCGTAATTTTCGCCGCATTTTCATAAAAATCGCTTCGTCTCGGCAAAATCTAGTGCCGATATTTTTTATTTTTTTTTTATTTGCCTTAAAAAAAAAAAGTTATGGTCAAAAGATAAAAAAAAAAAACAAAAAATTAACTAAAAAAACTTTGGCCTTCAGTCACCACTGTAATTTTCGCCGCATTTTCATAAAAATTATGGCAAATGCTTCGTCTCGGCAAAATCTAGTGTCGATATTTTTTAGTTTTTTTTTATTTGTCTTAAAAAAAAGTTATGGTCAAAAGATTCAAAAAACCACAAAAAAATTAACCAACGAAACTTTGGTCTTCAGTCACCACCGTAATTTTCGCCGCATTTTCATAAAAATCGCTTCGTCTCGGCAAAATCTAGTGCCGATATTTTTTAGTTTTTTTTATTTGTCTTAAAAAAAAAGTTATGGTCAAAAGATTCAAAAAGCACCAACAAATTATTTAACAAAACTTTGGCATTCAGTCACCACCGTAATTTTTGCCGCATTTTCATAAAAATTACGGCAATCGCTTCGTCTCGGCAAAATCTAGTGCCGATATTTTTTAGTTTTTTTTTTTATGTGCCTTAAAAAAAAAGTTATGGCCAAAAGATTCAAAAAGCACCAACAAATTATCTAACAAAATTTTGGCATTCAGTCACCACCGTAATTTTCGCCGCATTTTCATAAAAATTATGGCAATCGCTTCGTCTCGGCAAATTCTAGTGCCCATATTTTTTAGTTTTTTTTTTATTTGTCTTGAAAAAAAAGTTATGATCAAAAGATTCAAAAAAAACACCAAAAAATTAACTAACGAAACTTTGGCCTTCAGTCACCACCGTAATTTTCGCCGCATTTTCATAAAAATCGCATCATCTCGGAAAATCTAGTGCCGATATTTATTAGTTTTTTTTTGTCTTAAAAAAAAAGTTATGGTCAAAAGATTCAAAAACCACCAACAAATTAACTAACACAACTTTGGCCTTCAGCCATCACCGTAATTTTTGCCGCATTTTCATTAAAATTACGGCAATCGCTTTGCCTCGGCAAAATCTAGTGCCGATATTTTTTAGTTTTTTTTTATTTGTCTCAAAAAAAAAGTTATGGTCAAAAGATATTTTTTAGTTTTTTTTTTTTATTTGCTTTAAAAAAAAAGTTATGGTCAAAAGATAAAAAAAAAAAACAAAAAATTAACTAACGAAACTTTGGCCTTCAGTCACCACCGTAATTTTCGCCGCATTTTCATAAAAATCGCTTCGTCTCGGCAAAATCTAGTGCCGATATTTTTTATTTTTTTTTTATTTGCCTTAAAAAAAAAAGTTATGGTCAAAAGATAAAAACAAAAAATTAACTAAAAAAAACTTTGGCCTTCAGTCACCACTGTAATTTTCGCCGCATTTTCATAAAAATTACGGCAAATGGTTCGTCTCGGCAAAATCTAGTGTCGATATTTTTTAGTTTTTTTTATTTGTCTTAAAAAAAAGTTATGGTCAAAAGATTCAAAAAACCACCAAAAAATTAACTAACGAAACTTTGGTCTTCAGTCACCACCGTAATTTTCGCCGCATTTTCATAAAAATCGCTTCGTCTCGGCAAAAACTAGTGCCGATATTTTTTAGTTTTTTTTTTATTTGTCTTAAAAAAAAAGTTATGGTCAAAAGATTCAAAAAGCACCAACAAATTAACTGAAAAAAATTTTGGCTTTCAGTCACCACTGTAATTTAACCGCATTTTCATAAAAATTATGGCAAATGCTTCGTCTCGGCAAAATCTAGTGTCGATATTTTTTAGTTTTTTTTTATTTGTCTTAAAAAAAAGTTATGGTCAAAAGATTCAAAAAACCACAAAAAAATTAACCAACGAAACTTTGGTCTTCAGTCACCACCGTAATTTTCGCCGCATTTTCATAAAAATCGCTTCGTCTCGGCAAAATCTAGTGCCGATATTTTTTAGTTTTTTTTATTTGTCTTAAAAAAAAAGTTATGGTCAAAAGATTCAAAAAGCACCAACAAATTATTTAACAAAACTTTGGCATTCAGTCACCACC
The DNA here is from genome assembly GCA_949320155.1 of Melangyna quadrimaculata. Taxonomy (NCBI): domain Eukaryota; kingdom Metazoa; phylum Arthropoda; class Insecta; order Diptera; family Syrphidae; genus Melangyna; species Melangyna quadrimaculata. The sequence goes on along the minus strand of OX439483.1, from coordinate 289,817,579 downwards.
GTAATTTTTGCCGCATTTTCATAAAAATTACGGCAATCGCTTCGTCTCGGCAAAATCTAGTGCCGATATTTTTTAGTTTTTTTTTTTATGTGCCTTAAAAAAAAAGTTATGGCCAAAAGATTCAAAAAGCACCAACAAATTATCTAACAAAATTTTGGCATTCAGTCACCACCGTAATTTTCGCCGCATTTTCATAAAAATTATGGCAATCGCTTCGTCTCGGCAAATTCTAGTGCCCATATTTTTTAGTTTTTTTTTTATTTGTCTTGAAAAAAAAGTTATGATCAAAAGATTCAAAAAAAACACCAAAAAATTAACTAACGAAACTTTGGCCTTCAGTCACCACCGTAATTTTCGCCGCATTTTCATAAAAATCGCATCATCTCGGAAAATCTAGTGCCGATATTTATTAGTTTTTTTTTGTCTTAAAAAAAAAGTTATGGTCAAAAGATTCAAAAACCACCAACAAATTAACTAACACAACTTTGGCCTTCAGCCATCACCGTAATTTTTGCCGCATTTTCATTAAAATTACGGCAATCGCTTTGCCTCGGCAAAATCTAGTGCCGATATTTTTTAGTTTTTTTTTATTTGTCTCAAAAAAAAAGTTATGGTCAAAAGATATTTTTTAGTTTTTTTTTTTTATTTGCTTTAAAAAAAAAGTTATGGTCAAAAGATAAAAAAAAAAAACAAAAAATTAACTAACGAAACTTTGGCCTTCAGTCACCACCGTAATTTTCGCCGCATTTTCATAAAAATCGCTTCGTCTCGGCAAAATCTAGTGCCGATATTTTTTATTTTTTTTTTATTTGCCTTAAAAAAAAAAGTTATGGTCAAAAGATAAAAACAAAAAATTAACTAAAAAAAACTTTGGCCTTCAGTCACCACTGTAATTTTCGCCGCATTTTCATAAAAATTACGGCAAATGGTTCGTCTCGGCAAAATCTAGTGTCGATATTTTTTAGTTTTTTTTATTTGTCTTAAAAAAAAGTTATGGTCAAAAGATTCAAAAAACCACCAAAAAATTAACTAACGAAACTTTGGTCTTCAGTCACCACCGTAATTTTCGCCGCATTTTCATAAAAATCGCTTCGTCTCGGCAAAAACTAGTGCCGATATTTTTTAGTTTTTTTTTTATTTGTCTTAAAAAAAAAGTTATGGTCAAAAGATTCAAAAAGCACCAACAAATTAACTGAAAAAAATTTTGGCTTTCAGTCACCACTGTAATTTAACCGCATTTTCATAAAAATTACGGCAATCGCTTCGTCTCGGCAAAATCTAGTGCCGATATTTTTTAGTTTTTTTTTTATTTGCATTAAAAAAAAAAGTTTTGGTCAAAATATAAAAAAAAAAACAAAAAATTAACTAAAAAAAAAATTTGGCCTTCAGTTACCACTGTAATTTTCGCCGCATTTTCAAAAAATTACAGCAATCGCTTCGTCTCGACAAAATCAAGTGCCGATATTTTTTAGTTTTTTTTATTTGTCTTAAAAAAAAGTTATGGTCAAAAGATTCAAAAAATAACCAAAAAATTAACTAATGAAACTTTCGTCTTCAGTCACCACCGTAATTTTCGCCGCATTTTCATAAAAATCGCTTCGTCTCGGCAAAATCTAGTGCCGATATTTATTAGTTTTTTTTTTGTCTTAAAAAAAAAGTTATGGTCAAATTACATCAATCGCTTTGTCTCGGCAAAATCTAGTGCCGATATTTTTTAGTTCTTTTTTATTTGTCTTAAAAAAAAGTTATGGTCAAAAGATTCAAAAAGCACCAACAAATTATTTAACAAAACTTTGGCCTTCAGTCACCACCGTAATTTTCGCCGCATTTTCATAAAAATCGCATCGTCTCGGCAAAATCTAGTGCCGATATTTATTAGTTTTTTGTTTGTCTTAAAAAAAAAGTTATGGTCAAAAGATTCAAAAACCACCAACAAATTAACTAACAAAACTTTGGCCTTCAGCCATCACCGTAATTTTTGCCGCATTTTCATTAAAATTACGGCAGTCGCTTTGCCTCGGCAAAATCTAGTGCCAATATTTTTAAGTTTTTTTTTTATTTGTCTTAAAAAAAAAAAGTTATGGTAAAAAGATTCAAAAACCACCAACAAATTAACTAACAAAATTTTGGCCGTCAGCCACCACCGTAATTTTTGAAGCATTTTCATAAAAATTACGACAGTCGCTTCGTCTCGGCAAAATCTAGTGTCGATATTTTTTAGTTTTGTTTATTTGTCTTAAAAAAAAGTTATGGTCAAAAGATTCAAAAAACCACCAAAAAATTTACTAACGAAACTTTGGTCTTCAGTCACCACCGTAATTTTCGCCGCATTTTCATAAAAATCGCTTCGTCTCGGCAAAAACTAGTGCCGATATTTTTTAGTTTTTTTTTATTTGTCTTAAAAAAAAAGTTATGGTCAAAAGATTCAAAAAGCACCAACAAATTAACTGAAAAAAATTTTGGCTTTCAGTCACCACTGTAATTTAACCGCATTTTCATAAAAATTACGGCAATCGCTTCGTCTCGGCAAAATCTAGTGCCGATATTTTTAAGTTTTTTTTTTTATTTGCATTAAAAAAAAAAGTTATGGTCAAAAGATAAAAAAAAAACAAAAAATTAACTAAAAAAAAAATTTGGCCTTCAGTTACCACTGTAATTTTCGCCGCATTTTCAAAAAATTACAGCAATCGCTTCGTCTCGACAAAATCAAGTGCCGATATTTTTTAGTTTTTTTTATTTGTCTTAAAAAAAAGTTATGGTCAAAAGATTCAAAAAACCACCAAAAAATTAACTAACGAAACTTTCGTCTTCAGTCACCACCGTAATTTTCGCCGCATTTTCATAAAAATCGCTTCGTCTCGGCAAAATCTAGTGCCGATATTTATTAGTTTTTTTTTTGTCTTAAAAAAAAAGTTATGGTCAAATTACATCAATCGCTTTGTCTCGGCAAAATCTAGTGCCGATATTTTTTAGTTCTTTTTTATTTGTCTTATCTTCAGTCACCACCGTAATTTTCGCCGCATTTTCATAAAAATCGCATCGTCTCGGAAAAATCTAGTGCCTATATTTATTAGTTTTTTGTTTGTCTTAAAAAAAAAGTTATGGTCAAAAGATTCAAAAACCACCAACAAATTAACTAACAAAACTTTGGCCTTCAGCCATCACCGTAATTTTTGCCGCATTTTCATTAAAATTACGGCAGTCGCTTTGCCTCGGCAAAATCTAGTGCCAATATTTTTAAGTTTTTTTTTTATTTGTCTTAAAAAAAAAGTTATGGTAAAAAGATTCAAAAACCACCAACAAATTAACTAACAAAATTTTGGCCGTCAGCCACCACCGTAATTTTTGCCGCATTTTCATAAAAATTACGACAATAGCTTCGTCTCGGCATAATCTAGTGCCGATATTTTTTAGTTTTTTTTTTATTTGCTGTAAAAAAAAAGTAATGGTCAAAAGATAAAAAAATTAACTAAAAAAACTTTGGCCTTCAGTCACCACTGTAATTTTAGCCGCATTTTCATAAAAATTACGGCAATCGCTTCCTCTCGGCAAAATCTAGTGCCGATATTTTTTAGTTTTTTTTTTTTTATTTGCCTTAAAAAAAAAAGTTATGGTCAAAAGATAAAAAAAAAAAAAATAACTAAAAAAAACTTTGGCCTTCAGTCACCACTGTAATTTTAGCCGCATTTTCATAAAAATTACAGCAATCGCTTCGTCTCGGCAAAATCTAGTGCCGACATTTTTTAGTTTTCTTTATTTTGCCTTAAAAAAAAGTTATGGTCAAAAGATAAAAAAAAAAAACAAAAAATTATCTAAAAAAACTTTGGCTTTCAGTCACCACTGTAATTTTCGCCGCATTTTCATAAAAATTACGGCAATCGCTTCATCTCGGCAAAATCTAGTGTCGATATTTTTTAGTTTTTTTTATTTGTCTTAAAAAAAAGTTATGGTCAAAAGATTCAAAGAACCACCAAAAAATTAACTAACGAAACTTTGGTCTTCAGTCACCACCGTAATTTTCGCCGCATTTTCATAAAAATCGCTTCGTCTCGGCAAAATCTAGTGCCGATATTTTTTAGTTTTTTATTTGTCTTAAAAAAAAAGTTATGGTCAAAAGATTCAAAAAGCACCAACAAATTATTTAACAAAACTTTGTCATTCAGTCACCACCGTAATTTTTGCCGCATTTTCATAAAAATTACGGCAATCGCTTCGTCTCGGCAAAATCTAGTGCCGATATTTTTTAGTTTTTTTTTATGTGCCTTAAAAAAAAAGTTATGGTCAAAAGATTCAAAAAGCACCAACAAATTATCTAACAAAACTTTGGCATTCAGGCACCACCGCAATTTTTGCCGCATTTTCATAAAAATTACGGCAATCGCTTCGTCTCGGCAACATCTAGTGCCGATATTTTTTAGTTTTTTTTTATTTGTCTTAAAAAAAAAAGTTATGATCAAAAGATTCAAAAAAACACCAAAAAATTAACTAACGAAACTTTGGCCTTCAGTCACCACCGTAATTTTCGCCGCATTTTCATAAAAATCGCATCGTCTCGGAAAATCTAGTGCCGATATTTATTAATTTTTTTTTGTGTCTTAAAAAAAAAAGTTATGGTCAAAAGATTCAAAAACCACCAACAAATTAACTAACAAAACTTTGCTTAAATTGGATAAGATAAAAATCTTGATTTATCCTTCGGCTTTTTTGGTCACAATGGATATGGCAATGAAACAATCAAGTTACATTTGCTTTTCCCGACGTTTCGGCAAAGATTGCTGCCTTCTTCAGGGGAACTTTATTTCACACAAAAATATATATAAAAAAAAAAATTTTGTTCAGTTTAATAACAATTGTATGACAACATTAAAAATTAGACTTACATTTTGTAAAAATATCAAAAATTGTAATAAATTTACATTGAATAAAATGTTTTAAATGTATGCACTTCATAATGAAGTTCAGTCTTTATATATAAAACTTTATAAAACTTAAAAAGAATAGACAAAAAACAAGTAAAAATTCAAAAAAACACCAAAAAATTAACTAACGAAACTTTGGCCTTCAGTCACCACCGTAATTTTCGCCGCATTTTCATAAAAATCGCATCGTCTCGGAAAATCTAGTGCCTATATTTATTAGTTTTTTTTTTGTCTTAAAAAAAAAAGTTATGGTCAAAAGATTCAAAAACCACCAACAAATTAACTAACAAAACTTTGCTTAAAGAGTGGATAAGATAAAAATCTTGATTTATCCTTCGGCTTTTTTGGTCACAATGGATATGGCAATGAAACAATCAAGTTACATTTGCTTTTCCCGACGTTTCGGCAGAGGTTGCTGCTTTCTTCAGGGGAACTTTATTTCACACAAAAATATATATAAAAAAAAAAATTTTTTTCAGTATAATAACAATTGTATGACAACATTAAAAAATTAGACTTACATTTTGTAAAAATATCAAAAATTGTAATAAATTTACATTGAATAAAATGTTTTAAATGTATGCACTTCAAAATGAAGTTCAGTCTTTATATATAAAACTTTATAAAACTTAAAAAGAATAAACAAAAAGCAAGTAATTGACGTTCTTTTGGCTTATAAATCCAACAAAACACTAAGCCACCTTTTCACTAAGCTTAAAGTTAAACCGGATAAAGACAAAACCACGCATGATATACAAAATCAACTGTAAGGGCAAACCCGACGATCCTTGCAATCAATGCTATATTGGCACCACAAAACAGTTCCTTCGTCAACGTATGTCTAACCACAAATCTGACATAAAATCTAACAACCCTGGGAAAACGGCATTAGCGAGTCACATAATTGAAAGCGGCCATTCTCCAGACTTCGAAGATGTCCAAATTCTCCAAACCGAGCGGCACGCGTCAAAGCGTTACACACTTGAAACGTTGCACATCATTAACAACCGCAACAACATGAACCGAAAGCTCGACACACAAAACATATCCGCTGTATATTACTTACTTACTTACTTAGATCCTTGACCCCTCTAAGGGGCACAGGGCGTCAACTACCGCTACACGCCATCTCGTTCGGTTTCTGGAAATGTATTTTAGCTCTCCCCAACTTTTACCGAGCTTTTGTGATTCCTTGTCGACTGTTCTGCGCCAAGATTTTCTCTGGCCTCCAGGTCTTCTGCCATCTTGGATGAGTGGATCCCACTCCATTGCATGTCTTGCAATAGAGTCTGCACCACGACGTAGGGTGTGACCAATCCACTGCCACTTTCTTTTCCTAATAACGATGTCAATAGGACTTTGTCCCGTTCTCCGAAGGAGTTCTTGGTTGGAGATGGTGTTCGGCCAAAAAATCCTTAGGATGTTTCGGAGACATCTATTTTCGAAAGTTTGTAGCTTCCTTGTGACAGAGGCGGTCACTTTCCATGTACTACACCCATATAGTAGCACTGACTCTACGTTCGACCGGAACAGTCGCAGCTTGGTCTTCGTACTGTAGACGTTGCTCCTCCGAACTTTAGACAGCATGCCGAAAGCAGCTTTAGCTTTGCCGATTCGGCAGTTAACATCTTCATCCGTACCACCGCCGTCTTTGGAGACAACACTACCGAGGTACAGGAAGTTGTCCACCGCTTCAACCTGCTGTCCCGCAACGACAACTTGAGAAGAAGATTCAGAAATGTTGAGGATTTTTGTTTCCCCGGTGTTGATCCTCAAACCGACTTTGTTTGCCTCGCATTCCAGATTAGTCACCATATGGTGAAGATCCATAATGTTGTGCGAGAGCAAACAAATATCGTCAGCGTAATCAAGATGTTGCAGGAACGAAAACATCGTCCATCGAATTCCACGCGCTTGCTCGGCTAGAGCTGCATGAAGGACATCCCCTATAACCACCAGGAAAAGTAGTGGAGATAGCAAACATCCTTGACGAACTCCGCTATGGATATCGAAGTCCTCTGATACCTTTCCGTTGTGTAAGACTTGACACGATGCACCCTCGTAGGTAGCCTTTATAACGGCGATAATCTTCTCGGGTACTCCTCTCCTACGTAAAGCTGACCAAATGAAATCTCGATTCAAACTATCGAAAGCCTTTTCGAAGTCGATGAAGAGCAAATGAAGAGGGGAACGGAACTCCACGCATTGTTCTATTATGATCCTCAAGGTGTTGATGTGATCAATGCAGGATGAGCCTGCACGAAATCCCATTTGCTCTTTGTCGAGAGTAGAATCGAGATGTTCTTTGATTCGTTCCAAGATTATTTTCGCCATTATCTTTGCCACCGCGGGGAGGACACAGATCCCTCTCCAGTTTCCGCAATCCGTAAGATTTCCCTTTTTTGGCAGTTTGACGATCATCCCTTTTTTCCATTCAATGGGGAAACTTTCGTTCTCCCATGCCTGTGCTATTAAGGGGTGTAGCAACTTCGCTGATGTTTGTGGATCTGTTTGGTAGAGCTCAGCGGGAATTCCGTCCAAACCTACCGCTTTGTTGTTCTTGAGGGATTTGATTGCTGATGTTATCTCGGCTAAACTGGGAGGGCAGGTGCGAATACGGGAACTAGTTTCTACGAATAGCTCATTTGGGTTAGGGGCTGGAACACCTCCGCTATCGCCTATGTGGTTGAGCACGCTAGCAAAATGTTCCTTCCATCTCCTGAGCTGATCCTCATCCGTAACTAGCAGGGTGCCGTCTACATCCTTGACGAGGTGTTGTTTCCGGGAGTTGTTGTTTCCAACCAATTCCTCGGTTATCTTGTAGACGGTACCACTGTCGCACCTAGATGCTGCTTCCTCTGCCTGTTCTGCGAGAACATTTACGCGCCTCCTTTTGTCACGTCTGACACTACGCTGCACTTCTTTCCTTTTCCTACGGTACTGAGACTCGATGTTAAATCTCTCACCTACTGAGGTAGCCGCAAGTTGGGATCTAATCGCGTTCCTTTCTTCAATCTTACTCCATGTATCTGCAGAAAGCCATGTGCTTTGGCTTCTCTGCCTTATACCCACAGACTCAGTTGCGGCAGTTGCAAAGGCCTTTTTCACATTGTTCCAGTGTTGGTCTGCATTTTCTGGCGTGGCAATGCTGATGACTTCTGCTTCTGCGGCGAGGCGGTCCTTATATCTTTGGCGCACTGTAGGATCCCGTACTCTGTCGGTATTGTACCTGGGTGTACGCAGGAAGTTTTGCCGATTTCCATGTACTGAAGCAATTCGAAGACGAACGTAGGCCAGCATAAGATGGTGATCGCGAGCTAACCCTACATCAGCACCGCGTCTATTTCGGACGTCGAGAAGACAATTTATAAAGCGCTTGCTAATAGCAAAGTGATCGATTAAGTTCGCTGTGCATTGAAGATCTGTGGATAACCAACTTATCTTGTGCGAGATCCTATGCTCGAACAGAGTACCTCCAATGACTAGCTGATTTGCGTTACAGAAGTCAACAAACCGCTCTCCATTGTCGTTCCGTTCCCCGATACCGTGGTTACCCAGAACCCGCTGTATATTGCTCACTTGTCACTGACTAAACGTCAATTACTTGTTTTTGTTTATTCTTTTTAAGTTTTATAAAGTTTTATATATAAAGACTGAACTTTATTTTGAAGTGCATAAATTTAAAACATTTTATTGAATGTAAATTTATTACAATTTTTGATATTTTTACAAAATGTAAGTCTAATTTTTAATGTTGTCATACAATTGTTATTATACTGAAAAAAAAATTTTTTTTATATATTTTTGTGTGAAATAAAGTTCCCCTGAAGAAGGCAGCAACCCCTGCCGAAACGTCGGGAAAAGCATATGTAACTTGATTGTTTCATTGCCATATCCATTGTGACCAAAAAAGCCGAAGGATAAATCAAGATTTTTATCTTATCCACTCTTTAAGTTTACTACGGATTGGTCAATAATTCATCTTTAACAAAACTTTGGCCTTCAGCCATCACCGTAATTTTTGCCGCATTTTCATTAAAATTACGGCAATCGCTTTGCCTCGGCAAAATCTAGTGCCGACATTTTTTAGTTTTTTTTTTATTTGTCTCAAAAAAAAGTTATGGTCAAAAGATATTTTTAAGTTTTTTTTTTATTTGCTTTAAAAAAAAAGTTATGGTCAAAAGATAAAAAAAAAACAAAAAATTAACTAAAAAAACTTTGGCCTTCAGTCAGCACTGTAATTTTCGCCGCATTTTCATAAAAATTATGGCAATCGCTTCGTCTCGGCAAAATCTAGTGCCGATATTTTTTAGTTTTTTTTTATTTGCCTTAAAAAAAAAGTTATGGTCAAAAGATAAAAAAAAAACAAAAAATTAACTAAAAAAAAACTTTGGCCTTCAGTCACCACTGTAATTTTAAGCGCATTTTCATAAAAATTACAGCAATCGCTTCGTCTCGGAAAAATCTAGTGCCGATATTTTTTATTTGCCTTAAAAAAAAAAGTTATGGTCAAAAGATAAAAAAAAAACAAAAGATAAAAAAAAAAACAAAAAATTAACTAAAAAAAACTTTAGCCTTCAGTGACCACTGTAATTTTCGCCGCATTTTCATAAAAATTACGGCAAATGGTTCGTCTCGGCAAAATCTAGTGTCGATATTTTTTAGTTTTTTTTTATTTGTCTTAAAAAAAGTTATGGTCAAAAGATTCAAAAAACCACCAAAAAATTAACTAACGAAACTTTGGTCTTCAGTCACCACCGTAATTTTCGCCGCATTTTCATAAAAATCGCTTCGTCTCGGCAAAATCTAGTGCCGATATTTTTTAGTTTTTTTTTATTTGTCTTAAAAAAAAAGTTATGGTCAAAAGATTCAAAAACCACCAACAAATTATTTAACAAAACTTTGGCATTCAGTCACCACAGTAATTTTCGCCGCATTTTCATAAAAATTACGGCAATCGCTTCGTCTCGGCAAAATCTAGTGCCGATATTTTTTTAGTTTTTTTTTTATTTGTCTTAAAAAAAATGTTATGGTCAAAAGATTCAAAAAGCACCAACAAATTATTTAACAAAACTTTGTCATTCAGTCACCACCGTAATTTTCGCCGCATTTTCATAAAAATTACGGCAAACGCTTCGTCTCGGCAAAATCTAGTGCCGATATTTTTTAGTTTTTTTTTATGTGCCTTAAAAAAAAGGTATGGTCAAAAGATAAAAAAAAAAACAAAAAATTAACTAAAAAAACTTTTGGCCTTCAGTCAGCACTGTAGTTTTCGCCGCATTTTCATAAAAATTACGGCAAATGCTTCGTCTCGGCAAAATCTAGTGTCGATATTTTTAAGTTTTTTTTATTTGTCTTAAAAAAAAAGTTATGGTCAAAAGATTCAAAAAACCACCAAAAAATTAACTAACGAAACTTTGGTCACCACCGTAATTTTCGCCGCATTTTCATAAAAATTGCTTCGTCTCGGCAAAATCTAGTGCCGATATTTGTTAGTTTTTTTTTTTATTTGTCTTAAAAAAAAAATTTATGGTCAAAAGATTCGAAAAGCACCAACAAATTATTTAACAAAACTTTGGCATTCAGTCACCACCGTAATTTTTGCCGCATTTTCATAAAAATTACGGCAATCGCTTCGTCTCGCAAAATAGGGTGCCGATATTTTTTAGTTTTTTTTATTTGTCTTAAAAAAAAGTTATGATCAAAAGATTCAAAAAAACACCAAAAAATTAATTAACGAAACTTTGGCCTTCAGTCACCACCGTAATTTTCGCCGCATTTTCATAAAAATCGCATCGTCTCGGAAAATCTAGTGCCGATATTTATTAGTTTTTTTTTTGTCTTAAAAAAAAAAGTTATGGTCAAAAGATTCAAAAACCACCAACAAATTAACTAACAAAACTTTGCTTAAAGAGTGGATAAGATAAAAATCTTGATTTATCCTTCGGCTTTTTTGGTCACAATGGATATGGCAATGAAACAATCAAGTTACATTTGCTTTTCCCGACGTTTCGGCAGAGATTGCTGCCTTCTTCAGGGGAACTTTATTTCACACAAAAATATATATAAAAAAAAAAATTTTTTTTCAGTATAATAACAATTGTATGACAACATTAAAAATTAGACTTACATTTTGTAAAAATATCAAAAATTGTAATAAATTTACATTGAATAAAATGTTTTAAATGTATGCACTTCATAATGAGGTTCAGTCTTTATATATAAAACTTTATAAAACTTAAAAAGAATAAACAAAAAACAAGTAATTGACGTTCTTTTGGCTTATAAATCCAACAAAACACTAAGCCACCTTTTCACTAAGCTTAAAGTTAAACCGGATAAAGACAAAACCACGGATGTGATATACAAAATCAACTGTAAGGGCAAACCCGACGATCCTTGCAATCAATGCTATATTGGCACCACAAAACAGTTCCTTCGTCAACGTATGTCTAACCACAAATCTGACATAAAATCTAACAACCCTGGGAAAACGGCATTAGCGAGTCACATAATTGAAAGCGGCCATTCTCCAGACTTCGAAGATGTCCAAATTCTTCAAACCGAGCGGCACGCGTCAAAGCGTTACACACTTGAAACGTTGCACATCATTAACAACCGCAACAACATGAACCGAAAGCTCGACACACAAAACATATCCGCTGTATATTGCTCACTTGTCACTGACTAAACGTCAATTAATTGTTTTTTGTTTATTCTTTTTAAGTTTTATAAAGTTTTATATATAAAGACTGAACTTTATTTTGAAGTGCATAAATTTAAAACATTTTATTCAATGTAAATTTATTACAATTTTTGATATTTTTACAAAATGTAAGTCTAATTTTTAATGTTGTCATACAATTGTTATTATACTGAAAAAAATTTTTTTTTTATATATTTTTGTGTGAAATAAAGTTCCCCTGAAGAAGGCAGCAACCCTTGCCGAAACGTCGGGAAAAGCAAATGTAACTTGATTGTTTCATTGCCATATCCATTGTGACCAAAAAAGCCGAAGGATAAATCAAGATTTTTATCTTATCCACTCTTTAAGTATACTACGGATTGGTCAATAATTCATCTTTAACAAAACTTTGGCCATCACCGTAATTTTTGCCGCATTTTCATTAAAATTACGGCAATTGCTTTGCCGCGGCAAAATCTAGTACCGATATTTTTTAGTTTTTTTTTTTATTTGTCTCAAAAAAAAAGTTATGGTCAAAAGATATTTTTTAGTTTTTTTTTTATTTGCTTTAAAAAAAAAGTTATGGTCAAAAGATAAAAAAAAACAAAAAATTAACTAAAAAAACTATGGCCTTCAGTCAGCACTGTAATTTTCGCCGCATTTTCATAAAAATTATGGCAATCGCTTCGTCTCGGCAAAATCTAGTGCCGATATTTTTTAGTTTTTTTTTTTATTTGCCTTAAAAAACAAGTTATGGTCAAAAGATAAAAAAAAAACAAAAAATTAACTAAAAAAAACTTTGGCCTTCAGTCACCACTGTAATTTTAGGCGCATTTTCATAAAAATTACAGCAATCGCTTCGTCTCGGCAAACTCTAGTGCCGATATTTTTTATTTGCCTTAAAAAAAAAGTTATGGTCAAAAGATAAAAAAAAAACAAAAAATTAACTAAAAAAACTTTGGCCTTCAGTCACCACTGTAATTTTCGCTGCATTTTCATAAAAATTACGGCAAATGCTTCGTCTCGGCAAAATCTAGTGTCGATATTTTTTAGTTTTTTTTCTTTGTCTTAAAAAAAAGTTATGGTCAAAAGATTATAAAAACCACAAAAAAATTAACTAACGAAACTTTGGTCTTCAGTCACCGCCGTAATTTTCGCCGGATTTTCATAAAAATCGCTTCGTCTCGGCAAAATCTAGTGCCGATATTTTTTAGTTTTTTTTTTATTTGTCTTAAAAAAAAAGTTATGGTCAAAAGATTCAAAAAGCACCAACAAATTATTTAACAAAACTTTGGCATTCAGTCACCACCGTAATTTTTGCCGCATTTTCATAAAAATTACGGCAATCGCTTCGTCTCGGCAAAATCTAGTGCCGATATTTTTTAGTTTTTTTTTTTTATTTGTCTTAAAAAAAATGTTATGGTCAAAAGATTCAAAAAAAACACCAAAAAATTAACTAACGAAACTTTGGCCTTCAGTCACCACCGTAATTTTCGCCGCATTTTCATAAAAATCGCATCGTCTCGGAAAATCTAGTGCCGATATTTATTAGTTTTGTTTTGTCTTAAAAAAAAAAGTTATGCTCAAAAGATTCAAAAACCACCAACAAATTAACTAACAAAACTTTGGCCTTCAGCCATCACCGTAATTTTTGCCGCATTTTCATTAAAATTACGGCAATCGCTTTGCCTCGGCAAAATCTAGTGCCGATATTTTTTAGTTTTTTTTTATTCAAAAAAAAAGTTATGATCAAAAGATATTTTTTAGTTTACTTTTTATTTGCTTTAAAAAAAAAGTTATGGTCAAAAGATAAAAAAAAAAACAAAAAATTAACTAAAAAAAACTTTGGCCTTCAGTCAGCACTGTAATTTTCGCCCCATTTTCATAAAAATTATGGCAATCGCTTCGTCTCGGCAAAATCTAGTGCCGATATTTTTTATTTTTTTTTTATTTGCCTTAAAAAAAAAAGTTATGGTCAAAAGATAAAAAAAAACAAAAAATTAACTAAAAAAACTTTGGCCTTCAGTCACCACTGTAATTTTCGCCGCATTTTCATAAAAATTACGGCAAATGGTTGGTCTCGGCAAAATCTAGTGTCGATATTTTTAGTTTTTTTTATTTGTCTTAAAAAAAAGTTATGGTCAAAAGATTCAAAAAACCACCAAAAAATTTACTAACGAAACTTTGGTCTTCAGTCACCACCGTAATTTTCGCCGCATTTTCATAAAAATCGCTTCGTCTCGGCAAAATCTAGTGCCGATATTTTTTAGTTTTTTTTTATTTGTCTTAAAAAAAAAAGTTATGGTCAAAAGATTCAAAAAGCACCAACAAATTATTTAACAAAACTTTGGTATTCAGTCACCATCGTAATTTTCGCCGCATTTTCATAAAAATTACGGCAATCGCTTCGTCTCGGCAAAATCTAGTGCCGATATTTTTTAGTTTTTTTTTATTTGTCTTAAAAAAATGTTATGGTCAAAAGATTCAAAAAGCTACAACAAATTATTTAACAAAACTTTGGCATTCAGTCACCACCGTAATTTTCGCCGCATTTTCATAAAAATTACGGCAATCGCTTCGTCTTGGCAAAATCTAGTGCCGATATTTTTTAGTTTTTTTTTATGTGCCTTAAAAAAAAGGTATGGTCAAAAGATAAAAAAAAAAACGGCAAATGCTTCGTCTCGGCAAAATCTAGTGCCGATATTTTTTAGTTTTTTTTTTTATTTGTCTGAAAAAAAAAAGTTATGGTCAAAAGATTCAAGAAGCACCAACAAATTATTTAACAAAACTTTGGCATTCAGTCACCACAGTAATTTTCGCCGCATTTTCATAAAAATTACGGCAATCGCTTCGTCTCGGCAAAATCTAGTGCCGATATTTTTTAGTTTTTTTTTGTATTTGCATTAAAAAAAAAAGTTATTGTCAAAAGTTTCAAAAACCACTAAAAAATTAACTAAAAAAACTTTGGCCTTCAGTCACCACTGTAATTTTAGCCGCATTTTCATAAAAATTACGGCAATCGCTTTGTCTCGGCAAAATCTAGTGCCGATATATTTTAGTTTTTTTTTTATGTGCCTTAAAAAAAAAGTTATGGTTAAAAGATAAAAAAAAAACAAAAAATTAACTAACAAAAACTTTGGCATTCAGTCAGCATTGTAATTTTCGCCGCATTTTCATAAAAATAACGGCAAATGCTTCGTCTCGGCAAAATCTAGTGTCGATATTTTTTAGTTTTTTTTATTTGTCTTAAAAAAAAGTTATGGTCAAAAGATTCAAAAAAACCACCAAAAAATTAATCAACGAAACTTTGGTCTTCAGTCACCACCGTAATTTTCGCCGCATTTTCATAAAAATCGCTTCGTCTCGGCAACATCTAGTGCCGATATTTTTCAGTTTTTTTTTTATTTGTCTTAAAAAAAAAGTTATGGTCAAAAGATTCAAAAAGCACCAACAAATTATTTAACAAAACTTTGGCATTCAGTCACCACCGTAATTTTTGCCGCATTTTCATAAAAATTACGGCAATCGCTTCGTCTCGGCAAAATCTAGTGCCGATATTTTTAAGTTTTTTTGTATGTGCCTTAAAAAAAAGTTATGGTCAAAAGATTCAAAAAGCACCAACAAATTATCTAACAAAACTTTGGCATTCAGGCACCACCGTAATTTTCGCCGCATTTTCATAAAAATTACGGCAATCGCTTCGTCGCGGCAAAATCTAGTGCCGATATTTTTTAGTTTTTTTTTATTTGTCTTAAAAAAAAAAAGTTATGATCAAAAGATTCAAAAAAACACCAAAAAATTAACTAACGAAACTTTGGCCTTCAGTCACCACCGTAGTTTTCGCCGCATTTTCATAAAAATCGCATCGTCTCGGAAAATCTAGTGCCGTATTTATTAGTTTTTTTTTTGTCTCAAAAAAAAAGTTATGGTCAAAAGATTCAAAAACCACCAACAAATTAACTAACAAAACTTTGCTTAAAGAGTGGATAAGATAAAAATCTTGATTTATCCTTCGGCTTTTTTGGTCACAATGGATATGGCAATGAAACAATCAAGTTACATTTGCTTTTCCCGACGTTTCGGCAGAGGTTGCTGCCTTCTTCAGGGGAACTTTATTTCACACAAAAATATATATAAAAAAAATTTTTTTTTCAGTATAATAACAATTGTATGACAACATTAAAAATTAGACTTACATTTTGTAAAAATATCAAAAATTGTAATAAATTTACATTGAATAAAATGTTTTAAATGTATGCACTTCAAAATGAAGTTCAGTCTTTATATATAAAACTTTATAAAACTTAAAAAGAATAAACAAAAAACAAGTAATTGACGTTCTTTTGGCTTATAAATCCAACAAAACACTAAGCCACCTTTTCACTAAGCTTAAAGTTAAACCGGATAAAGACAAAACCACGGATGTGATATACAAAATCAACTGTAAGGGCAAACCCGACGATCCTTGCAATCAATGCTATATTGGCACCACAAAACAGTTCCTTCGTCAACGTATGTCTAACCACAAATCTGACATAAAATCTAACAACCCTGGGAAAACGGCATTAGCGAGTCACATAATTGAAAGCGGCCATTCTCCAGACTTCGAAGATGTCCAAATTCTCCAAACCGAGCGGCACGCATCAAAGCGTTACACACTTGAAACGTTGCACATCATTAACAACCGCAACAACATGAACCGAAAGCTCGACACACAAAACATATCCGCTGTATATTGCTCACTTGTCACTGACTAAATGTCAATTACTTGTTTTCTGTTTATTCTTTTTAAGTTTTATAAAGTTTTATATATAAAGACTGAACTTTATTTTGAAGTGCATAAATTTAAAACATTTTATTCAATGTAAATTTATTACAATTTTTGATATTTTTACAAAATGTAAGTCTAATTTTTAATGTTGTCATACAATTGTTATTATACTGAAAAAACATTTTATTTTATATATTTTTGTGTGAAATAAAGTTCCCCTGAAGAAGGCAGCAACCCCTGCCGGAACGTCGGGAAAAGCAAATGTAACTTGATTGTTTCATTGCCATATCCATTGTGACCAAAAAAGCCGAAGGATAAATCAAGATTTTTATCTTATCCACTCTTTAAGTATACTACGGATTGGTCAATAATTCATCTTTAACAAAACTTTGGCCTTCAGCCGTCACCGTAATTTTTGCCGCATTTTCATTAAAATTACGGCAATCGCTTTGCCTCGGCAAAATCTAGTGCCGATATTTTTTAGTTTTTTTTTTATTTGCCTTAAAAAAAAAAGTTATGGTCAAAAGATAAAAAAAAAACAAAAAATTAACTAAAAAAAACTTTGGCCTTCAGTCACCACTGTAATTTTAGGCGCATTTTCATAAAAATTACAGCAACCGCTTCGTCTCGGCAAAATCTAGTGCCGATATTTTGTATTTGCCTTAAAAAAAAGTTATGGTCAAAAGATAAAAAAAAAAAAAAAATTAACTAAAAAAACTTTGGCCTTCAGTCACCACTGTAATTTTCGCCGCATTTTCATAAAAATTACGGCAAATGGTTCGCCTCGGCAAAATCTAGTGTCGATATTTTTTAGTTTTTTTATTTGTCTTAAAAAAAAGTTATTTACTTACTTTGTTACTTTGGTCTTCAGTCACCACCGTAATTTTCGCCGCATTTTCATAAAAATCGCTTCGTCTCGGCAAAATCTAGTGCCGATATTTTTTAGTTTTTTTTTATTTGTCTTAAAAAAAAAGTTATGGTCAAAAGATTCAAAAAGCACCAACAAATTATTTAACAAAACTTTGGCATTCAGTCACCACCGTAATTTTTGCCGCATTTTCATAAAAATTACGGCAATCGCTTCATCTCGGCAAAATCTAGTGCCGATATTTTTTAGTTTTTTTTATGTGCCTTAAAAAAAAAGTTATGGCCAAAAGATTCAAAAAGCACCAACAAATTATATAACAAAATTTTGGCATTCAGTCACCACCGTAATTTTCGCCGCATTTTCATAAAAATTATGGCAATCGCTTCGTCTCGGCAAAATCTAGTGCCGATATTTTTTAGTTTTTTTTTTTATTTGTCTTAAACAAAAAGTTATGATCAAAAGATTCAAAAAAACACCAAAAATTAACTAACGAAACTTTGGCTTTCAGTCACCACCGTAATTTTCGCCGCATTTTCATAAAAATCGCATCGTCTCGGAAAATCTAGTGCCGATATTTATTAGTTTTTTTTTGTCTTAAAAAAAAAAGTTATGGTCAAAAGATTCAAAAACCACCAACAAATTAACTAACAAAACTTTGGCCTTCAGCCATCACCGTAATTTTTGCCGCATTTTCATTAAAATTACGGCAATCGCTTTGCCTCGGCAAAATCTAGTGCCGATATTTTTTAGTTTATTTTTATTTGTCTCAAAAAAAAAGTTATGGTCAAAAGATATTTTTTAGTTTTTTTTTATGGTCAAAAGATAAAAAAAAAAACAAAAAATTAACTAAAAAAACTTTGGTCTTCAGTCAGCACTGTAATTTTCGCCGCATTTTCATAAAAATTATGGCAGTTGCTTCGTCTAGGCAAAATCTAGTGCCGATATTTTTTAGTTTTTTTTTATTTGCCTTAAAAAAAAAGTTATGGTCAAAAGATAAAAAAAAAACAAAAAATTAACTAAAAAAACTTTGGCCTTCAGTCACCACTGTAATTTTCGCCGCATTTTCATAAAAATTACGGCAAATGGTTCGTCTCGGCAAAATCTAGTGTCGATATTTTTTAGTTTTTTTTTTTATTTGTCTTAAAAAAAAGTTATGGTCAAAAGATTCAAAAAACCACCAAAAAATTAACTAACGAAACTTTGGTCTTCAGTCACCACCGTAATTTTCGCCGCATTTTCATAAAAATCGCTTCGTCTCGGCAAAATCTAGTGCCGATATTTTTTATTTTTTTTTATTTGTCGTAAAAAAAAAGTTATGGTCAAAAGATTCAAAAAGCACCAACAAATTATTTAACAAAACTTTGGCATTCAGTCGCCACCGTAATTTTTGCCGCATTTTCATAAAAATTACGGCAATCGCTTCGTCTCGGCAAAATCTAGTGCCGATATTTTTTAGTTTTTTTTTATGTGCCTTAAAAAAAAAAGTTATGGCCAAAAGATTTAAAAAGCACCAACAAATTATCTAACAAAATTTTGGCATTCAGTCACCACCGTAATTTTCGCCGCATTTTCATAAAAATTATGGCAATCGCTTCGTCTCGGCAAAATCTAGTGTCGATATTTTTTAGTTTTTTTTTTATTTGTTTTAAAAAAAAAGTTATGATCAAAAGATTCAAAAAAACACCAAAAAATTAACTAACGAAACTTTGGCCTTCAGTCACCACCGTATTTTTCGCCGCATTTTCATAAAAATAGGAAAATCTAGTGCCGATATTTATTAGTTTTTTTTTGTCTTAAAAAAAAAAAGTTATGGTCAAAAGATTCAAAAACCACCAACAAATTAACTAACAAAACTTTGGCCTTCAGCCATCACCGTAATTTTTGCCGCATTTTCATTAAAATTACGACAATCGCTTTGCCTCGGCAAAATCTAGTGCCGATATTTTTTAGTTTTTTTTATTTGTCTCAAAAAAAAAGTTATGGTCAAAAGATATTTTTTAGTTTACTTTTTATTTGTCTAAAAAAAAAGTTATGGTCAAAAGATATTTTTTAGCTTTTTTTTTATTTGCTTTAAAAAAAAAGTTATGGTCAAAAGATAAAAAAAAAAACAAAAAATTAACTAAAAAAACTTTGGCCTTCAGTCAGCACTGTAATTTTCGCCGCATTTTCATATAAATTATGGCAATCGCATCGTCTAGGCAAAATCTAGTGCCGATATTTTTTAGTTTTTTTTTATTTGCCTTAAAAAAAAAAGTTATGGTCAAAAGATAAAAAAAAAACAAAAAATTAACTAAAAAAAACTTTGGCCTTCAGTCACCACTGTAACTTTCGCCGCATTTTTATAAAAATTACGGCAAATGGTTCGCCTCGGCAAAATCTAGTGTCGATATTTTTTAGTTTTTTTTATTTGTCTTAAAAAAAGTTATGGTCAAAAGATTCAAAAAACCACCAAAAAATTAATTAACGAAACTTTGGTCTTCAGTCACCACCGTAATTTTCGCCGCATTTTCATAAAAATTGCTTCGTCTCGGCAAAATCTAGTGCCGATATTTTTTAGTTTTTTTTTATTTGTCTTAAAAAAAAAAGTTATAGTCAAAAGATTCAAAAAGCACCAACAAATTATTTAACAAAACTTTGGCATTCAGTCACCACCGTAATTTTTGCCGCATTTTCATAAAAATTACGGCAATCGCTTCGTCTCGGCAAAATCTAGTGCCGATATTTTTTAGTTTTTTTTTTTATTTGTCTTAAAAAAAAATGTTATGGTCAAAAGATTCAAAAAGCACCAACAAATTATTTAACAAAACTTTGGCATTCAGTCACCACCGTAATTTTCGCCGCATTTTCATAAAAGTTACGGCAATCGCTTCGTCTCGGCAAAATCTAGTGCCGATATTTTTTAGTTTTTTTTTTATTTGTCTTAAAAAAAAAGTTATGGTCAAAAGATTCAAAAAACCACCAAAAAATTAACTAACGAAACTTTGGTCTTCAGTCACCACCGTAATTTTCGCCGCATTTTCATAAAAATCGCTTCGTCTCGGCAAAATCTAGGACCGATATTTTTTAGTTTTTTTTTTATTTGTCTTAAAAAAAAAAGTTATGGTCAAAAGATTCAAAAAGCACCAACAAATTATTTAACAAAACTTTGGCATTCAGTCACCACCGTAATTTTCGCCGCATTTTCATAAAAATTACGGCAATCGCTTCGTCTCGGCAAAATCTAGTGCCGATATTTTTTAGTTTTTTTTATTTGTCTTAAAAAAAAGTTATGATCAAAAGATTCAAAAAAACACCAAAAAATTAACTATCGAAACTTTGGCCTTCAGTCACCACCGTAATTTTCGCCGCATTTTCATAAAAATCGCATCGTCTCGGAAAATCTAGTGCCGATATTTATTAGTTTTTTTTTTGTCTTAAAAAAAAAAGTTATGGTCAAAAGATTCAAAAACCACCAACAAATTAACTAACAGAACTTTGCTTAAAGAGTGGATAAGATAAAAATCTTGATTTATCCTTCGGCTTTTTTGGTCACAAACAAGTAATTGACGTTCTTTTGGCTTATAAATCCAACAAAACACTAAGCCAATTTTTTCACTAAGCTTAAAGTTAAACCGGATAAAGACAAAACCACGCATGATATACAAAATCAACTGTAAGGGCAAACCCGACGATCCTTGCAATCAATGCTATATTGGCACCACAAAACAGTTCCTTCGTCAACGTATGTCTAACCACAAATCTGACATAAAATCTAACAACCCTGGGAAAACGGCATTAGCGAGTCACATAATTGAAAGCGGCCATTCTCCAGACTTCGAAGATGTCCAAATTCTTCAAACCGAGCGGCACGCGTCAAAGCGTTACACACTTGAAACGTTGCACATCATTAACAACCGCAACAACATGAACCGAAAGCTCGACACACAAAACATATCCGCTGTATATTGCTCACTTGTCACTGACTAAACGTCAATTACTTGTTTTTTGTTTATTCTTTTTAAGTTTTATAAAGTTTTATATATAAAGACTGAACTTTATTTTGAAGTGCATAAATTTAAAACATTTTATTCAATGTAAATTTATTACAATTTTTGATATTTTTACAAAATGTAAGTCTAATTTTTAATGTTGTCATACAATTGTTATTATACTGAAAAAAATTTTTTTTTATATATTTTTGTGTGAAATAAAGTTCCCCTGAAGAAGGCAGCAACCCCTGCCGAAACGTCGGGAAAAGCAAATGTAACTTGATTGTTTCATTGCCATATCCATTGTGACCAAAAAAGCCGAAGGATAAATCAAGATTTTTATCTTATCCACTCTTTAAGTATACTACGGATTGGTCAATAATTCATCTTTAACAAAACTTTGGCCTTCAGCCATCACCGTAATTTTTGCCGCATTTTCATTAAAATTACGGCAATCGCTTTGCCTCGGCAAAATCTAGTGCTGATATTTTTTATTTTTTTTTTTATTTGTCTCAAAAAAAAGTTATGGTCAAAAGATATTTTTTAGTTTTTTTTTTATTTGCTTTAAAAAAAAAGTTATGGTCAAAAGATAAAAAAAAAACAAAAAATTAACTAAAAAAACTTTGGCCTTCAGTCAGCACTGTAATTTTCGCCGCATTTTCATAAAAATTATGGCAATCGCTTCGTCTCGGCAAAATCAAGTGCCGATATTTTTTTTTATTTGCCTTAAAAAAAAAAGTTATGGTCAAAAGATAAAAAAAAAACAAAAAATTAACTAAAAAAAACTTTGGCCTTCAGTCACCACTGTAATTTTAGCCGCATTTTAATGAAAATTACAGCAATCGCTTCGTCTCGGCAAAATCTAGTGCCGATATTTTTTATTTGCCTTAAAAAAAAAGTTATGGTCAAAAGATAAAAAAAAAACAAAAAATTAACTAAAAAAACTTTGGCCTTCAGTCACCACTGTAATTTTCGCCGCATTTTCATAAAAATTATGGCAAATGCTTCGTCTCGGCAAAATCTAGTGTCGATATTTTTTAGTTTTTTTTATTTGTCTTAAAAAAAGTTATGGTCAAAAGATTCAAAAAACCACAAAAAAATTAACTAACGAAACTTTGGCCTTCAGTCACCACCGTATTTTTCGCCGCATTTTCATAAAAATCGCATCGTCTCGGAAAATCTAGTGCCGATATTTATTAGTTTTTTTTTTGTCTTAAAAAAAAAAAGTTATGGTCAAAAGATTCAAAAACCACCAACAAATTAACTAACAAAACTTTGGCCTTCAGCCATCACCGTAATTTTTGCCGCATTTTCATTAAAATTACGGCAATCGCTTTGCCTCGGCAAAATCTAGTGCCGATATTTTTTAGTTTTTTTTTTATTTGTCTAAAAAAAAAGTTATGGTCAAAAGATATTTTTTAGCTTTTTTTTTATTTGCTTTTAAAAAAAAGTTATGGTCAAAAGATAAAAAAAAAAACAAAAAATTAACTAAAAAAACTTTGGCCTTCAGTCAGCACTGTAATTTTCGCCGCATTTTCATAAAAATTATGCCAAATGCTTCGTCTCGGCAAAATCTAGTGTCGATATTTTTTAGTTTTTTTTATTTGTCTTAAAAAAAAGTTATGGTCAAAAGATTCAAAAAACCACCAAAAAATTAACTAACGAAACTTTGGTCTTCAGTCACCACCGTAATTTTCGCCG
Source organism: Melangyna quadrimaculata (assembly GCA_949320155.1). Lineage (NCBI taxonomy): Eukaryota > Metazoa > Arthropoda > Insecta > Diptera > Syrphidae > Melangyna > Melangyna quadrimaculata. Next base: position 289,794,667 of record OX439483.1, on the reverse strand, counting down.
CATTTTCATAAAAATCGCTTCGTCTCGGCAAAATCTAGTGCCGATATTTTTTAGTTTTTTTTTTTATTTGTCTTAAAAAAAAAGTTATGGTCAAAAGATTCAAAAAGCACCAACAAATTATTTAACAAAACTTTGGCATTCAGTCACCACCGTAATTTTCGCCGCATTTTCATAAAAATTACGGCAATCGCTTCGTCTCGGCAAAATCTAGTGCCGATATTTTTTAGTTTTTTTTTTTATTTGTCTTAAAAAAAATGTTATGGTCAAAAGATTCAAAAAGCACCAACAAATTATTTAACAAAACTTTGGCATTCAGTCACCACCGTAATTTTCGCCGCATTTTCATAAAAATTACGGCAATCGCTTCGTCTCGGCAAAATCTAGTGCCTATATTTTTTAGTTTTTTTTATTTGTCTTAAAAAAAGATGGTCAAAAGATTCAAAAAACCACCAAAAAATTAACTAACGAAACTTTGGTCTTCAGTCACCACCGTAATTTTCGCCGCATTTTCATAAAAATCGCTTCGTCTCGGCAAAATCTAGGACCGATATTTTTTAGTTTTTTTTTATTTGTCTTAAAAAAAAAGTTATGGTCAAAAGATTCAAAAAGCACCAACAAATTATTTAACAAAACTTTGGCATTCAGTCACCACCGTAATTTTCGCCGCATTTTCATAAAAATTACGGCAATCGCTTCGTCTCGGCAAAATCTAGTGCCAATAGTTTTTAGTTTTTTTTATTTGTCTTAAAAAAAAGTTATGATCAAAAGATTCAAAAAAACACCAAAAAATTAACTAACGAAACTTTGGCCTTCAGTCACCACCGTAATTTTCGCCGCATTTTCATAAAAATCGCATCGTCTCGGAAAATCTAGTGCCGATATTTATTAGTTTTTTTTTTGTCTTAAAAAAAAAAGTTATGGTCAAAAGATTCAAAAACCACCAACAAATTAACTAACAAAACTTTGCTTAAAGAGTGGATAAGATAAAAATCTTGATTTATCCTTCGGCTTTTTTGGTCACAATGGATATGGCAATGAAACAATCAAGTTACATTTGCTTTTCCCGACGTTTCGGCAGAGGTTGCTGCCTTCTTCAGGGGAACTTTATTTCACACAAAAATATATATAAAAAAAAAAAATTTTTTCAGTATAATAACAATTGAATGACAACATTAAAAATTAGACTTACATTTTGTAAAAATATCAAAAATTGTAATAAATTTACATTGAATAAAATGTTTTAAATTTATGCACTTCAAAATGAAGTTCAGTCTTTATATATAAAACTTTATAAAACTTAAAAAGAATAAACAAAAAACAAGTAATTGACGTTCTTTTGGCTTATAAATCCAACAAAACACTAAGCCATCTTTTCACTAAGCTTAAAGTTAAACCGGATAAAGACAAAACCACGGATGTGATATACAAAATCAACTGTAAGGGCAAACCCGACGATCCTTGCAATCAATGCTATATTGGCACCCCAAAACTGACATAAAATCTAACAACCCTGGGAAAACGGCATTAGCGAGTCACATAATTGAAAGCGGCCATTCTCCAGACTTCGAAGATGTCCAAATTCTCCAAACCGAGCGGCACGCGTCAAAGCGTTACACACTTGAAACGTTGCACATCATTAACAACCGCAACAACATGAACCGAAAGCTCGACACACAAAACATATCCGCTGTATATTGCTCACTTGTCACTGACTAAACGTCAATTACTTGTTTTTTGTTTATTCTTTTTAAGTTTTATAAAGTTTTATATATAAAGACTGAACTTTATTTTGAAGTGCATAAATTTAAAACATTTTATTCAATGTAAATTTATTACAATTTTTGATATTTTTACAAAATGTAAGTCTAATTTTTAATGTTGTCATACAATTGTTATTATAATGAAAAAAATTTTTTTTTATATATTTTTGTGTGAAATAAAGTTCCCCTGAAGAAGGCAGCAACCCCTGCCGAAACGTCGGGAAAAGCAAATGTAACTTGATTGTTTCATTGCCATATCCATTGTGACCAAAAAAGCCGAAGGATAAATCAAGATTTTTATCTTATCCACTCCTTAAGTATACTACGGATTGGTCAATAATTCATCTTTAACAAAACTTTGGCCTTCAGCCATCACCGTAATTTTTGCCGCATTTTCATTAAAATTACGGCAATCGCTTTGCCTCGGCAAAATCTAGTGCCGATATTTTTTATTTTTTTTTATTTGTCTCAAAAAAAAGTTATGGTCAAAAGATATTTTTTAGTTTTTTTTTTTATTTGCTTTAAAAAAAAAGTTATGGTCAAAAGATAAAAAAAAACAAAAAATTAACTAAAAAAACTTTGGCCTTCAGTCAGCACTGTAATTTTCGCCGCATTTTCATAAAAATTATGGCAATCGCTTCGTCTCGGCAAAATCTAGTGCCGGTATTTTTTAGTTTTTTTTTATTTGCCTTAAAAAAAAGTTATGGTCAAAAGATAAAAAAAAACAAAAAATTAACTAAAAAAAACTTTGGCCTTCAGTCACCACTGTAATTTTAGCCGCATTTTCATAAAAATTACAGCAATCGCTGTAATCGCTAGTGCCGATATTTTTTATTTGTCTTAAAAAAAAAAAGTTATGGTCAAAAGATAAAAAAAAAAACAAAAAATTAACTAAAAAAACTTTGGCCTTCAGTCACCACTGTAATTTTCGCCGCATTTTCATAAAAATTATGGCAAATGCTTCGTCTCGGCAAAATCTAGTGTCGATATTTTTTAGTTTTTTTTATTTGTCTTAAAAAAACTTATGGTCAAAAGATTCAAAAAACCACAAAAAAATTAACTAACGAAACTTTGGCCTTCAGTCACCACCGTATTTTTCGCCGCATTTTCATAAAAATCGCATCGTCTCGGAAAATCTAGTGCCGATATTTATTAGTTTTTTTTTTTGTCTTAAAAAAAAAAGTTATGGTCAAAAGATTCAAAAACCACCAACAAATTAACTAACAAAACTTTGGCCTTCAGCCATCACCGTAATTTTTGCCGCATTTTCATTAAAATTACGGCAATCGCTTTGCCTCGGCAAAATCTAGTGCCGATATTTTTTAGTTTTTTTTTATTTGTCTAAAAAAAAAGTTATGGTCAAAAGATATTTTTTAGCTTTTTTTTTATTTGCTTTAAAAAAAAAGTTATGGTCAAAAGATAAAAAAAAAAACAAAAAATTAACTAAAAAAACTTTGGCCTTCAGTCACCACTGTAATTTTCGCCGCATTTTCATAAAAATTATGCCAAATGCTTCGTCTCGGCAAAATCTAGTGTCGATATTTTTTAGTTTTTTTTTATTTGTCTTAAGAAAAAGTTATGGTCAAAAGATTCAAAAAACCACCAAAAAATTAACTAACGAAACTTTGGTCTTCAGTCACCACCGTAATTTTCGCCGCATTTTCATAAAAATCGCATCGTCTCGGCAAAATCTAGTGCCGATATTTTTTAGTTTTATTTTTATTTGTCTTAAAAAAAAAAGTTATGGTCAAAAGATTCAAAAAGCACCAACAAATTATTTAACAAAACTTTGGCATTCAGTCACCACCGTAATTTTCGCCGCATTTTCATAAAAATTACGGCAATCGCTTCGTCTCGGCAAAATCTAGTGCCGATATTTTTTAGTTTTTTTTATTTGTCTTAAAAAAAAGTTATGATCAAAAGATTCAAAAAAACACCAACAAATTAACTAACGAAACTTTGGCCTTCAGTCACCACCGTAATTTTCGCCGCATTTTCATAAAAATCGCATCGTCTCGGAAAATCTAGTACCGATATTTATTAGTTTTTTTTTTGTCTTAAAAAAAAAAGTTATGGTCAAAAGATTCAAAAACCACCAACAAATTAACTAACAAAACTTTGCTTAAAGAGTGGATAAGATAAAAATCTTGATTTATCCTTCGGCTTTTTTGGTCACAATGGATATGGCAATGAAACAATCAAGTTACATTTGCTTTTCCCGACGTTTCGGCAGAGGTTGCTGCCTTCTTCAGGGGAACTTTATTTCACACAAAAATATATATAAAAAAAAATTTTTTTTTCAGTATAATAACAATTGTATGACAACATTAAAAATTAGACTTACATTTTGTAAAAATATCAAAAATTGTAATAAATTTACATTGAATAAAATGTTTTAAATGTATGCACTTCAAAATGAAGTTCAGTCTTTATATATAAAACTTTATAAAACTTAAAAAGAATAAACAAAAAACAAGTAATTGACGTTCTTTTGGCTTATAAATCCAACAAAACACTAAGCCATCTTTTCACTAAGCTTAAAGTTAAACCGGATAAAGACAAAACCACGGATGTGATATACAAAATCAACTGTAAGGGCAAACCCGACGATCCTTGCAATCAATGCTATATTGGTACCACAAAACTGACATAAAATCTAACAACTCTGGGAAAACGGCATTAGCGAGTCACATAATTGAAAGCGGCCATTCTCCAGACTTCGAAGATGTCCAAATTCTCCTAACCGAGCGGCACGCGTCAAAGCGTTACACACTTGAAACGTTGCACATCATTAACAACCGCAACAACATGAACCGAAAGCTCGACACACAAAACATATCCGCTGTATATTGCTCACTTGTCACTGACTAAACGTCAATTACTTGTTTTTTGTTTATTCTTTTTAAGTTTTATAAAGTTTTATATATAAAGACTGAACTTTATTTTGAAGTGCATAAATTTAAAACATTTTATTCAATGTAAATTTATTACAATTTTTGATATTTTTACAAAATGTAAGTCTAATTTTTAATGTTGTCATACAATTGTTATTATACTGAAAAAAAATTTTTTTTTATATATTTTTGTGTGAAATATAGTTCCCCTGAAGAAGGCAGCAACCCCTGCCGAAACGTCGGGAAAAGCAAATGTAACTTGATTGTTTCATTGCCATATCCATTGTGACCAAAAAAGCCGAAGGATAAATCAAGATTCTTATCTTATCCACTCTTTAAGTATACTACGGATTGGTCAATAATTCATCTTTAACAAAACTTTGGCCTTCAGCCATCACCGTAATTTTTGCCGCACTTTCATTAAAATTACGGCAATCGCTTTGCCTCGGCAAAATCTAGTGCCGATATTTTTTATTTTTTTTTTATTTGTCTCAAAAAAAAAGTTATGGTCAAAAGATATTTTTTAGTTTTTTTTTTTTTGGTTTAAAAAAAAAGTTATGGTCAAAAGATAAAAAAAAAACAGAAAATTAACTAAAAAAAACTTTGGCCTTCAGTCAGCACTGTAATTTTCGCCGCATTTTCATAAAAATTATGGCAATCGCTTCGTCTCGGCAAAATCTAGTGCCCATATTTTTTAGTTTTTTTTTATTTGCCTTAAAAAAAAAGTTATGGTCAAAAGATAAAAAAAAACAAAAAATTAACTAAAAAAAACTTTGGCCTTCAGTCACCACTGTAATTTTAGCCGCATTTTCATAAAAATTACAGCAATCGCTTCGTCTCGGCAAAATCTAGTGCCGATATATTTTATTTGCCTTAAAAAAAAAAGTTATGGTCAAAAGATAAAAAAAAAAAACAAAAAATTAACTAAAAAAACTTTGGCCTTCAGTCACCACTGTAATTTTCGCCGCATTTTCATAAAAATTATGGCAAATGCTTCGTCTCGGCAAAATCTAGTGTCGATATTTTTTAGTTTTTTTTAGTTGTCTTAAAAAAAAGTTATGGTCAAAAGATTCAAAAAACCACAAAAAAATTAACTAACGAAACTTTGGTCTTCAGTCACCACCGTAATTTTCGCCGCATTTTAATAAAAATCGCTTCGTCTCGGCAAAATCTAGTGCCGATATTTTTTAGTTTTTTTTATTTGTCTTAAAAAAAAAAAGTTATGGTCAAAAGATTCAAAAAGCACCAACAAATTATTTAACAAAACTTTGGCATTCAGTCACCACCGTAATTTTTGCCGCATTTTCATAAAAATTACGGCAATCGCTTCGTCTCGGCAAAATCTAGTGCCGATATTTTTTAGTTTTTTTTTTATGTGCCTTAAAAAAAAAGTTATGGCCAAAAGATTCAAAAAGCACCAACAAATTATCTAACAAAATTTTGGCATTCAGTCACCACCGTAATTTTCGCCGCATTTTCATAAAAATTATGGCAATCGCTTCGTCTCGGCAAAATCTAGTGCCGATATTTTTTAGTTTTTTTTTATTTGTCTTAAAAAAAAAGTTATGATCAAAAGATTAAAAAAAAACACCAAAAAATTAACTAACGAAACTTTGGCCTTCAGTCACCACCGTAATATTCGCCGCATTTTCATAAAAATCGCATCGTCTCGGAAAATCTAGTGCCGATATTTATTAGTTTTTTTTTGTCTTAAAAAAAAAGTTATGGTCAAAAGATTCAAAAACCACCAACAAATTAACTAACAAAACTTTGGCCTTCAGCCATCACCGTAATTTTTGCCGCATTTTCATTAAAATTACGGCAATCGCTTTGCCTCGGCAAAATCTAGTGCCGATATTTTTTAGTTTTTTTTTATTTGTCTCAAAAAAAAAGTTATGGTCAAAAGATATTTTTTAGTTTTTTATTTATTTGCTTTAAAAAAAAAGTTATGGTCAAAAGATAAAAAAAAAAAACAAAAAATTAACTAAAAAAAATTTGGCCTTCAGTCAGCACTGTAATTTTCGCCGCATTTTCATAAAAATTATGGCAATCGCTTCGTCTCGGCAAAATCTAGTGCCGATATTTTTTAGTTTTTTTTTTATTTGCCTTAAAAAAAAAAGTTATGGTCAAAAGATAAAAAAAAAACAAAAAATTAACTAAAAAAACTTTGGCCTTCAGTCACCACTGTAATTTTCGCCGCATTTTCATAAATGGTTCGTCTCAACAAAATCTAGTGTCGATATTTTTTAGTTTTTTTTATTTGTCTTAAAAAAAAGTTATGGTCAAAAGATTCAAAAAACCACCAAAAAATTAACCAACGAAACTTTGGTCTTCAGTCACCACCGTAATTTTCGCCGCATTTTCATAAAAATCGCTTCGTCTCGGCAAAATCTAGTGCCGATATTTTTTAGTTTTTTTTTATTTGTCTTAAAAAAAAAAGTTATGGTCAAAAGATTCAAAAAGCACCAACAAATTATTTAACAAAACTTTGGCATCCAGTCACCATCGTAATTTTCGCCGCATTTTCATAAAAATTACGGCAATCGCTTCGTCTCGGCAAAATCTAGTGCCGATAATTTTTAGTTTGTTTTTTATTTGTCTTAAAAAAAATGTTATGGTCAAAAGATTCAAAAAGCACCAACAAATTATTTAACAAAATTTTGGCATTCAGTCACCACCGTAATTTTCGCCGCATTTTCATAAAAATTACGGCAAATGCTTCGTCTCGGCAAAATCTAGTGTCGATATTTTTTAGTTTTTTTTTTATTTGTCTTAAAAAAAAAAATTATGGTCAAAAGATTCAAAAAACCACCAAAAAATTAACTAACGAAACTTTGGTCTTCAGTCACCACCGTAATTTTCGCCGCATTTTCATAAAAATCGCTTCGTCTCGGCAAAATCTAGTGCCGATATTTTTTAGTTTTTTTTTTTTTTATTTGTCTTAAAAAAAAAAGTTATGGTCAAAAGATTCAAAAAGCACCAACAAATTATTTAACAAAACTTTGGCATTCAGTCACCACCGTAATTTTCGCCGCATTTTTAAAAAATTACGGCAATCGCTTCGTCTCGGCAAAATCTAGTGCCGATTTTTTTTTTTTTTTTTTTATTTGTCTCGAAAAAAAATGTTATGGTCAAAAGATTCAAAAAGCAACAACAAATTATTTAACAAAACTTTGGCATTCAGTCACCACCGTAATTTTCGCCGCATTTTCATAAAAATTATGGCAATCGCTTCGTCTCGGCAAAATCTAGTGCCGATTTTTTTTAGTTTTTTTTTGTATTTGCATTAAAAAAAAAAGTTATTGTCAAAAGATTCAAAAACCACTAAAAAATTAACTAAAAAAACTTTGGCCTTCAGTCACCACTGTAATTTTAGCCGCATTTTCATAAAAATTACGGCAATCGCTTTGTCTCGTCAAAATCTAGTGCCGATATATTTTAGTTTTTTTTTTATGTGCCTTAAAAAAAAGTTATGGTCAAAAGATAAAAAAAAAAACAAAAAATTAACTAACAAAAACTTTGGCATTCAGTCAGCATTGTAATTTTCGCCGCATTTTCATAAAAATAACGGCAAATGCTTCGTCTCGGCAAAATCTAGTGTGGATATTTTTTAGTTTTTTTTATTTGTCTTAAAAAAAAGTTATGGTCAAAAGATTCAAAAAACCACCAAAAAATTAATCCACGAAACTTTGGTCTTCAGTCACCACCGTAATTTTCGCCGCATTTTCATAAAAATCGCTTCGTCTCGGCAAAATCTAGTGCCGATATTTTTCCGTTTTTTTTTTTATTTGTCTTAAAAAAAAAAGTTATGGTCAAAAGATTCAAAAAGCACCAACAAATTATTTAACAAAACTTAGGCATTCAGTCACCACCGTAATTTTTGCCGCATTTTCATAAAAATTACGGCAATCGCTTCGTCTCGGCAAAATCTAGTGCCGATATTTTTAAGTTTTTTTTTATGTGCCTTAAAAAAAAGTTATGGTCAAAAGATTCAAAAAGCACCAACAAATTATCTAACAAAACTTTGGCATTCAGGCACCACCGTAATTTTCGCCGCATTTTCATAAAAATCGCATCGTCTCGGAAAATCTAGTGCCGATATTTATTAGTTTTTTTTTGTCTTAAAAAAAAAGTTATGGTCAAAAGATTCAAAAACCGCCAACAAATTAACTAACAAAACTTTGCTTAAAGAGTGGATAAGATAAAAATCTTGATTTATCCTTCGGCTTTTTTGGTCACAATGGATATGGCAATGAAACAATCAAGTTACATTTGCTTTTCCCGACGTTCGGCAGAGGTTGCTGCCTTCTTTATTTCACACAAAAATATATATAAAAAAAATTTTTTTTCAGTATAATAACAATTGTATGACAACATTAAAAATTAGACTTACATTTTGTAAAAATATCAAAAATTGTAATAAATTTACATTGAATAAAATGTTTTAAATTTATGCACTTCAAAATGAAGTTCAGTCTTTATATATAAAACTTTATAAAACTTAAAAAGAATAAACAAAAAACAAGTAATTGACGTTCTTTTGGCTTATAAATCCAACAAAACACTAAGCCACCTTTTCACTAAGCTTAAAGTTAAACTGGATAAAGACAAAACCACGGATGTGATATACAAAATCAACTGTAAGGGCAAACCCGACAATCCTTGCAATCAATGCTATATTGGCACCACAAAACAGTTCCTTCGTCAACGTATGTCTAACCACAAATCTGACATAAAATCTAACAACCCTGGGAAAACGGCATTAGCGAGTCACATAATTGAAAGCGGCCATTCTCCAGACTTCGAAGATGTCCAAATTCTCCAAACCGAGCGGCACGCGTCAAAGCGTTACACACTTGAAACGTTGCACATCATTAACAACCGCAACAACATGAACCGAAAGCTCGACACACAAAACATATCCGCTGTATATTGCTCACTTGTCACTGACTAAACGTCAATTACTTGTTTTTTGTTTATTCTTTTTAAGTTTTATAAAGTTTTATATATAAAGACTGAACTTTATTTTGAAGTGCATAAATTTAAAACATTTTATTCAATGTAAATTTATTACAATTTTTGATATTTTTATAAAATGTAAGTATAATTTTTAATGTTGTCATACAATTGTTATTATACTGAAAAAAATTTTGTTTTATATATTTTTGTGTGAAATAAAGTTCCCCTGAAGAAGGCAGCAACCCCTGCCGAAACGTCGGGAAAAGCAAATGTAACTTGATTGTTTCATTGCCATATCCATTGTGACCAAAAAAGCCGAAGTATAAATCAAGATTTTTATCTTATCCACTCTTTAAGTATACTACGGATTGGTCAATAATTCATCTTTAACAAAACTTTGGCCTTCAGCCATCATCGTAATTTTTGCCGCATTTTCATTAAAATTACGGCAATCGCTTTGCCTCGGCAAAATCTAGTGCCGATATTTTTTATTTTTTTTTTATTTGTCTCAAAAAAAAAGTGATGGTCAAAAGATATTTTTTATTTTTTTTTTATTTGCTTTAAAAAAAAAGTTATGGTCAAAAGATAAAAAAAACAAAAAATTAACTAAAAAAACTTTGGCCTTCAGTCAGCACTGTAATTTTCGCCGTATTTTCATAAAAATTATGGCAATCGCTTCGTCTCGGCAAAATCTAATGCCGATATTTTTTAGTTTTTTTTTATTTGCCTTAAAAAAAAAGTTATGGTCAAAAGATAAAAAAAAAACAAAAAAATAACTAAAAAAAACTTTGGCCTTCAGTCACCACTGTAATTTTAGCCGCATTTTCATAAAAATTACAGCAATCGCTTCGTCTCGGCAAAATCTAGTGCCGATATTTTTTATTTGCCTTAAAAAAAAAGTTATGGTCAAAAGATAAAAAAAAAACAAAAAATTAACTAAAAATTAACTAAAACAAACTTTGGCCTTCAGTCACCACTGTAATTTTCGCCGCATTTTCATAAAAATTACGGCAAATGGTTCGTCTCGGCAAAATCTAGTGTCGATATTTTTTAGTTTTTTTTATTTGTCTTAAAAAAAAGTTATGGTCAAAAGATTCAAAAAACCACCAAAAAATTAACTAGCGAAACTTTGGTCTTCAGTCACCACCGTAATTTTCGCCGCATTTTCATAAAAATCGCTTCGTCTCGGCAAAATCTAGTGCCGATATTTTTAGTTTTTTTTTTATTTGTCTTAAAAAAAAAGTTACGGTCAAAAGATTCAAAAAGCACCAACAAATTATTTAACAAAACTTTGGCATTCAGTCACCACCGTAATTTTCGCCGCATTTTCATAAAAATTACGGCAATCGCTTCGTCTCGGCAAAATCTAGTGCCGATATTTTTTAGTTTTTTTTTTATTTGTCTTAAAAAAAATGTTATGGTCAAAAGATTCAAAAAGCACCAACAAATTATTTAACAAAACTTTGGCATTCAGTCACTACCATAATTTTTGCCGCATTTTCATAAAAATTACGGCAATCGCTTCGTCTCGGCAAAATCTAGTGCCGATATTTGTTAGTTTTTTTTATGTGCCTTAAAAAAAAAGGTATGGTCAAAAGATAAAAAAAAAAAACAAAAAATTAACTAAAAAAACTTTTGGCCTTCAGTCAGAACTGTAGTTTTCGCCGCATTTTAATAAAAATTACGGCGAATGCTTCATCTCGGCAAAATCTAGTGTCGATATTTTTTAGTTTTTTTTTTATTTGTATTAAAAAAAAAGTTATGGTCAAAAGATTCAAAAACCACCAAAAAATTAACTAACAAAAACTTTGGTCTTCAGTCACCACCGTAATTTTCGCCGCATTTTCATAAAAATCGCTTCGTCTCGGCAAAATCTAGTGCCGATATTTTTTAGTTTTTTTTTTTTATTTGTCTTAAAAAAAAAGTTATGGTCAAAAGATTCAAAAAGCACCAACAAATTATTTAACAAAACTTTGGCATTCAGTCACCACCGTAATTTTCGCCGCATTTTCATAAAAATTACGGCAGTCGCTTCGTCTCGGCAAAATCTAGTGCCGACATTTTTTAGTTTTTTTTTTATTTGTCTCAAAAAAAAGTTATGGTCAAAAGATTCAAAAAGCAACAACAAATTATTTAACAAAACTTTGGCATTCAGTCACCACCGTAATTTTCGCCGCATTTTCATAAAAATTACAGCAATCGCTTCGTCTCGGCAAAATCTAGTGCCAATATTTTTTAGTTTTTTTTTTTATTTGCCTTAAAAAAAAAGTTATGGTCAAAAGATAAAAAAAAAACAAAAAATTAACTAAAAAACTTTGGCCTTCAGTCACCACTGTAATTTTCGCCGCATTTTCATAAAAATTACGGCAAATGCTTCGTCTCGGCAAAATCTAGTGTCGATATTTTTTAGTTTTTTTTATTTGTCTTAAAAAAAAGTTATGGTCAAAAGATTCAAAAAACCACCAAAAAATTAACTAACGAAACTTTGGTCTTCAGTCACCACCGTAATTTTCGCCGCATTTTCATAAAAATCGCTTCGTCTCGGCAAAATCTAGTGCCGATATTTTTTAGTTTTTTTTTTTATTTGTCTTAAAAAAAAAAAGTTATGGTCAAAAGATTCAAAAAGCACCAACAAATTATTTAACAAAACTTTGGCATTCAGTCACCACCGTAATTTTCGCCGCATTTTCATAAAAATTACGGCAATCGCTTCATCTCGGCAAAATCTAGTGCTGATAATTTTTAGTTTTTTTTGAATTTGTATAAAAAAAAAAAGTTATTGTCAAAAGATTCAAAAACCACTAAAAAATTAACTAAAAAAACTTTGGCCTCCAGTCACCACTGTAATTTTAGCCGCATTTTCATAAAAATTACGGCAATCGCTTTGTCTTGGCAAAATCTAGTGCCGATATATTTTAGTTTTTTTTTTATGTGCCTTAAAAAAAAAGTTATGGTCAAAAGATAAAAAAAAAAACAAAAAATTAAATTCATAAAAATTACGGCAATCGCTTTGTCTTGGCAAAATCTAGTGCCGATATATTTTAGTTTTTTTTTATGTGCCTTAAAAAAAAAAAGTTATGGTCAAAAGATAAAAAAAAAAAAACAAAAAATTAACTAACAAAAACTTTGGCATTCAGTCAGCATTGAATTTTTTGCCGCATTTTCATAAAAATAACGGCAAATGCTTCGTCTCGGCAAAATCTAGTGTCGATATTTTTTAGTTTTTTTTATTTGTCTTAAAAAAAAGTTATGGTCAAAAGATTCAAAAAACCACCAAAAAATTAATCAACGAAACTTTGGTCTTCAGTCACCACCGTAATTTTCGCCGCATTTTCATAAAAATCGCTTCGTCTCGGCAAAATCTAGTGCCGATATTTTTCAGTTTTTTTTTTTTATTTGTCTTAAAAAAAAAAGTTATGGTCAAAAGATTCAAAAAGCACCAACAAATTATTTAACAAAACTTGGTCATTCAGTCTCCACCGTAATTTCCGCCGCATTTTCATAAAAATTACGGCAAAATCTAGTGCCAATATTTTTTAGTTTTTTTTTTATTTGTCTTAAAAAAAAAGTTATGGTCAAAAGATTCAAAAAGCACCAACAAATTATTTAACAAAACTTTGGCATTCAGTCACCACCGTAATTTTCGCCGCATTTTCATAAAAATTACGGCAATCGCTTCGCCTCGGCAAAATCTAGTGTCGACATTTTTTAGTTTTTTTTTTTATTTGCCTTAAAAAAAAGTTTTGGTCAAAAGATAAAACAAAAAATTAACTAAAAAAACTTTTGGCCTTCAGTCAGCACTGTAATTTTCGCCGCATTTTCATAAAAATTACGGCAATCGCTTCGTCTCGGCAAAATCTAGTGCCAATATTTTTTTTTTTTTTTTTTTTTTATTTGTCTTAAAAAAAAAGTTATGGTAAAAAGATTCAAAAACATTAACAAATTAACTAACAAATTTTGGCCTTCAGCCACCACCGTAATTTTTGCCGCATTTTCATAAAAATTACGACAATCGCTTCGTCTCGGCAAAGTGTAGTGCCGATATTTTTTAGTTTTTTTTTTATTTGTCTTTAAAAAAAAATTATGGTCAAAAGATTCAAAAACCACCAAAAAATTAACTAACGAAACTTTGGCCTTCAGTCACCACCGTCAATGGTCAATGTTTTCGCCGCATTTTCATAAAAATAACGGCAATCGCTTCGTCTCGGCTAAGTCTAGTGCCCATATTTTTAAGTTTTTTTTATTTGTCTTAAAAAAAAAGTTATGGTCTAAAGATTCAAAAAGCACCAACAAATTAATTAACAAAACTTTGGCATTCAGTCGCCACCGTTATTTTCGCCGTATTTTCATAAAAATTACGGCAATCGCTTCGTCTTGGCATAATCTAGTGCCGATATTTTTTATTTTTGTCTTATTTGCCTTAAAAAAAAAGGTTATGGTGGAAAGATAAAAAAATTAACTAAAAAAACTTTGGCCTTCAGTCACCACTGTAATTTTAGCCGCATTTTCATAAAAATTACGGCAATAGCTTCATCTCGGCAAAATCTAGTGCCGATATTTTTAAGTTTTTTTTATTTGTCTTAAAAAAAGAGTTATGGTTAAAAGATTCAAAAACCACCAACAAATTAACTAACAAAATTTTGGCCTTCAGCCACCACCTTAATTTTTGCCGAATTTTCATAAAAATTACGACAATCGCTTCGTCTCGGCAAAATGTAGTGCCGATATTTTTTAGTTTTTTTTTATTTGTCTTTAAAAAAAATTTATGGTCAAAAGATTCAAAAACCACCAAAAAATTAACTAACGAAACTTTGGCCTTCAGTCACCACCGTAATTTTCACCGCATTTTCATAAAAATTACGGCAATCGCTTCGTCTCGGCAAAATCTAGTGCCGATATTTTTCAAATTAATTAACAAAACTTAGGCATTCAGTCTCGCCACCGTTATTTTCGCCGTATTTTCATAAAAATTGAGGCAATCGCTTCGTCTCGGCAAAATCTAGTGCCGATATTTTTTAGTTTTTTTTTTATTTATCTTAAAAAAAAAGTTATGGTCAAAAGATTCAAAAACCACAAAAAAAATTAACTAAAAAAACTTTGGCCTTCAGTCACCACTGTAATTTTAGTAATTTCAGTCTCGCCACCGTTATTTTCGCCGTATTTTCATAAAAATTACGGCAATCGCTTCGTCTTGGCAAAATCTAGTGCCGTTATTTGTTAGTTTTTTTTTTGTCTGTAATTTTCGCCGCATTTTCATTAAAATTACGGCAATCGCTTCCTCTTGGCAAAATTTAGTGCCGATATTTTTTAGTTTTTTTTTATTTGCTTTAAAAAAAAAGTTATGGTCAAAAGATTCAAAAACCACCAACAAATTAAGTAACAAAACTTCAGTCACCACCGTTATTTTCGCCGCATTTTCATAAAAATTACGGCAATCGCTTCGTCTCGGCAAAATCTAGTGCCGATATTTTTTAGTTTTTTTTTTATTTGCCTTAAAAAAAAAGTTATGGTTAAAAGATTCAAAAGCCACCAAAAAATGAACTTAAAAAACTTTGGCCTTCAGTCACCACTGTAATTTTAGCCGCATTTTCATAAAAATTACGGCAATCGCTTCGTCTCGGCAAAATCTAGTGCCGATATTTTTTAGTTTTTTTTTGTATTTGTATTAAAAAAAAAAAGTTATTGTCAAAAGATTCAAAAACCACTAAAAAATTAACTAAAAAAACTTTGGCCTCCAGTCACCACTGTAATTTTAGCCGCATTTTCATAAAAATTACGGCAATCGCTTTGTCTTGGCAAAATCTAGTGCCGATATATTTTAGTTTTTTTTTTATGTGCCTTAAAAAAAAAGTTATGGTCAAAAGATAAAAAAAAAAACAAAAAATTAACTAACAAAAACTTTGGCATTCAGTCAGCATTGTAATTTTCGCCGCATTTTCATAAAAATAACGGCAAATGCTTCGTCTCGGCAAAATCTAGTGTCGATATTTTTTAGTTTTTTTTATTTGTCTTAAAAAAAAGTTATGGTCAAAAGATTCAAAAACCACCAAAAAATTAATCAACGAAACTTTGGTCTTCAGTCACCACCGTAATTTTCGCCGCATTTTCATAAAAATCGCTTCGTCTCGGCAAAATCTAGTGCCGATATTTTTCAGTTTTTTTTTTTTATTTGTCTTAAAAAAAAAGTTATGGTCAAAAGATTCAAAAAGCACCAACAAATTATTTAACAAAACTTTGTCATTCAGTCTCCACCTTAATTTTCGCCGCATTTTCATAAAAATTACGGCAAAATCTAGTGCCGATATTTTTTAGTTTTTTTTTTATTTGTCTTAAAAAAAAAGTTATGGTCAAAAGATTCAAAAAGCACCAACAAATTATTTAACAAAACTTTGGCATTCAGTCACCACCGTAATTTTCGCCGCATTTTCATTAAAATTACGGCAATCGCTTCGCCTCGGCAAAATCTAGTGTCGACATTTTTTAGTTTTTTTTTTTTTGCATTAAAAAAAAAAAGTTATTGTCAAAAGATTCAAAAACCACTAAAAAATTAACTAAAAACATTTTGGCCTTCAGTCACCACTGTAATTTTAGCCGCATTTTCACAAAAATTACGGCAATCGCTTCGTCTCGGCAAAATCTAGTGCCGATATTTTTTAGTGTTTTTTTTTATTTGCCTTAAAAAAAAAGTTTTGGTCAAAAGATAAAACAAAAAATTAACTAAAAAAACTTTGGCCTTCAGTCAGCACTGTAATTTTCGCCGCATTTTCATAAAATTTACGGCAATCGCTTCGTCTCGGCAAAATCTAGTGCCAATATTTTTTTGTTTTTTTTTTTTTTTTATTTGTCTTAAAAAAAAAGTTATGGTAAAAAGATTCAAAATCATTAACAAATTAACTAAAAAAATTTTGGCCTTCAGCCACCACCGTATTTTTTGCCGCATTTTCATAAAAATTATGACAATCGCTTCGTCTCGGCAAAATGTAGTGCCGATATTTTTTAGTTTTTTTTTTATTTGTCTTTAAAAAAAATTATGGTCAAAAGATTCAAAAACCACCAAAAAATTAACTAACGAAACTTTGGCCTTCGTCACCACCGTCAATGGTCAATGTTTTCGCCGCATTTTCATAAAAATTACGGCAATCGCTTCGTCTCGGCTAAATCTAGTGCCCATATTTTTAAGTTTTTTTTATTTGTCTTTAAAAAAAATTATGGTCAAAAGATTCAAAAACCACCAAAAAATTAACTAACGAAACTTTGGCCTTCAGTCACCACCGTCAATGGTCAATGTTTTCGCCGCATTTTCATAAAAATAACGGCAAATGCTTCGTCTCGGCAAAATCTAGTGTCGATATTTTTTAGTTTTTTTTATTTGTCTTAAAAAAAAGTTATGGTCAAAAGATTAAAAAACCACCAAAAAATTAATCAACGAAACTTTGGTCTTCAGTCACCACCGTAATTTTCGCCGCATTTTCATAAAAATCGCTTCGTCTCGGCAAAATCTAGTGCCGATATTTTTCAGTTTTTTTTTAATTTGTCTTAAAAAAAAAAGTTATGGTCAAAAGATTCAAAAAGCACCAACAAATTATTTAACAAAACTTTGTCATTCAGTCTCCACCGTAATTTTCGCCGCATTTTCATAAAAATTACGGCAAAATCTAGTGCCGATATTTTTTAGTTTTTTTTTTATTTGTCTTAAAAAAAAAGTTATGGTCAAAAGATTCAAAAAGCACCAACAAATTATTTAACAAAACTTTGGCATTCAGTCACCACCGTAATTTTCGCGCATTTTCATAAAAATTACGGCAATCGCTTCGCCTCGGCAAAATCTAGTGTCGACATTTTTTAGTTTTTTTTTTTTGCATTAAAAAAAAAAAGTTATTGTCAAAAGATTCAAAAACCACTAAAAAATTAACTAAAAACACTTTGGCCTTCAGTCACCACTGTAATTTTAGCCGCATTTTCACAAAAATTACGGCAATCACTTCGTCTCGGCAAAATCTAGTGCCGATATTTTTTAGTTTTTTTTTTTATTTGCCTTAAAAAAAAAGTTTTGGTCAAAAGATAAAACAAAAAATTAACTAAAAAAACTTTGGCCTTCAGTCACCACTGTAATTTTAGCCGCATTTTCATAAAAACTACGGCAATAGCTTCATCTCGGCAAAATCTAGTGCCGATATTTTTAAGTTTTTTTTATTTGTCTTAAAAAAAGAGTTATGGTCAAAAGATTCAAAAACCACCAACAAATTAACTAACAAAATTTTGGCCTTCAGCCACCACCGTAATTTTTGCCGCATTTTCATAAAAATTACGACAATCGCTTCGTCTCGGCAAAATCTAGTGCCGATATTTTTCAAATTAATTAACAAAACTTTGGCATTCAGTCTCGCCACCGTTATTTTCGCCGTATTTTCATAAAAATTGAGGCAATCGCTTCGTCTCGGCAAAATCTAGTGCCGATATTTGTTAGTTTTTTTTTATTTATCTTAAAAAAAAAGTTATGGTCAAAAGATTCAAAAACCACCTAAAAAATTAACTAAAAACACTTTGGCCTCCAGTCACCACTGTAATTTTCGCCGCATTTTCATTAAAATTACGGCAATCGCTTCGTCTTGGCAAAATCTAGTGCCGATATTTGTGAGTTTTTTTTTTGTCTGTAATTTTCGCCGCATTTTCATTAAAATTACGGCAATCGCTTCCTCTTGGCAAAATCTAGTGCCGATATTTTTTAGTTTTTTTTTTATTTATCTTAAAAAAAAAGTTATGGTCAAAAGATTCAAAAACCACCAAAAAAATTAACTAAAAACAATTTGGCCTCCAGTCACCACTGTAATTTTCGCCGCATTTTCATAAAAATTACGGCAATCGCTTTGTCTCGGCAAAATCTATTGCCGATATTTTTTAGTTTTTTTTTTATTTGTCTTTAAAATAAAGTTATGGTCAAAAGATTCAAAAAGCACCAACAAATTAATTAACAAAATTTTGGCATTCAGTCACCACCGTTATTTTCTTCTCTTTAAAATAAAGTTATGGTCAAAAGATTCAAAAAGCACCAACAAATTAATTAACAAAATTTTGGCATTCAGTCACCACCGTTATTTTCGCCGCATTTTCATAAAAATTACGGCAATCGCTTCGTCTCGGCAAAATCTAGTGCCGATATTTTTTAGTTTTTTTTTATTTGCCTTAAAAAAAAAGTTATGGTTAAAAGATTCAAAAACCACCAAAAAATTAACTAACGAAACTTTGGCCTTCAGTCACCACCGTCAATGGTCAATGTTTTCGCCGCATTTTCATAAAAATAACGGCAAATGCTTCGTCTCGGCAAAATCTAGTGTCGATATTTTTTAGTTTTTTTTATTTGTCTTAAAAAAAAGTTATGGTCAAAAGATTAAAAAATCACCAAAAAATTAATCAACGAAACTTTGGTCTTCAGTCACCACCGTAATTTTCGCCGCATTTTCATAAAAATCGCTTCGTCTCGGCAAAATCTAGTGCCGATATTTTTCAGTTTTTTTTTTATTTGTCTTAAAAAAAAATGTTATGGTCAAAAGATTCAAAAAGCACCAACAAATTATTTAACAAAACTTTGTCATTCAGTCTCCACCGTAATTTTCGCCGCATTTTCATAAAAATTACGGCAAAATCTAGTGCCGATATTTTTTAGTTTTTTTTTTATTTGTCTTAAAAAAAAAGTTATGGTCAAAAGATTCAAAAAGCACCAACAAATTATTTAACAAAACTTTGGCATTCAGTCACCACCGTAATTTTCGCGCATTTACATAAAAATTACGGCAATCGCTTCGCCTCGGCAAAATCTAGTGTCGACATTTTTTAGTTTTTTTTTTTTGCATTAAAAAAAAAAAGTTATTGTCAAAAGATTCAAAAACCACTAAAAAATTAACTAAAAACACTTTGGCCTTCAGTCACCACTGTAATTTTAGCCGCATTTTCACAAAAATTACGGCAATCACTTCGTCTCGGCAAAATCTAGTGCCGATATTTTTTAGTTTTTTTTTTTATTTGCCTTAAAAAAAAAGTTTTGGTCAAAAGATAAAACAAAAAATTAACTAAAAAAACTTTGGCCTTCAGTCACCACTGTAATTTTAGCCGCATTTTCATAAAAACTACGGCAATAGCTTCATCTCGGCAAAATCTAGTGCCGATATTTTTAAGTTTTTTTTATTTGTCTTAAAAAAAGAGTTATGGTCAAAAGATTCAAAAACCACCAACAAATTAACTAACAAAATTTTGGCCTTCAGCCACCACCGTAATTTTTGCCGCATTTTCATAAAAATTACGACAATCGCTTCGTCTCGGCAAAATCTAGTGCCGATATTTTTCAAATTAATTAACAAAACTTTGGCATTCAGTCTCGCCACCGTTATTTTCGCCGTATTTTCATAAAAATTGAGGCAATCGCTTCGTCTCGGCAAAATCTAGTGCCGATATTTGTTAGTTTTTTTTTTATTTATCTTAAAAAAAAAGTTATGGTCAAAAGATTCAAAAACCACCTAAAAAATTAACTAAAAACACTTTGGCCTCCAGTCACCACTGTAATTTTCGCCGCATTTTCATTAAAATTACGGCAATCGCTTCGTCTTGGCAAAATCTAGTGCCGATATTTGTGAGTTTTTTTTTTGTCTGTAATTTTCGCCGCATTTTCATTAAAATTACGGCAATCGCTTCCTCTTGGCAAAATCTAGTGCCGATATTTTTTAGTTTTTTTTTTATTTATCTTAAAAAAAAAGTTATGGTCAAAAGATTCAAAAACCACCAAAAAAATTAACTAAAAACAATTTGGCCTCCAGTCACCACTGTAATTTTCGCCGCATTTTCATAAAAATTACGGCAATCGCTTTGTCTCGGCAAAATCTATTGCCGATATTTTTTAGTTTTTTTTTTATTTGTCTTTAAAATAAAGTTATGGTCAAAAGATTCAAAAAGCACCAACAAATTAATTAACAAAATTTTGGCATTCAGTCACCACCGTTATTTTCTTCTCTTTAAAATAAAGTTATGGTCAAAAGATTCAAAAAGCACCAACAAATTAATTAACAAAATTTTGGCATTCAGTCACCACCGTTATTTTCGCCGCATTTTCATAAAAATTACGGCAATCGCTTCGTCTCGGCAAAATCTAGTGCCGATATTTTTTAGTTTTTTTTTATTTGCCTTAAAAAAAAAGTTATGGTTAAAAGATTCAAAAACCACCAAAAAATTAACTTAAAAAACTTTGGCTTTCAGTCACCACTGTTATTTTCGCCGCATTTTCATAAAAACTACGGGCAATCGCTTCGTCTCGACAAAATCTAGTGCCGATATTTTTTAGTTTTTTTTTTTATTGGCCTTAAAAAAAAAGTTATGGTTAAAAGATTCAAAAACCACCAAAAAATTTACTTAAAAAACTTTGGCCTTCAGTCACCACTGTAATTTTAGCCGCATTTTCATAAAAATTACGGCAATCGCTTCGTCTCAGCAAAATCTAGTGCTGATATTTTCTAGTTTTTTTTTTTTATTTGCCTTAAAAAAAAGTTATGGTCAAAAGATTCAAAAACCAACAAAAAAATTAACTAAAACAACTTTGGCCTCCAGTCACCACTGTAATTTTCGCCGCATTTTCATAAAAATTACGGCAATCGCTTCGTCTTGGCAAAATCTAGTGCCGATATTTTTTTATTTGTCTTAAAAAAAAAAAATATTTTTTCTTTATATTTTAATAACTGTGAAGTTTGCTTAAAAAAGGTTCGTGAAAAATGCATTTGTAAGTTTCAGTTTCGTCGAAAATAAAAATAATCGCATTTATAACATTTTCTCTGTTTAGCTTCAATTTAAGACGTCTGCACACAACGAATTCTTGCAAGAGAATGAAGAAAGAACAGAAGAAGTAGGTATAAGAAATAAGGGATACACACAAACGCAACACAGAAAAATAAAATTAAATAAATCAAAAAGGGAGGACTTTATTTTGAAGGTTTTTGAATCTTTTGCACATAACTTTTGTTTAAAGACAAATAAAAATAAACTAAAAACTATCGGCACTAAATTTTGCCAAGACGAAGCTATTGCTGTAATTTTTATGAAAATGCGGCGAAAATTACAGTGGTGACTGAAGGCCGAAGTTTTTTTTAGTTATTTTTTTGGTGTTTGTTTAATCTTTTGGCCATAACTTTTTTTTTAAAGACAATTAAAAAAACTAGAAAATATCGGCACTAGATTTTGCCAAGACGAAGCGATTGCTGAAATTTTTATGAAAATGCGGCGAAAATAACAGTGGTGACTGAAGGCCAAAGTTTTTTTAGTTAATTTGGTGGTGGTTTTTGAATCTTTTGACCATACCTTTTTTTTAAAGCAAAAAAAAAAAATAAAAAATATCGCCACTAGATTTTGCCGAGACGAAGCGATTGCCGTAATTTTTATGAAAATGCGGCGAAAATTACGGTGGTGACTGAAGGCCAAAGTTTTGTTAGTTAATTTGTTGGTTTTTGACCATAACTTTTTTTTTAAGATAAATAAAAAAAAACTAAAAAATATTGGCACTAGATTTTGCCGAGACGAAGCGATTGCCGTAATTTTTATGAAAATGCGGCGAAAATTACCGTGGGTACAGAAGGCCAAAGTTTTTTTTCGTTAATTTTTGGTGGTTTTTGAATCTTTTGGCCATAACTTTTTTTTAAAGACAAATAAATAAAAACTAAAAAATATCGGCAATAGGTCTTGCCGAGACGAAGCGATTGCCGTTTAGTTTTTTTAAAATCGAACAAATTTTTATAATATACTTTGGTGGGTGTTCAAACTTCAGCTGACGCATTGTCTGCAAAGTTCAGGATCATGAAAACTCGCACACGAATCTTGGGTCTGATACATAGTACATATGTAGGTACTTATATATCTGTTTTACTTCATAAAATCATATTTGGTAATAAATGTGTTTGGCCTTGTAGTAAAATTCCTTACTATTCGGATTTTCATATTTGATTCTGAATTTTTGATTTTGAATCCAATTTCCGTCTACATTCTACACACTTCATAATAAAATTATATCCATCTAGCAAACAAAAATTAATGTTGTCATAATCTTTGGGATAAAATGCCTTTAATTATTTCAACCAATTGAATGTTTTACTTATTATGAAATAAAAAGAGAATGGGCCTTACCAATAATCAAATTTAGTGACAAACTAAATATTTAAGTAAAATGGACCATAATGTTATGGGCTCTCAATAATGTATGTTTCATATTTAAGACTGAATACCAGGTACTGTTCAATATATATGTATATGTGAATACAACGTATGGTTTATTATTTAGAGTCCGTACCGTATGAGATTGTTCAAATTCCATATATGTATGTAGTACATACATATGTTAATTTGGAAAACAAAAACTATTTTTCCATTGTTGTTTATCTTCTTCTTAGTACATACATATGTATATATAATCACTCCTGTTCTGAATTTTGTATTTGAATTCGGTTTATTGTTTTTGTTTTTCGTGTTCAAATTCAGTTTGTTTATTTGTTTAATTTTGCAGAATCAGTTTGCATTAAAATCAGTACAAATATTCAATCTCAATTTTAGACTGCATTTTAAATGCAGTATTGGTATTGTTTACAAACTCCCTAACCCCAACATGCCAGACATTCATATTTTCATATGAATAGTATGGACCTATCTTAAAACAAAAGGAGTTTTTGCTATTGTTCACACCCAAACCTGGGGGCCAATTCTCGATCTGTGAAGCTGTGAAGTGATAAATTTTACAAAACTTCAAACGTTAATATTTCGATTCTGGATGAGTGTGAAAAAGTGAAATATAATGTCAAAACTTCGTAATTTTTTTTTCAAGATTTGACATTTAATATCACTTTTAAACACTTATCCAGAATAGAGTTATTAGCGTGTGATGGTTTTGGAAAAATTATCACTTCACATCAACTTCACAGATCGAGAATTGACCCTCTGAAACGGATTCAACTGTAGACTTTTCAGTTTGAGAATCAAAAACAAATAATTTTCTTTACAATTTCAAGTTTTGCATTACAACGTATTAATTTATTTTTCCTAGAAACAAAAAATACCTGTGGATGTACATATCAGTAATTAAAATTTTGTATTCCAAAATAAAATTTTGTCAGGCAGGTGACAATTTCAACATTTTCCTCTGGTGGGCAGCCTACCAAATGCAGGCCATCAAACGAACTGTTGTCCCACAAGGGTGTTGCGCTCGATTATTTCCTGTAAAACAAAATTAGCACATCAGATTTATTCTGATATAAGAATAAAAGTAAATAAAATAAAGCTTACCAATGAGGCACCGCGATTGGGTCTCATATAGTTGGAGCAAATACAATTCTAGATCCGATATCTTCGATTGATCTCAAACTACTTGTTAATGATGCTCTGAAACAAATTTCCAAGAGTACAGAAGTCAGCAACGTATTATGATAATTTATTTTATAATGGACTTTGGACAGCGGGTACGTTCCTTTGTCCAGGTTGTGTTGTCGGTGGGGGTTCAAATGAACTTGACGCATTAAAATAGAGACTCGCCTGTTCTTGTTCTACTGTGTACAATGTATGTACATATGGGCACATTATTTTGAATCTGTCGCGAGCTATAATTAGACAAACTTCGATTCGAAGACAAGTCTACTGGTGTGGGAGTCAGATGTTGACGATGGCGATGTATCTCTTCCATGATTTGTTGACGGCACCAAAGATTCTGATGTATCTACGAGGTAGGGTAGAGGAACTGCTACTCCCCATTACTCCTGCACTAAATGTTGGAACTCTCCGTTGAATGTGCAGCAGGGGGAGAACAAATGTTTGCACGTCGGGGCGGTGGTGGTTGCTACGGAGGCATTATCAGTTCCATTTGTCGAGATCGCAGCTGACGTTGAGGTAACTTCATTGTAACCAACCCGATAACGAAAATCATAGTACTCGTAAGAGCAAGCCGATGTTGCAGCAGGTGCTGATGCTATTGGTTTTGTTTTTAGGCAAAACGAACAAATTTCTTGTCATGCTAAACTGAAAATTTTAAAGAAAATTATTTGTCGTTTTTCAAGTTCTAAAACTGAAAAGGTACTCACCCATATTCTGCGTTCTGCGAGTCGTACCCTTTTTTCATAGCGCATCTTTTCTTCTTTTGATATTGTTTTTGTTTCTATAATGTTAAGTTTTTCTTTTTTTTTTTATGTTTTATGTGTTTTTTAATATTTTTAAGAGAAGAAAGAACAAAAATAATGAAATGATTTCAAAATTCCGATTGCCGAATTGTCAAATGGAGACAAAAAAAAAAAATTGCACACACAAACGTCACACCAATGCTGAGGGGTATTTCTCAAAGAAGTCCCATAAGATAATCTGAAAATTTCCCTTTTTTTCCAACACAAACTGTTTTTTTTTTCTTTTTTCATAGAATAAAGGAATAAAGGCCCAAAACAATGTGAAACATTCGGTGCGGCGAAGAAACATTCATTAGTCAAAATTAATTTACATTGTGATTAATGAGAGTGCCCACACCCATGCGGCGAAAAACATTTGCCTTTCAAAATTTATATGCAGGATGATAAATGGGAGTGCCCACACCAACTGCGAATGTTTCTTCGCCGCACCGAATGTTTCGCATTGGTTTGGGAGGACCTTACAGGCTTAAACTACATTGAGCAAAATAAAACAAAAGTGAGAAATAAATATCTATGTTAAGAACATGCTTGCAAACAAAGAATTCAAAATTGTGTATGTCCCCTGTCACACAAGGAATCTGAGTTGCCAGAGAGTTTATAGGCGAGAAGGGCAAGAAGTAAGAAACTTAACGGGTTCAGAGATTTTTATCGCATTCCTTCTCAAGGCTTAACCATATACACCTACTTTTTGCAAAAAAAAATACAAAAGTGAGAAAGAAATATCTATGCTCATGACACCTACTATCAAAAAAAATAATTGAACATTGTGTATGGTGTGAGTGGCTTAATTTATCTATCAAAACAATTTTTGGATGTTTTCTTACAGGTTTTTTAAGCGAAGGTTTTAATTTCTCACTTTTGTACTTTTTGCAAAAGTACACTCTGTTCTTTTTGCAAAAGTACACTCTGTTCTTTTTGCGCGTTCAACCAACTAACTTTATAGGGAAACAAACAAAACGCAACAAAGCCCAACTATAATAGGCATTAGCTAGCATATGCGCGCATAAGTAAACGTGCGAATACAAAGAATCTTAATGCGAGTGAACATAATGGAGTCTATAGCTGCGTTTCGTTCAATTTTTCTCAGTTTCGTTCACTTAATCGCTCACCGCATAAGTAAATTTTACAAATGCAGCAAAAAACACAAAGCCACAGCTGTTTTGTGTATCAATTCACGAGTTTGTTGTATCGTTTTCGCATTTTCATCTGTATTTAAAAATGCGGAACAAAACACAAAGCTGAAAATCGAATGCGGGACGACAGCGGAGAGGTATTTTTAACTTCCCATTGGAAGTTATTGTAATTGGTGCGATTTGTCGAATTGATAATTTTGACATTTCTTCACGTTTTGAGGTCTCTAGAATCAGAATTCGTCGTTTTTAGCAAGATGTCTGTATGCGTGTATGTACGTACGGTCGGGGTACTTTTTTCCTCCACCATATCTCGAGAATGAATAAAGATATCGACCTCGGATAAATTTTATTTTACAGATAATATTGTCATAACGTGCTGAAAAGGTTTTCTAACAAATTCAATAAACCCGTTTTTTTACTACAGCAATTTAAAAAGGAGCTGTAAAATGTCATTTACCTGGAATATCTCGAGAACGGAATATGATATTTACTTCAGACTAGTTTTAATTTACACATAATTACACAATACCAAATTGGTAAATATTAAAAAAAATTCAACAGACACTTTTTTTTAAACTAAGAAAAACAGTTGAAAAATAATTTTCGTCTCAAATATTTCAAGAACAAAAAATGATTCCGAACCCAGTCTATTTTTTTTTCCATATAGTGACGTAGTCAACAATTGATATTTTTTTTTTAAAAAATATAATAAACAGTTTTTTTTAGAGCAAAAATACTGGGACAAAAACCTATTAAAAATTCTTAACAATTTTTTTTCAACTCAAATATTTTGAAAAATAAACAATGATATCGGTTTCAAAATTCAACCAAAAATATATATACCTATACAACCTAAATGTTGTGTAATTTTGAGAATTTTAAAACCACCCTTAAAAAAGCTAAAAATCAAAATGTTGCAACAAACAACTTTTCAAAAATGTTTTAATTCAAAACATTCTTACAATCAAAATCGCTACAAAATCGAAATTTTGCATATGACACTTAATATGCCTTTTTATATTCTTTGAAACCATGTTTTTTTTTTTTTTTTAAGTACACTGCCCCCATTTTTTGTATTTTTTTAGCCAATAGTCTGTTTTGAAATAATTGGCTTAAATAATTAATACCTACCTCTATACCGAGAAGTGTTAGGAAAAAAAAGTACAAAATAGGCAATGTCACATTTTGCCCTGTATCTCTATATCTAAACCTACCTATATACTGATTATCCAAAAACCCAAAGTTATGACACTATATAATATATACTCTATCACCCACCACTTAGGTAAATATTTATATGGTTTTCAAGTGCACCAATGGGAAGTTACTAGTGTGGGTCGACCCCAACCTCATTTTTTTTTATTTTTTGCTTATGCGCGCATAAGTCCTTTATGGCTATACGGGGTAATTTTGCAAACATAACAAATTTTCGTTAGCTTTTTGACATAAGCTTATGTTTGCTTATGCCTATTATAGTTGGGCCTTAAAAGTATAACTCATACTATAGCTCTTGCCCCATAACCAAAGGAAAAGGTAAAGTCAACCCCATCTGGTGGTCAAACGAGCTTTCCGTCCTTAGGAAAAACTCAAGGAGGCTTTTCAACAGAGCGAAACACAGCAATACCAATGCGGACTGGGATCCTTACAAGATCAGCAAAAATGGATATAAGAACCGAACAACCTATGCCAAAAGAGCAGCCTGGCGAAAATTTTGTACAGACATTGAGTCAACAAATGATGCTGCTAGGCTCAGGAAAGTCATGTCAAAGGTTTACACCCCTCCTGGCTTCCTAAAAATACCAGATAAGACCTGGACAGACTCCTGCTCTGAGACTTTAGAGTCACTTATGAGTACTCACTTCCCAGAGTGTGTCAATGACATACCTCTTGGGGACAGAGGCCATCACATAGGTGTAATCTCTCAAATAGGCAATGAGATAGTAGACTGTAAGAAAGTGGCCTGGGCCATTGACTCTTTCTCAGCATACAAGTCCGCAGGGCCCGATGGTATAATTCCAATTATGCTCCAAAGCTCTAAAGACACAATTGTTCCAATTCTCATGGATATCTTTAGGGGATGTTTAAATACAACCTATATTCCTTCAGGATGGAGAGAGGTCAATGTCATCTTCATTCCAAAAGCTGGCAAGCCCACGCACACTGAACCGAAGGATTTTAGACCAATTAGTTTATCTTCTTTTCTTCTCAAGACATTAGAAAGACTAATAGAGACCCATATTCGCCTTAAACTAAGTGATGATGATTTCTCACAGGCCCAGCATGCATATATGAAGGGCAAATCTGTTGAGACAGCTCTTCATGAGGTGGTCGGCACAATTGAAAAATCAATCCATTATAAAGAATTCACTCTAGGAGCTTTCCTAAGCATAGAAGGGGCTTTCAATAATGTCGAAAGTAAATCAATCAGGCAAGCCCTAGACTCTACCGGTATTGACCCTTTGTTATCAAACTGGATCGACTCTTTGCTTCAAACTAGACTTGTAAATGCGGAATTGGGCGATAGCAAGCTAAAAGTCAGAACATGTAGGGGTACACCGCAGGGTGGGGTATTATCACCGCTACTCTGGCTCCTGGTTGTTAATCAGGTTTTGGTCGATCTAACCCAAAGTGGAGTCAAAGTCGTGGCATATGCAGACGACACCGTGATAATGACCTCTGGAAAATTTGTTTCCACACTTCGTGATCTCTTGCAAACAGCCCTTGACAAGCTCAGTAATTGGGCCAATAGCTGTGGACTTAATGTCAACCCACTTAAAACTTAACTAGTTTTGTTTACGAGAAAACATAATTATCCAACTATTAACACTCCCACTATAAATGGGACACCGCTCCATATTACGGGTACGGCAAAATATCTTGGACTGATAATTGATCGTAAACTAAACTGGAAAGAAAACATCAGGTTTTGGTCGATCTAACCCAAAGTGGAGTCAAAGTCGTGGCATATGCAGACGACATCGTGATAATGACCTCTGGAAAATTTGTTTCCACACTTCGTGATCTCTTGCAGACAGCCCTTGACAAGCTCAGTTATTGGGCCAATAGCTGTGGACTTAATGTCAACCCACTTAAAACTGAACTAGTTTTGTTTACGAGAAAACATAATATTCCAACTATTAACCCTCCCACTATAAATGGGACACCGCTCCATATTGCGGGTACGGCAAAATATCTTGGACTGATAATTGATCGTAAACTAAACTGGAAAGAAAACATTAAAGAACGTGAGAAAAAAGCGTTGATAGCATTCTACACTTCCAGTAGAATTTTTGGTAGGAGATGGGGGCCTAGCCCTAAAACCATCCATTGGATGTATACAGCCATCGTACGGCCAATACTAACATATACATGAGAACCACACCAACCGCAGCCCTAGAAGCTTTCCTTTCGCTTGCCCCACTTGATCTTTTTACAAAAGAGCTGGCGGCCAAGAGCGCTCTTCGATTAAAAGAGTGCAATTATTGGAAAGGGGGCCAGTATGGTCACAAGACGATAATTAATTTCACTGATATTAATATTCAAACGGATTACATTTTACCGCATATTGATTTCAACCCAGTTGTACTTACAGACTTTCCATCAAGAGAACTCTGGAAGGAAAACCGGGTCACTAATGAAGATCATATCTCGGTATTCACTGACGGGTCCAAATCAGACGAGGGGGTAGGGTGCGGCATCTTTTCAGAAAACCCACCCATAAACAAATCGATAAAACAACCGAACTTCTGTAGCGTCTTTCAAGCAGAGGTCCTTGCAGTTTGTGAAGCTGCAAAGCATCTCTCTCCGCTTGAATTGACGGGAAAGAACATTGATTTCTTCATAGATAGTCAGGCTGCAATCAAAGCCATATCATCAATCGTCACTAAATCCAAACTGATTGATTGCTGTCGCAGCGAACTAAAATCGTTGGGCGCAGCAAACACAGTTACCCTTTGTTGGGTCCCAGGACATCGTGACATTTTTGGTAATGAAAGGGTAGACGAACTGGCCAAAAACGGGGCAACACTTGAACCGAGCCTAGTCATACCCTGCGTACTTATGCCTCTTGAACAAGAAAAATGTAGAATTCACCATAGTTTCTTAAAAGCTACTAACGACCGGTGGTCAATACTGGAGTCCTGTCGAATTTCAAGGACTGTGTGGCTGTTGCTCTCTAGGAACAAAACAGACTATTTACTAAAGCTAAGCACGCCCCAATTATCCCTTTTAGTTGGTATACTCACGGGTCACAACTCCATGGGAACCCACTTGAGCAGAATGGGCATCAGCTCATCTGACCTATGTAGAGGGTGTCAAGACGAGGAGGCGGTGGAGGGCTCATACCACTTCCTTTGCAAATGCCCCAGCCTAGCTAGAAACAGAAGAGCAACTCTCGGATAATACTTCTTCGACGACTTAGATAGCGTCTCTATTTTGCCACCTGCAAACATCATGAAATTTATTCAGATTTCAGGATGGTTCAGGGAGGCTCCTTCCACAATAAGCCCTACCTGATACCCACCATGTCCTCTCCTCCTCATCAACATCGAGTGTAGCTTCGGCTGTGTGGCACGTAGCGCCGTCCTGTTGAAACCAAATATTGCCAATATCCTCCTCTTCAACTTTTGTGAACAAAAATTCGTTCAACATGCCCCGACAACGATCGCCATTGACTGTAACGGCCACTCCTTGCTCAGTTGAAGACAAATGGCCCAATTATGCCTCTGGACCAAAATCCGCACCAAACAGTGACTCGTTTTGGGTGTATCGGCTTTTTAATGTATGCGTGCGTGTTTTCTGTGCCCCAAATGCGACAATTTTGCTTGTTTACATTCCCGCCAAGATCAAAACGAGCTTCATCTGAAAAGATGATATTTTTGGCAAAATCGGCATAGTAATGTCGCAATATTTCCCAGCGTTGTTCAAGCATATACACAACCATATTCGTTCAGCGGAAGGATAAAACTAATTATCTGTCAAATCAGACATGAGCTAATTGTTACCATTCACGAAATAAGCACTAGTTGAAAAAAAAAAACGTTAGATGGCGGACGCTTTATATCTTTTGTTCTTTCGAATATAAATCTGAAAGCCAATTCAATTTTTATAAAATAAAAAAAGGGATTTTTTCATGATCCCCCAGCACTATGACAATCGGTGACTTTCTATAACGATAGGTGGCAGTGTTTCTTAAAAGCTATGTCAATAGATGTCCCTAGTTTCTATGAATGGAAATTCATTTAATCTAATATATAGAGAGATAAGTAAAAGTCAAAGTCTTATAGTGCTCTGTTTTTTATTTTTATTTTGTGAATAAAAAGCTAATTAAATTAAAAGTAATTTTTAGAAAACATTCTTTAATTAAATTTGCAAAAGAAGAAATTGGAATCTCTTAAAGTTGTCCAAAAGGTACGATAGTTTAAGACTTTTAAATTAAACGCAGAGGGTAGCCATTTTTATTTTTTCTGTGCACAACTGATTTATGAAGCCGAAGAGAAAGTTGAAGGAAATATCTCCAAACAAATCTCCAGATAGCAAAAAATCTACGCCACATAAACTGCCAGAAAATCCATTTGTAATGGCTCCAATATTTGCCCAAGCGAATGATTTAAAATCCATTGTTGACGGATGCTTGGCCGAGCATTTAAAAAACATCGCAACAAAGGACGACGTCTTAGCTGTCTCCGCCGAAATACAGCTCTTACGGTCCCAAAACGAGCTCCTTACGGATCGCTTAGCTGTCGTTGAAAACTATTGCGAGACACTTGAGAGACAACTGGAAATATTACACCAAAAATCACACGAAAATTCGGTTGTATTGCATTTACCCCCAGACGAGAAGACAGACATGAATTATCTAGCAAAACAAACTTGTCTTGGCCTTCTCGGTCTAGATGAAAATGCAGAACTATCTTTTGATAAAACACAACAGTTTGTTATTTCGTTACAACAACAAAACCACGATGGTGTTAAACTTCGCCAACAAAAATACCGCACAAAAAATTATAGATGCTGCACCGAAATTAAAAAACTCTGGAATTGTGATACATCGGGAGCAATCTTTACTTTTCCGTAAAAAGAGGAGAACACTTCACCAAATCAGAAGTAAACTTTTGGAAAAGAACCCAAAAATAAAAATTTTAATCCGAGGAATAAAACTTAAAATTGAGGAATTTTCTTTTTCACACGACTCGCTACGAGGACTAAAAATAACAACAAGTGACGAGCTGTCATACGTCAAAACAACCTTTGGTGAGGATGCAATGTGCTTTTTTGACAGCGTCAGTTCGAACCAAAACAACTCGTATGTGCCAAATGAGCCCTCTGTGAGTCGATTCTCAAACAAAAAACATGGTTTGGATCCCAGCTTTAGCCGCCATCATCGTTCAACATAGGAAAGAGTTGCCGTCTGCCATAATATTAATCTTAATTTAAATATTTTTTGCTATAATGTCACAGGACTTAAAAACAAATTATTGATGCCAGATTTTTTTAAACTAATTTTAAATTATGATATTTTTATATTATTAGAAACTTTTGTTGAAGAGGGTAAGGAGTTGCAATATCAAAAGTATTTTGTAGATTTTAACTTAAGATGGATACCGGCTATGAGAAATAATATACTTGGTCGAGCCAGCGGTGGTATATTGTGTGGCATCAAAAACGACATTCCAAACAAACACATTACTTTTAGAATTACTGAGAACAAGATTGTAATAGATTTGATTATTAATTCGAAACACTTTTTAATAGTTCCCATATACCTGAATTTTAGTAGATGGATTCTCGATTTCGAAGAACTTCAAAATTTTCTATTACATGAAAACAATGAAAATATTTTAATAATTGGGGACTTAAATAGTCGGATAGCGAGCTTCCAGAACTCTCCTTTTTTAAACAATGAACATTTTTCACCCCAAAGAAGCTCTTTAGACTGCTGCATGAACGTTAACGGAAACCGTTTAATAGATTTGGTTGAGGATTTCGGGTTTCTTATCTTGAATGGGGTTTCCAGAGGTGATATTATGGGTAATTTTACTTTTATATCTACTCAGGGTTCTTCTGTTATCGATTATTGCCTTGTAAAAGGAGATTGGCTGAACGTTGTCAAAGATTTTGAAGTTTTTCCTGCTAACTACTCAACACACCTGCCTGTCGTTGTCTCTTGTGAGTTTGTTACACAAGAAAACAGTATAAGAACTCAACCAAATATTTTTAACCACAGGCTTCGCTGGAATGAAAAAAATTGTGATATCTACAAAAGAAATCTAGTTCAGAATTCGGCGAATCTGCCAAACCAAATAACAAGCACAGTGGATGAAGCATCAGATTTAGTTTTTCAAACTATTAGACAATCTTCAGTTGTTTACTCAAATAATAATAATAATAATAGAAATATTTTTAGAGCTAGCTGGTATGACAATGAATGTAGAAAAAGTAGAGAGAGATCTTTTAAGTTTTTAAAACTCTTTAGGAGTTCAAATGACATTGCTTTTAGGGCTCTATATCTGCAGTATAATAAAGCCTTTAAGGATCTATGCAGGAGCAAAAAAATCAGCATCAAATCTACTACAATGCCGTGACTCTAAAACTTTTTGGATCAATGTGCGCATTTTAGGTGACCAGAATAAGTCAGTTATTTCTCCCATTGGAGTAGATTTACTGGCTCTACATTTCGAACAGCTGTTTTTACCAGACCCAAATCAAATGGATATAAGCTTTGCGCTTCCGTTTATACACATTGAAGAATTGGATGCTCCAATCTCAATGTTAGAACTGCTGGCTGCACTACATAAAATGAAAAACAATAAGGCATCGGGGTTAGATGGTATCCCTGCTGAGTTTTATAAAAACGCCACTTCACAGTTCCTGGAATACATTTTATTACTCTTTAATAAAATGTTTGATGATGAGAATTTCCCAGCTGTCTTTCAATCTTCGTCAATTTCGGCAATTTTTAAAAAGGGTGATCCTAATCTACCCGAAAATTATAGAGGAATTTCTGTGCTAAGTTCATTCCGGAAATTATTCACTCAAGTCCTCTATTTCAGACTTGTGGGTTGGGTTGAACGAAACAATAAAATAAGCTGCTTTCAGGCTGGTTTCCGAGCTAATCTGTCGACAATCGATCAAATCTTCACTCTTACCAGTATTGCTAGGCGTTTCTTAGAGAAAAAAACAAATCTGTACGCATTCTTCGTAGATTTTAAATCGGCTTTCGATACCATTAATAGGAGATCACTTCTTTTTAAACTTGCAGTCATCGGACTATCGACTAAATTTATACGAATTTATGAGAAGCTTCTCTCAAACATGACTGCCTTGGTCTCAAATGGTCGTAACCAATCGAAACAGTTTAGATCTGACATGGGTGTCCCACAAGGCTGTATTTTGAGCCCGTTAATCTTCTCACTGTTTATAAATGACATTGAAGACCATATCCCTGGTGGTGTTACTTTTGGCGATATATCTATCAAGGTTTTGCTTTACGCGGATGACCTGGTAATTTTAACCGATAATGAGGTCACTCTTCAGCTTCAAATAAACAAATTAAAGCAATTTTGTGATACATGGGACCTTAAAATAAATACGATGAAGTCAAAAATTATGGTTTTTAGATCCCAAAATCGTAGCAATAGAAATGACCGTACTTGGACCCTTAATGGTTGCAATATAGAAGTGGTGAAAGAATTCAAATACTTAGGCTTCACTTTAACACACAATTTGAATCTTTCAGTTCACATAAAAAATAAAGTGAAAACAGCGAAAGCCGCAATTAACTGTATCTGGTCAAATTTTTTTAAGAACAAACTTGTTGATCCAGCTTCTAAGTTCAAAGTGTTTGATGCAACTATCAAAAGTTGTTTAAACTATGGCAACGAAGTTTATGGTTACAAACAATTAGATGAAATTGAAGCCGTCCAAAGATATTTTTTCAAGCGGATCTTTAGGCTCCCTTCAAACACACCTAATTATGCAATACACGTGGAATCGGGACTCGCCCCTCTGTTCGTAAAGAATTTAAAGGCAAATGCTGACTATATCATCAAAGTCATGCAAAGATCGAACAACAATCTGCAAAAGAGGATTCTTTTAGTGTCTTTAAGGTGTCGGTATACCCCTATTAAAGACTGGTATGAGCTGGCCTCGGCGCATAGCTTTCCTTTGACCCTCTCAATAGACAGCTTAGACTCGTGGAGAAGTACTCTCTACGATTGCATTTCGATCATCGATGATCATTTTTTTCAGAGCTGTCTCGATAGGGCGAGGATATCTGTGACGAGAACAACATACAGTAAATTAAATCTCAGTTTGCGGGCATCCAATTACTTTCGAGATGAATTTAAGGTATGGGAGATGAGTCTCATATTTAAAGCTCGCACAGAGATGCTAGAGCTCAATTACAAACCTCACCGAACTGATATTAATCCCAACTGTACTTTGTGCAACCTCAACCAAATTGAAAACATCTTCCACTTCCTAGCGTTATGCCCTATCTTGCAGGAAATACGACGACTATATTTCTACAAGAGTTTTCTAACTTTAGAGGAATGTTTATGTGTTCTGAACGGAGGAGAGGGTTGGAGACTTCTTATCCGTTTTTTCTCACATGCGATTTCATTTAGAAATGATTTCATTAATCTATTTTAGATCAAAGCTAGAATTAAAACTTTTACAATTTTGTTTTAGCCAAACTAAAAGCTCTAAAAATTATTATTAAAAAAAAAAAAAAAAAACTTGAAGCCTGACATTGTTGATCAGTTTTTTTTTTCGAATGTATATTGTAGTACCTTATCCACCCCTTTTTTGTTTTAGCTAAACTAAAAGCCATAAAACTATGTATAAATCTTTTGCTTAAAGTATTGTAATTTTCTTTCTTGTAAACTAGGAACTTGTTTTTTGAAAGCTTCACGTTTATTCACGTTTAATAATTTTGTTTCAGATAAACTAAATGCCTTAATTCAAATATTATTTAGCTGTTTCTTTTTTATAAATCTAAATAAGTCTCACATAATTCTTTGTTGTGATTATTATATATTGTAAATTATTCACTCTTGCACCTATAATTTTTTTTTTCAGAAATTTTGTGATTGTACACATATACATATAATTGCATATAATTACTCTTTTTTATTTTTCTTTTATTTTTGATTATTTATAAATAACTAAATTATTTTATATTTTCTCTCAATTGTTAACAATAGAAAACTAACCGGCAGACGGCTTCTGAGCCATGCATGTAAATCTTTTATTTAATTTTTTGTATATTTTATAAATGAAAAAAACAATAAAGATATAATAATAATAAAATAAATAATAAATAATATATAGAAGAAATGGTACTAAGAATGTTACGAATTCTTGCCAGTAGTCGAGAACTTTTCGCTAGTCTCGCTCTATATAGGGGGAACCATTTATATTTGAATTTTGTATGGGAATGACAATCAGCTAACAGTCCAGATATTCCTAAGTCAATGTATATAACAATTGAATTATAACATATAGAAGTGGACACCGAACATTTCTCAATCTACAGTGCGCCGCTTTTACACGGTAGTGGCAATAAGAAGATAATATTTCCTTTTTTCATCATTCAATTTCCAAACCCATTAGGATCAAAAAAGTCCTATTGTATTTTATTGAACACGTGCAGATTAAAAGGGATATTTTCGCCTGCCATAAAAGGAAGACAACAACAATAACAACCACTTTATATTATTTTAGGAATTGGATCAATTTTTTTGTGTAACTTTTCCACTGTGATTGTTTAGGCTCTTTTGGTCTATTTGTAGAAAATGCGAATAAAAACAAGCTTATTCCATTATTTTCCCAACGTTTCGTGAGTATTCCTCACTTCTTCAGGCGTTATATTTATTCAATCTAATAAAACAAATTTAATTAAGTTTCTAAATAATAAAACAACATTATCTTTTTTCTCTCTTACCTGACTGTTACAAAACTACATAATTTGCTTCTTATGTCCTACTATTGCATCATTCCCGGAGACGGCACTGACACAAAATTAAACATAAAAACAAATAAATAATAAATTAAGAACAATCTAGCAAAAAATAATCAAATACAAAATTAACAATGACACTTATATCACAGTTGAGCTCGGGTACTTTTATTAAATGCTACAGCATAGCTTTGTTTAATAATGATGATGTTATGGTATCTTTTGATGTTATTTCACTATTCACCAATATACCTACTTATTTAGCCGTAAAAAACATTTTGAAAGAATGGACCACAATAAAAGACCACACCAAAATACCTAAACAAAAATTCCTGAAACTGCTTGAATTCTGTCTTCGTGATAACAATTACTTCTAATTTGATGACAAGTTTTATTTACAAACGTTTGCAATGCCGATGGGAAATCCACTTTCTCCAACGGTAGCGGACATTATACTGGAAAATCTTCTAGATGACACCATAGAACAGCTTAACAAAATAGCTATAAAATTCAAATTTATTGCTTAATATGTGGATGACATTTTCGCCGTCATTAAAGTAAAAGAAAAAGACACAATTCTCAACCAGCTAAATTTGTACCACAACAAAATTCAATTTACAATAGAAGAAGAAAACAACAAAAGCCTTCCATACTTAGACCTACTACTACACAGAGAAAACAACAAAATAATATACAACTGGTATTCTAAAGAAACTGCATCAGGGCGAATGATAAATTTCCACTCAACCCAACCAACAAAACAAAAATTAAATACAGCATCCAATTTCATTAACAAAGTCTTAGAACTTAGTGATGAAAGGTATGAAATAGATAATAAAAGAAAAATAAAATCAATTCTAAAACTAAACGACTATCCAAATTATATAATAAACAGCCTACTAAAAACAAGAAC